>CM076571.1:926576289-926964677 GCA_034641835.2 Pinus albicaulis | reverse complement strand
GCGACTCCGCTGGGGATCCAGCTTGTTGTTTGATTGTTGTTTGATTTGTAAACTGTAGACGGAGTCTGAAGTATAGCCAGATAGCCTTCGAAACGCTTCTGCCTAGCATTAGCGGAGTAGATCAACGCTACTTCAGTCGATCTCCGGTTTGGTTTGCAGACTGAACGACTTGGAGTCTTTGTCTTGCCTTGCCATTTGTATCTTGCTTTTCCTTGCTTGATGAGCCTTCTGGGTTGGGTTATTTTTGTGTTTTGGCTTTTGGTTCAGCCCCAGAGGATCAGATCTAACCTCTGTTTTTCCGAATTTTCATCTTTTCATGGTTGGCTTGATTGGCGCGGTTTATAGCCTGACAGTCGCGCCAATTGGCGCAGGTTGCCAGTTCATTACTCGCGCCATCCCCTGTCTGGCGCGGATTACAGCCAGACAGTCGCGCCATTTCCTGTAGGTGGTAGGGTTATCCTTGTTCGGAAGTTTCTTTTGGTCAGTACTTTGCTTCTGGGTTTGTTTTAGATTCAGCTTGAAGTGGGAAGTCTAGTTTTGGTTGGGAGAAATTCTTTGTTTTTTCATTTTCAGGAATTGGCGCTTGTTGTCAGTTAGCAACCCGCGCCAATTGGCCATTGGCGCTAGTTTTCAATGTAAAAGTCGCGCCACTTGGCGCTAGTTGTCAATGTACAAGTTGGGCCAATTTCAGGGTGTATGAAAATTGAGGTTTTTTTTTCCCTTAATCCTTCGCCAGCGTGTCTTTCCCTTCCGGCCTTTCCTCCGTATGAGCATAGATTACATTGCTCATTGTTTGGAATGTCTTCTTTCTATGATCACTTGATGTAAAAGGGAATGAATGCCTTGTTTTGATCTCATGCTTTGGAAGTCCTCTTTGTGTTTTGTCACCTTTTGAGGGATTTTGTTACAAAGTGTTTTGAAACAACGATTGCATTCTTAGTGTTTGTTTACATCTCTTTTGCATTAGGAAGATTTGCATTGTTTTAGTTTTCGTCTCGTAGTTTGCTTTTCGTTGAAATGCATTAGATCACATTGCATTGAAAGGTAGTTTTGAGATTTATCATTGAACTAAGATCACATTGTTTAATGATTGAAAACTAAAAATCGCTTTGAGTGCATTCTTATTATTTGAAAAGAAAAAGGAAATTGTGCATAGATTACAATTGCATAGTTTTCGGAAAAAGAATTTTGCATAGATTACATTGCATTATTCTCTTCGTTGAATGTTTTAGAATACTTTTGGATAGTGAAAGTCATCTAGTTTTGAAAAGTTTCATTTTCAATTTTGTTGTTTGTTGCATCATTGTTTGAAGCTCTTCCCTTAACTAGATAGCCTTCATCGAATTGAAAGATTTCTTTTCTCATATAGCTTTGCATTTAGGAGTTTTTGAAACAACACATTCAGTAGGGCCTGAAAATTGAAACTTAATTGAAGATCAACCATAAAATTTATTCAATTAACCTAAGGCAGCATTGGAACTTAACGAAACACATTTAGAAGGTCTAGGCTAGAGACGTGTTCCGGCGTCGTTAAACCTAGCAGCTGTCGTTCGCCTGTTGGCTTTAGACAGCGCTAGTACGGACTTGCGCTCCCCATACCGTCGCGTATATAAAGGGAGACCCCTCTAGGTTTTCAATCCTTTATCCACAGGAAGCCGAGTTTGCCGCCCTATACCCGTGATACACCGAACACAGCATTCGGGGAGACTACCTGCACGTACGGAAAGTCCTTGGTCGATTTCTGTTTCATTATTGAAACCAAGGTGTATATTGCAGTTCACGGATATTTGGTTCACCCTTTGTGCCTAGTTTTTCCTGAGTAGTCATTTGGTCTTTTCTGACTCCCTAAACTTGAAAAGACCGTCAAGCGCTTGTCCTTTCACGCTTGTGTCAACTCTGAAAGAGATAGAGTCATATTTTTATCGTTTCTCGACTCTTAAAATATGAAACGGTAGAATTTCTTACTTTCCAATGTGGTAAAATTAATCACCCACGATTACACGCCCGCTTAGATATTGCTTGTTGACCGTTTGATCGTGTGCCCTTAACTCTTTTTCAGCCCGTGTGTGGTTTTGAGTTTGATGGCAACTTTTTCAGAGTTTACCAACCAAGGAATCCCCTCAGAAGGGAATCCTAGTCATTTTCCTCCTTTTGGAAATGTTGGTGCTCCTTATATGGCAACGTTGTCCCTTCCTAGGTTAACTGTTGGGTTTCCTGTTTGGTTGTTCTCAACCTCTGTTGTTCCGAATGTCTCCACTACTGTTCAATCAGTTTCTCCACCTGAACAACATCATGTTGATTCCAAGGTGGACCTCTCCCCTTCTTCGCCTGTTTCTGCGTCCTCCTCTTCTACTTCGCCTGGTGAAAGTCTGGATTCAAGTAACCAGGTGGCTAAGAAGAAGAAGAAGAAGACAAAGAAGAAGAAGTCCGATAATCGAGAGGCTAAATGTACAGCTACTGTCTCTGAGATATCTCCTCTTGACAAACCTTCCAACCCTCCTCGGAAAGTCAAGTTCCCGTGCATGTTGTGCACGGGAGACCATCTGCTTCGAGACTGCCCTGGCATTCCCAAAGTGCTTGAAGCATGGTCCAACGGTCGTCCACCATTGGCTTTGACTTCCGGGAGCAAGGTTGGGGGCACGTCTTCAACTGGTACTGATAAGGCTCCTAAGAAGCAGGGTAAGATCACCAATCCCTGCAAGCTGTGTGAAGGGCATCATGCCATTCACCTTTGTCCTTATATGGATGAAGCCAAGCGAGTTTTGGAAAACCCGACCGGTTCTACACCACGACTTCCACCTGGTTATAATCGGCTTCCTGTGAGTCCTCCGCCAGCTGATCTTACAATTGGTCAAGAGTCATCCTTGGTCGATCCCACTCCCCCAGAAATTCAAATTCACGAATCCATCCCTGACCAACCATTGGTCGTGGGATCGGTTGAACTGGCCCCGTCTATGGTGCACCAGGTCTTTTCTGTCGAGAGTGGATCTCATAACCCTCATGTGCTTCTGATCTCTTCAGATTCTTCAGACTTGGAGAAAGATTCTCCTGTCCCTGTACTTCAAGAAGCCCCTCCTCCGCCTCCCATGATGGAGGCTCCAGAGGATATCCCTCCCGCCTTCGAGATGGAGGTCATGGAGGATGCTTCTTCTACCGTAACATCAGGGGAAGACCTTCGCTTGTCGATGGTAGCCCCTCCGAGTAGTTTGGTTGCTTCCTTTGACTGGAATCGATTTGCAGGATTTCGCCTTCCGTCTTATGTGCCTTTCGAGATCACAGTACAGGCTCTTGGTCTGGTTGTACCCAGCACCATTATAGACGAAGGTGCCTCTGTTAGTATTCTGTCATCAACTACCTGGCAAGCTTTCGGTTCGCCGCCGCTTGCGCCCGTTACGCAGAATCCGTTGACATTCAATAGAAGAATGAGTCAACCGTTGGGGATCCTTCCAAGGTTACCTATTACTTTGGGAGGTAAAACCGTCCATATGGATGTGATGGTCGTTCCAGGCCCCTTGGATTTCAATCTGCTTTTGGGGCGTGATTACACCTATGCCATGGGAGCGCTTGTCTCCTCCCTCTTTCGCGTGATGTGCTTTCCACATGAAGGACGGATCGTGACCATTGATCAGCTGTCGTTCTTTGGTCCTAATGTGGCAACTGGTCCGCCATCACCCCCTCCTGGTTTTTATCCACCTGTTGTATCTGCCCCACCGCAGGTCAACTATGTGGCTACCTACCCCATGCCTATGTTTAGTGATAGTGCCGTCGTGCGTCGGGTGCTGGGGGCATTGGGTCCTGAATTCCAGGATGTTTTCCTTCCATCGGGAGTGGAACTCTTGGAAGCGATGACTTCTCGTTCATTATGATGAAGTCGATCGGAGCATAGTTCTTTTCCTTGTGTCAAGCTCCTTAAAAAATGAAACAAGCTGGTTGGAGCACAGTTCCCTTCCTGTGTCAAGCTCCTTAAAAAATGAAACAAGGTTGTCGGAGCAGAGTTCCTTGTCTTGTGTCAAGCTCCTTATAAAATGAAACAAGGGTGTCTGAGGATAGTTCTTTTAATGTGTCAACCTCATTAAAACAATGAAACACGTTCCTGTTCAATTCGAGTCTTTGTTTAGATCTCGTAAAATCCCAGTCGCGTCTTTCTTAGATCTCGTAATTTGAACCTTCACTCCATCTGCCTTTCATATGGATTGAAGCTTGGGGGGCATGTACCTCGAATTGAGTCACAATGCTGAGGGGCATGCTCACTTTTTCAAGCATAGTTTGTTTCTGTTTCAAGCTTGTGAAAAAATGAAACCGGTTTCAAGCATAGTTTATCTTTGTTTCAAGCTTGTGTAAAAATGAAACCAACTTCAAGCAGAGTTTCCTGATTTCAAGCTTGTGTAAGAATGAAACCATTCCCATTTTACCTTTTGTGATTGCCATTTTATCAGCCTGTTTTGCCAGATAAGCCTTGGTTTTCTCACTCCATCGTCACTATCTGCTTGGCCGATCATATGCCTTCACTTGGTTGTTTTACCTGTTCCTGAGGAACCGCTGCAATGAGTGGTCTTGTTAGCCAGCCTCTTAACCTTTATTTGTTCTGAGCAGTTCCACCATTATCGGAACCAGTTGCTACCCTTTATACCACTCGTTCCTCCAGGAGGAGTCAACTTTTAGCTCTTTTCTGACTCTCTAAACATGAAAAGATTGCCGAGGCCCTTGTCGTTTCGATCTCGTTAAATTGGACACGAATCGACATCTACCCAGTATACGTTTAACCCTTTTTCGGGCTGGGATGGATTGATTACGAAAAAGGAATACCCTAGCCTATCACGACTAGGAGGTTTTCCCGGATATTGTTTTCTACCTTTTCGGATCTGGGGAACTATTTACGAAAAGGGACCCGTGGAGTTTTCTTTTCCGCTGTCTTTTCAAACTCTCTAAACATGAAAAGACGCCGAGTTCTTCCTTTGTCAGACTCGTTAAACCCTGATGACATCGGATCTAGTCGAAATGACGTTCTCCGAGTTTCTCCTTCCTAGGACTCGTTAAATGCACTAGGTTGGATTCGTCCGAAGGACGGATTTATATGACAAGCATATGGTATCCTCTTCAAGCTTGTGTAAAAATAAAGAGGTACTCACCGAAATGGTGGGGAAAATGGAACCATCGTCGTTGTCGTCGGCAGTATGTCGCTCTTGAACATGGCACTTGTCTGCATTCGTGTCGGGTTGGGGACATCTCATCTCATTTTTTCACTTGCCTCCGTGGGTTTGGGTGATCTCTTTTGACCTCTCATCTGCTCTTTGCCTCGTCACTATGACATTTGATCTTTTGATGTCAAATACTGCCAAGTCCACTGTCGTGCCGTCAATATGTTCAAGAGAAGTTGGCCTCTGCAAATATCAACCTTCCTCTGTTTCTTATATGGTCCTGATTCACAACAAAACATTATGTTCCTCTGTCTCGTGTCGTTGATGTGGGAATCATTATGGCCCACCTTCGATCAAGGTCACTTCCTGTCGACTTCAACTCATTATCCAGGAAGTTGGTCTAGAGACTCCTGATGGTACCTTGGAGCCTGCATGCCTCAATGGCAGGTTCGTCGCATTCGACGTGAAGTTTACATCATTGACTTCCGATCGAATGATTCTGCGGGTGTTCGACGTCAGCTCATTTATTCACACGCTGTAGATTGTACCTGTAGTACCTTGAGGACCATTGTCATTATTGGTGGTTTCTCTCGCGTCTGTTAACAGCTTTCATCATTGGCTGGTAATCAGACGATGTTCTTGCATGTTCGACTTCAGCTCACATATTCACATGCTCGAACTTGTACTTGTTTGGGTCGAGATGGGGCGCAAGACCCTGGATTGTGTCTGTTGTAATCCAGGCTGCGATTGTGGATTATTATCATTATGTACATGACTCACTGATTGGATGGCTGCGACCATACCTGAGTCTATTTGTTTGATCTTAGTTGGATGGCTGCGCCCATACCCCGGATCCGGATTATAGCATACTCTGTTCGGATGGCTGCGTCCATACCATATATATACATCATGTACTTGAGATATCAGTTGTATCTTTCTGTGCAGGTTTTCCGACGGCGGGCCTTCGGTTGGACATGTTCTCGTAAAGCATTTCACCCCTCTCTCTCTCGGGCCTCATGCTTTAGGGGGCATCTGTTACACAGTAATTTGTCACCATCCCTACCATTCCCCATCCCGCACAATGGAGGACCCATTATGTGACCTGTGAACACTATCATGCCTTGAAAACATCCATCAATGCATCCCTCTGAGTATGAGCTTCATTTTCCCTTGAGACATCTCCTTGCAAAACTCATGAAAAACAGCTCTTTTGCATTGGCGCGGGTAGACAGTTCAGTGCTCGCGCCAATCAGGGAAATCCTGTAAAGAGGTCGCGCCACTTGGCGCTCTGTCATAGAGCAGCAATCGCGCCACCCATTTTAGGGACTGCTTTTTAAATATGGATGGCGGAAGTTGAGTTCAAACAAACTCACAAACCACTGCCTATCTTGAGTTGGGAGGTTTGGCTGCGGGAGTTCTATGGAAGGGAATTGGTTTTGCCACCTCCCATGGAACCTTCCTTGTTGATAGGGCCAATTCCATAATAATAGGGATCCCAACTCCCTCCTTCCCCATCTATAAAAGCCTGCTCAGATCCATGGCAAGCTAGTCTTGAAGTGCTGAAGCTTTGCATCTCCCTATTCCCAAGTGCCTTTGTGCTGTAAAGAATCCCTTCTTTTCCTTAAGGCCCATTCAAGCGAGGAGACCATTGTTACGAGACTCTGGAGAGGTTTTCCCTTTCCTTGGCGAGCTTTGCGAGACGTGGACGACCGGAGACCCGTTCGAAGGAGGCTGCGATGTCAGAACTTGGTTGTAACTTCTATTCGTTTATTACTTAATAGATGACTATGATTATGGTTCCACTCCGTTTTCCACCATGTTAATGCGAGTAATATCTTTTCTGACCGATGTTTAGTTACGTATGCTGGTTCCTATGCTTGTATCTGTTCGTTTCTTCTATGTGCAGGTGTTCATCCGCGGAGATCGTGGAAGGATTGTGATCTGCCAGGGCTGAAGGACGGGGACACTTCTTCTTCAGATCATAGCGTTGGAATCCAAGTAGGCTTCTATCCCAAGTCTTTCATTCGTAATTAGGAGCTTGCGTCATAGCATTGTTTGTTTGTTGCTAGACCCCTGCTGGGCTAGTAGGGATCGCCTCTGTCCGCAGAGGGGATTTACCTCCTCAACATATGTACATGTGGTGTTGTGTGTATGATTGTGCAGGTGGTGTTATGTACGTGTTGTACTATAGTATATGTGGTATTGTGTTACAGGTATTGCGTAGTTATTATTTCACGACATGTGTATTCGTGGTATTAATGATGTGTACATTGTGTTGTACACTAGGTGTAGGTGTATGTGTTCTGTTGTACATCAGGTGTAGGTGTATGTATTTTTTTATACACCAGGTGTAGATGTATGTATCGTGTTGTACACCGGGTGTAGGTGTATGTGTTTTGTTGTACACTGGGTGTAGCTGTATGTGTGGTGTTGTACATCGGGTGTAGGTGTATGTGTGGTGTTGTACACTAGGTGAAGGTGTATTTGTTGTGTTTTACATCGAGTGTAGGTGTATGTGTGGTGGTGTACATTAGGTGTGTATGGATGTAGGTGTATATGTTGTGCTATACACTAGGTGTAGGTGTATGTGTTGTGTTGTATGCTAGGTGTAGGTGTATGTGTTGTGTTGTACATTGTGTATGTGTATGTTTTGTATATTGTGATGGGACAAGCATGTACGAAACTGTGTGGGATTTTTGAGGTGGTTTAGCCTTTGGACGCCCTTGTTGTTGATATTGAGGGTTGAGGTGATTTAGTCTCAGGATACCCTTATTGCTATTGAGGGTTGAGGCGGCTTAGTCTTTGGATGCCCTTGTTGTTGATGTTGAGGGTTGAGGAAGTCTATTCTCAGGATACCCTTGTTGTTAGAGAGGGTTGAGGAGGTTTAGTCTCTAGATTCCCTTGTTTCTTAAAGAGAAGAGAAGGTATTGGGTGCTTTCCGGGTTTGGTAACTGATTTAGTGTGTGTACAGAAAGGATAAAGAAAAAATGAAGAAGAAAAATAATCATTGGAAATATAGGTCTTAGTATTTTATTTCAGTTTTAACTATGTATGTGATCTATTATTTTGATTTATTATGGTTGAGTTTGAGCTAAGAAAATGTGATATTTTTATACATGATGATTTGATCAAACAACTAGTTTGACTTGCTGTGACAGGAAGTGAAAATAATTTCACATGTACCTTATTGATAAACAACCAAATAGGTATGATTTGAATTTATTTCAATTTATTTTTGGTCTAATGGAATTTATGTGCTTGGTATAGGAAAACACAGAAATTCCCAGTTTGGGTGGTTGAAATTGATTGCAAGAATTAATAGTGGAAAAAGGAATTGGAACAAGTAGTAGTATTTTGGTAAAGCACTTCAGGAGACAGGCCATTGTGGGACATTGGTACCCAATAGTGTCCATTTATTTCCATGAGCATGCTATGACTGGTGTGATGGTTTTGAGGCAGGTATATGGCTTATTTGTTTGACCTTCCAATGTGAGGAAGCCTTGCCAAAGGACAAATCACTTGGGAAAGGGGATTCTAGGGAACTTGGAAGTCGAGTGACTGCATGGAAGGGGGTTATTGGATTGCCTGAGGGACTATGTAGCAAAGAAGGTAAGGCCAGGGGATGGATTTTTTTTGGTCATTAGAATTTCCATATGGAATAAAATGCACATTAGCAGTGTGCCCTTGAAGAATGAGCTGGTAACTGTTCACTAAGGGAACAGGTAGCACAAGATTGTAGCGCTGGACATTGGATGCAGGTTTGACTTTGCAGTGGATTCTGGACTTCCTAGGAAGGAGGAGAATCATAGTATTGATTTGAGGGTGGAGGTGTGAGCCTCTGGAATCCCTTGTTGATTGATACAAGAATCATATATTTTTATTTGATGGTTGAGAAAATGTGCATATGTATATATGTGTATATTATTATAAATACTATAATGAGATGGATTTATAAAGCTCCATAAACAATATGGTTATTTGTTGGTTGAATAAAATGTGCATAATTATATGTGATTGTTATTGTAAATACCATAATGAGGTGTTATAAATCTCTATTAAGCGATAAGGTTGTCATGATTTCCATGATGGTGTTACTTTTGAGCAGGTTGTTCATTGTAAATACTGCAACGAGCTAAGTTATAAAGCTCCAAGGGTGGTGTGTTTTTCTTTTCAACGGTCTTGTTGGATGTAGGTGTCATTTAAAAACGAGGACAGTGTTCCCCTAAGGGGGAGGGGTCTATAAAAATCCCGAGTTAAAATTTCATGTAATAAATTTAATAAAGGAAAAATGATACCAAGTTCATGGGACAGATACTCCGAGCTAAATGTTGGGAAAAACATCCTAGTGGGTGTCACTTTAAGTTTATTATGGTTAAGTAAATTGAAAAAGGTAATGGAAAAGGATTTGAAAAGGAAAAGAGACATTAATTTACATTTTATTGATGAAAATAAATAAAATTAGGAGAAAAGGGAGGTGAAATTTCATAGGTTGCATGTGAGGAGGAAATTGAAGGAAAATTAGGAAAAATTAGAGGCATCAATGATGAAAAGGATTATGAAGATCAATTCACATCCTTTTCTCTGTTCAGTTTTGGGATTAGTCTTAGAGAGGAGAAGAGAATAAAGAGGAGAAGGAAAGAAAGCAAGAAAAGGAAGGAAAATGAAGGACATGGAAAGCAAGGATCGAGCAAGGAACATTTGGATCAAGTAGCTTAATACTCTGTACTCTGCACAAGAAAACATAATAATATTAATTCAAAAAAAATTCAGCCCTACCCCCCACCCACTAGGTCTATGCAAAAAACCTACAAATGCATGAATTATTGTATCATTGAACATAACATTAACATAATAGTTCCCTGCAACCACATCAACAAATAGCTTTGTACAACTATTTCTATAATTGGAAAAAATGTTCCAAAATAATAATTTAAAAAATACAAGGCCTTCCGCACATTCATCACAAAGTTTATTTAGCACCCCCATCTATGAAAAAGGCCTCGGTTCACCTATAAATACTATTCCACACAACGAAACCATACCAATTACCGTACCATTCATTAGTATCAAAACACTCACTATGAAAAAGACCCCATCTCTCCTACACAAAATAATATTAATTTGACATTTGTTCTTGGTTTTCGCCTTGTTTGTTTCTTGTTCTTGCCTTTTATTTTTTTAGGGCCTTGGGAATTAGTTGTTGAAGGAGGATGTTAATGGAGCTCAAGGAGTGTGGATTGAAACCCAATAGGTAATGTAAGACCACGATGAAGCTCGGTGCATGTATAATGGCAACTGAAGGAAAGAGTATGACATTCGTTTGGATGGTTTGGGTGCATTAGGGTAAATGGACAGTGGTAGGACAATTATGAGAAGGTAATGAGGAAATGAAATGTGAATGGATATAAGGTGTTATATGACTTGGATATTTTGGAAAATATTGTTCTAAATGTTGTTCATGGATAAAGGGAGTTATATTAACCTTATCCTTATCATATATGGTAATTATGTAGTGATCATGATTATTATGATGATTACATGTGTCGGTATGTATGTGTGTCATTATCTTAAAGGGTCGTCAGGGATCATGATTGTTTTATGATGATGTTTATATGTATATATGTATGTATTTATGTCGTTAAATTATAGGGACATCAAGGATCATTCTTGTGGAGGAATGGTTGCTTATGCAGGTGAATGGCATGAATAAGTTCCTAGTTTCATGAGGCATCAAGTGGGAAGAGTAACCTTCATAGATCTATAAGGTTAATATCATGTGAATATGAATTGATATTATAGTCTTGTACTATGCCTATTCTTATGTTATGGAAAGGTAATGCCGAGGGATACATAAACATAATGGAAGCATTGCAATCAATGTCATGATAGAACATGCATGAATAGTGGAAAGACACTAGAAGCAAGGTTTCTTGGTAGAGTTACTGGTGGTCTATGGATGTTGAGTACTACTGTTGTATATATGTTGTACATGTTGCACCTGTGATGTTGTGTGCATGTGGTGTTGTGTATATATGGTGTTGTGTACATGTTGTTTATGCAGTGATATGTACATATTGTGTTGTGAGCATGTTGGATATGCATTACTATGTACATATGGTGCTTTCTACATGTTTCATATGCAGTGCTTTGTACATATGGCATGGTGTTCATGTTGTACATATGGTTCTATGTACATGTGGTGTTGTGTGTATGATTGTGCAGGTGGTTTTGTGTACAGGTGGTACTTTGTACATGTTGTAAATGTGGTACTATAATATTTGTGGTTTTGTGTTACAGGTATTATGTAGTCATTATTTCACGACATGAATATTCATGGTATTGTACGACGTGTACATTTTGTTGTACACTAGGTGTAGGTGTATGTGTTATGTTGTACATTGGGTGTAGATGTATGTGTTTTGTTGTACACAGGGTGTAGGTGTATGTGTGGTGTTGTATGCCAGGTGTAGGTGTATGTGTCGTGTTGTACACCATGTGTAGGTGTATGTATTGTGTTTTACATAAGGTGTAGGTGTATGTGTGGTGTTGTACATCGGGTGTACATAGGTGTAGGTGTATGTGATGTTCTATACTCTGGGTGTAGTTGTATGGGTCGAGTTATACGTCTGGTGTATGTGTATGTGTTGTGTTGTACAATGTGTGTGTATGTGTTGTATACGGTGATGGGACTGACAGGTATGAAACTGTATTGGAGGGTTGAGGCATTTTAGTATATGGATGCCCTTGTTGTTGATATTGAGGGTTTAGGCGATTTAGTCTCAGGATACCCTTGTTGCTATCGAGGGTTGAGGAGGTTTAGTCTCTAGATGCCCTCGTAGTTGATATTAAGGGTTGAATAAGCTTAGTCTCAGGATACCCTTGTTGTTATTGAGGGTTAAGGTGGTTTAGTCTCTAGATTCCCTTGTTGCTTAAAGAGAAGAGAAGGTACTGGGTGTTTGCTAGTTTTGGTAACAGATTTAGTGTGTGTACAGAAAGGATAAAGAACAAAGGAAGAAGCAAAAGAATCATTGGAAAGATAAGTCTCAGTATTTTATTTCATTTTTAAATATGTATGTGATCTATGATTTTGATTTATGATGGTTGAGTTTGAACTAACTGGATTTGATATGTTTATACATGATGATTTTATCAAACAACTAGTTTGACTTGCTATTAAAGGAAGTGAAAATAATTGAAAGTGTACCTTATTGATGGACCACAAAATAGGTATGATTTGAATTTATTTCAATTCTGTTTTGGTGTAATGGAATTTATGTTCGTGGTACAGGAAAACATGGAAATTCCCAGTTTGGGTGGTTGAAATTGACTGCAAGAATTAACAGTGGAAAAAGGAATTGGAACAAGCAGTAGTATGTTGGTAAAGCACTTTAGGAGCAGTGCCATTGTGAGACATTGGTACCCAATAGTGTCCATTTATTTCCATGAGCATTCTATGACTGGTATGATAGTTTTTAGGTAGGTATATGCCTTGGTTGTTTGACCTTCAAATGTGAGGAAGCATTACCAAGGGATGGATCACTTGGGAAAGGGGATGTCAGGGAAATTGGAAGGTGAGTGACTGCATGGAAGGGGGTTACCGGATCACATGAGGGACTATGTAGAAAAGAAGTGAAGGCCACTGGATGGATTTGTTTTGGTCATTGAAATTTCCAGATGGAATAAAATTCACATTGGAAGTGTGCCCTGGAACAATGAGCTGATAACTATTCACTGAGGGAATAGGTAGTAAAAGATCGTAGCAATAGACATTGGATGTAGGTTTGACTTTGGCAGTGGATTATGGACTTGCTGGGAAGGAGGTGAATCCTCATATTAATTTGAGGGTGGAGGTGTGAGCCTCTGGACTCCCTCGTTGATTTATACAAGCATCATATCTTTTTATTTGATGGTTGAACAAATGTGCATATGTATATATGTGTATATTATTGTAAATACTGTAATGAGCTAGATTTGTAAAGCTCCATAAACAACATGGTTATTTGTTGGTTGATGAAAATGTGCATAAGTATATGTGATTTTTATTGTAAATACCATAATGAGATGTGTTATAAAGCTTTAGTAAGAAGTATGGTTGTCATGATTGTCATGATGGTTTTAGTTTTGAGCAGGTTGTTCAGTTTAAATATTTCAACGAGCTAAGTTATAAAGCTCCAAAGGCAGGATGTTTTTCTTTTTAAGTGTATTGTTGGTTGTATGTGTCATTTAACTCTAAGGATGGTGTTCCCCTAAGGGGGAGGGGTATATAACGACCCCTAGTTAAAAGTTCATGTAATAGATTTAATAAGGGAAAAATATGACCAAGGTCATGGGGTATGTATTCCAAGCTAAATATTGGGAAAAAAATCTTAGTGGGTGTCACTTTTGGTTTATTATGGCTAAGGAAATAGACAAAGGAAATGGGAAAGGATTTGAAAAGGAAAAGAGACATTAGTTGACATTTTATTGATGAGATAAAAGGAAATTAGGAGGAAAGGGAGGTGAAAGTTCATAGGTTGCACGTGAGGAGGAAATTGAAGGAAAATTAAGGAAAATGAAGAAATTAGAGGACTCAATGATAAAAAGGATTCTGAGGATCAGCTCACATACTTTTTTCAGTTTAGTTTTGGGATTAGTCTTAGAGAGGAGAAGAGCATCAAGAGGATAAGGAAAGCAAACAAGCAAAGAAAGGACAAGGAAGTAAAGGAAGGACAATTAAAGCAAGGATCGAGCAAGGAAAAGTTGGATAAAGCAATTTTAGGATGAATACTTGTAGGTAATAGGTTGCATGTATGATTTTATATATGGTTTTGGCATGCATGGTATATGCATGCATATATTTGGTTTATTTGTTGTTAGTGGCATGGATATTATTGGGTTTTCATAGTGGTTTTAGCCTTGCCTTACGATTTTTAGATATCCATGGTGTGTTGGGATTCTTTCTTAGTTGAATTTGGATTATGGGAAGGTTTCGGATCTGGCTAAGATGGTATCAGGAAAATGCCAAGGGTTGGGGTGGAGATGGGTTTCTCTGGGAACCCCTCAACAAGTGGGTGGAGAGAGGAAAATTCCTCAAGGGATGGTCAAGGAATTATAAGGCATTGAAGCTCAGTTTTGTTTTGTGATCTCGAGACCGATTTAGGTGAGATCATGGTATGGTGAGGGTGGAGGTGGTTTAACCTCTAGATTCCCTTACTTTTTTTATGGATTGTTTTATCCCATGAGCCCACATTCATGCTTGGAATATGGCATGAGGGTGATTGGCTGAAAGAAAGGTTTGGTTCAACCCAATCTATGGTCAGGTGGTACGTGGAAGTCGCAGACCTAGTTTGATTTTGCATATGTTTAATAAGAACTAAGTTTATTTTTCTTTTGATGAGTAAATATACTTGTTATTATGTGGCTTTAAAGGCTATTCTATCATTGTTATTTACCTAGTTATATGTTGGTTATAAGCATGGTTATATGAAAAATCTTAGTCATGGATCTCATAATATTTTACTTATAACTGAATGAATAATGAACGCATGACCTAATTTGTGGTATGATAAATATTGTGAGAAGACATTGGTCGTTCTTGTTAAAACCTCAGATAAGTTTCCAAATCCTTATGTTGATATATGCATTCGTGACCTGTAGGTTGCATGTTTACAAGTGTTTGACGAAATTTCAACCCCATTTGGGAGAGGTCAGGTCAAGTACTGGCTCAAGTTTTGGTTTATAAGCTTTGTTTCTATTTCATTCATCATTTCTAGAAGTTTCATTGAGTTATGGGTAGATACTTAAGTCCCAACCCTGAAAAAGTGGCTCACAGTTTGGGACCGCTCGCATATAATTGACTTGAAAATTCCACACTCACTCAAAGGTATTACTATGGGTGTGAATGGAGGGTTATATTCACTTGCATACCTTGGTAAGGGAGTAGCTGAGTCTCTAAGAAAATGAAAAAGAGAGTTATCTCAGGGGTTGGACACCTAGAGGGGTTGGGTTGCTCTTGAAGGTCCTATAACACCCGAGGAAAGCCAGTAAGGTCTTAAGTTGTCAGATCGATTTAATTAAGGTCATATAGTAGGTTGAGTCTTATAATTGTGACCCTCAGCTCATGTTTACCTCGGGTAAACCGTTGATAGTGGGTAAATGTGGGAGGAGTGGGTTACACTTTCGTACTAAATAAAATCCTTAATTGACATTTTAAACTCTGCACACAATACATCCGAACAACTAGATTCACACAAACACCTTCGTACAACTACTTCTATACTTCCAAAATATGTTTCTAAATAATAATTAAAAAATAGAAAGCCTTCCGCACATTCGTTTTACTGCACCACTTTTTATTCACAAAAATTGAAATTATAGTTTTTTAGCACCCATGTCTATGCAAAAGACCACAAATCTCCCACACATACTCTGTCCTCTGTACGTTAAATGTTCCACTCAATGACCCTGATTCTCACTATGAAAAGGACCTCATCTCTCAGATATATAATATGTACTTTGCACAAGCCATTATAATAATATTAATTCGACATTTTTTCAGCCCTACCCCCCACCCCCGGGGCCTATGAAAACAACCTACAAATGCATGAATTATTGCATCATTGAACAAAGCATTAACATAATAGTTCCCTGCAACAAAATCAACAACAAGCTTCATACAACTATTTCTGTAATTGGAAAAAATGTTCCTAAATAATAATTTAAAAATACAAGGCCTTCTGCAAATTCGTTGCACATTTTATTTAGCACACCCGTCTATGAAAAAGGCCCCGATTCACCCACAAATACTCTTCTGCACAAAGAAACCATACCAATTACCATACCGTTCATTAATATCACCACACTCACTATGCAATAGTCTCGAGCTCTCCTGCACATAATAATATTAATTTGAAATTTGTTCAATGCCCCCAGCCCAAAGCCTATGCAAACAACCTGTAACTGCATCAATTGGCACATCATTGAACAAAGCACTAAAAAAAAAACTCCATCAATTATCGCATCATTGAGTAGAGTGCTAACATAAAACTGACAATGTCAAAGGACTCACCAACAAAATGGCCATTCACAAAATTACTTCTATTTTAATTTTAAAATGAATTGTTAGGCATTGCAAATGCTCTCAAGAAATTGAAATTTAGAAATAACATTTACTAAAAATCCGATAATTATTTTTGAATTTATGCAAAAATATAAATGTTAAGCATTTTCTTAAAACTTTGGTTAAAATTGCAAAAACAAAGCCAAATAATGCATAATTAATACATCTCGACCCTGAAGTAAATGCTATAGTCCCAAACAAAGTGGAGACTAATAAAACACCTTAAAAATCTATAATAACCAAAACAGACCACCAAATTATCATTAATCATAAACATTATATTTTTGAAAAAAAACCATGTGAATAAAAAAAAGAGTAGAAGATAAGAGAGAATAAAAGAAACATACACCCACAAACAACTTACCAAAATGATAACCCAAGACAATCCATCAATATAATGTCACGTGTTTATAGTGATGGATAACTCACTCTAGCAAACAACCAAATTTGAGGAATGAAGAAATACAAAACAACAACATCCAAGACATAGAAGATATAAAACTGACATTGATTTCGGTCACCAACCAAATTTAACTCCACATATCTCTTGTCACACGTGGAGGTCATCCACAAGGGCACATTTATGTAGACACAAAGGTTTGCATAGGCACCATAATTCGAGGTACTACTAAAAGCAGATTTTTACCAAATATGTTAAGGAAGTATTGGTGTAATTAAATTATTTAATTAATTTACTTAAATATGTCGATAATAATTATGTTAAGATGTCTCATGGACTATAACGATAATTTGGGATGTCATTGCTTTCTATGTTTTTTTTTTTTTGGAACTGTACAAAAAACTCCTCCCCCTTGTATACTGGCAAGCATAATTGACCTCGCTTCCAATACTGTACAACAAACTCCTCTCCCTTGTATGTTAAATTATCCTCGACACCGTTTTAATTATTAGTTCTAGTTTCAACTCTGGATGCATTCTTATGCCCAACCCAAGCCGGGGGAAATTAGGAACAAAGTATTTGACTTTTTAATCATGATTTGAGGGGAAAATAAATTGCTTGCTTACTTATTTTTTTAAGTGCCCCTTTTCTCAAGATACTTTCATTTTTTTTCAGTGACTTTCCCCATATTATTCGAGTAACCCAAGCAAGCAAGCAAGAATGCAAGCGAGTAAGTCATCCCACAGACCAATTGGGGGTATAACCGGTGAACATATTCAACTATAGCAAACAATAAATAAAATTCGACACAAAAGACAGTAGTGTATCACAAGAACATATCGCCTACATGAAATAAATTTAAATAAGTTCGACCAATAAGAAAACCCATAAATACTCAAAGGAAAACAACAAGCATTATTATTTCAAGCACATTTGAAACAATCTACAATGTAGACTATATGGGAAAGGGTTTTAAAATGTAGACTATATGGGAAAGGGTTTTAAAATGTAGACATGCTGACACTGGTCAATACATGTCCAATAAAAGTGTTGATTAAGAGGTGGTATGTTCAGGTCTCCAGGCTTCTTCATATTACAGAGTAACCTGCTAGTTGAAGGCTTATTTAGACTATTATGCTATTTTACTTTTCAATATTTTAACCAAAATCTCCAAGAATCTGCTTTCAATATTGCCAAAAAATAACTGTAGAAAATGACTAGGATCAATATCAAGAATGGCATCAATAAAAAGAGTTAAAATCCAATAAAAATAACCTAAATGTGATTTATTTAGATTATTCACAATCCATCTCATATGTTCTCCCCTTTTTTTCATTTTGTCGACTATGGCGACGAGAATACTGCTGAGAAAACTTCCAACTCCCACAGCACTGATATAAAAGGAAATTCCCAAGCTTAAATACCAACTCCCATAACACTTATATAAAAGGAAATTCCCAAGATTTTCATGCTGTCAAGGACCTAATTATAGAAATATTCCTGCAACCCTAGAGTGTAAACACATTTTCTACTCCAACAAAAGAAAACTCTACTCCAAGCAAAGAAAACAGAGGAATTAACCAAAAGACACACAAGAATTACAATCTTGGGGTGTAAAGTAAGCCATGGGTTCTCTTCTTTTCTACTAGAGCTTTGGTAACCATGTAGAGAATAGAGAGGAATGTGCCAAATTTGATCCTATGTAAAACAATTATTCCACAACCATTGCCTGTTAATTTTTTGGACAATGTTACAATTAAACAGTCATAGATAGCTATGAAAATGAGTGCAGAAAAGGTGGAAAATGTTGGAAGAGAAGATGGTGGGATTTGAAAATGGGAATCCATGTTTTTTTCCATGGTAGCGCCTTGCTTTATGAAAAATAGTGTGCTCTGTGCAACTGTTATTCCAAAGATTAGGCAAGATAACTAGATAGGCACCATTCTCAATATCAGTTTGGTTTCTTCTATTTGAGTTACAGTGCAGACTTTCCATGGATTTGGCTTAATCCATCCATTGGTATGATCAATGTTATGTTTAGAAGAAGTTTGGACCATTATTGTTGCTTTTTCCAAAAACCTAATTGCATTACAAACAAAGGCATATATCAAAGAATGAACCTAGCAACATTGAATCTTCAATTCAACATTAGAAACTTCTCAAAATCTCCAAACACAAGGTAATCCTAGCAGAACACCCAATAATTTTTTGTAGACATTGCATAGGAGGAATTTAAATTGCTAGCAGATTGGATCATCAACTAAGAAAAGTGTTTTGGGTGCCAAGAAAATTCTGATGGATAGGAGCTCAATCAGACACAATTCACTGATAACAAATCTTACACATGGAAATTTCTTTGAAATAATCAACACAAATTACACAGATATGAGATCAAACATGCTCCCAGAGAAAGATTATCTAAACCAAAATAAGGCTAATTTTTTAATAATGAATAGGAGGTTGGACTTGAGAAGTTGAAAAAAGAGTCTTTTGTTGGTCCAGCAGAAACGAATAGTAGCTTCAATCATGACAGCCATAATTCTTCCATCAATGTTTTTGAAATACTAAAATATTTTTAATGGTACATGGGAACTAATTGTCACAATGATAGTCTTGCACTGCAAGAGAAATACAATTAACTTTGCCTACCATTAACATTGGTTACTATAAATCCTACTTTTGTTAAAATAGTTATCTTTGTACAATATTGAAGTCTTGCATGGTTTTTAAAGGTTTTTATTAAGCACACTAAATGGAGTAGAATAGTAGGAAAGTGAGTTACAACATGCTGATATAATAAAATGTGCTCTCAGATTGCTCAATTAGTAGTTCATCCCAATTTTAAATTTACTCTTATTTAGGAGCAACACATCATGAGGCTTTCAAGTTTTAAATCTTAATGGGGCATAATAATCCTATAGGAAACTTCCCAGGAAAATTGTGCATATTTTCTCCCATGCAAAGGGCATGGTATACCAATTTTTATTTAAGAACACTACATGGAGTAAAGAGTAGAAAACTGAGTTACAACATGCTGATAAATTAAATGTGTGCTCAGGTTTCTAAATAAGTAATTCATCTTAGTTTTAACTTGAACTACCCCAGATTTACAGTTGTTATGTTTAAGTTAATTATGTTAGATAGGAAAAATACTATGTGGACCTATGAAACAATTATAATGTTGGAAGAATTATATTTTAACATTGATTGATGAAATTTCATACTAATTTGGAAAATAAATAGTATTAAGAGATCCCAAAATTCTAATATGAGAGGATAGGATATATATTTTATACTTTCCCAATCTCCCAAAAAAAATCCCTTGGAGAAATAAAATTTAAAAATTTAGATGGAGGAAAAATATCTAATGATACCCCAGTGAAGAGGAAATTTCACTGGGAAGGGATAGGAAGAGCAACACTGTGGAAAAGCGAGCAAAAAAGAAGAAAAAAAACTGTTGTGAAAAATAAAAATAAAAGCCTATCCTATGGGAAACAACAACCTAGAATAACGGGATGTCGTTATGGAAAATTGCTAGGGAAGTTGGCTTAAAAGTGCCTTCACTAGTATGACAAGAGGTTGTCAGTATTGGGGGAAAATAGATCTCTTCTTGGGGGAGAGCTTGGAGGAGAAGCTCGTGGATGGGAGGACAATCATATTTTTTAGCTTAATATGATCCTCAATAGTTGTTGATTTCTATGATATTTTTCTAATAAAGGTGTAAGATTTATATAAACTCACTAGAAATCATGGCTATGAGTTTAAGTGCACTGGTGTGAAAATGCAAGAAAGTAGTATTGAGTTCTTATGCTGAATCATAAATTAGTGATATAAGAAAAGTTAGAATTTATATGATAAGTTTAAAGTATAAATATGATCCATCAATCTGAAGTGCAAATGAGAGGTATAATTTCAGATTTATCATTATGAGTTACAGGTATAATTCTAGAAAAAAAAAATTTGATTCTGTTATAAATTAGGAGCTTTGTACATTACTTCCATATGAAAAATAGATATTCTGAATATTATCATGGGTAGAAATCAAGTAGAAGTCATGGGCATCAAAATGATTATGCTAATGAGAACAAATCCTACTAGAATCTAAATATTTAAACATAGCTAAGTTCCAATAAAATAAAAATTTATACATGAGGTAGCAAGGTTAAGAGTTAGTATGGGAAAAGGACATGGGCGTGAGGGCAATCCCTTACCTTTTGCATAACTAGGTAAAAGGAAAACATGACAAGTGCATGAAATCATTACACAGAGGTTCAAACCTATGTTATAAAGAACATAGATTAAGAAAATTAACCTATAGATGTTAGCTTGATTAAATAAATTGGTATATGACAGTAACTCATAAGGATAAATAATCACAGTGAAAGAAGAAGAATTGTAACATAGGTATAAACCAGGTTGAATAATTGGGTTTAGATATAAATTAATTCCCAAAATTTGTGGGAAAACAAAATCTCATGGTGAGAATATTTCACTACAAGAAAAAAGGACATTAGTGAGGGGCGAAAATGGTCACCATAAGCTCATTGGTGATGGTCAAAAGAGCCTTCGTCGCCAAAAATTGAAAGTCACCAAAGGTGGCATCGCCGAAAGTATAAGTGTTGTGGTGACATTCAAGGACAGTCACCAATAATGATTTATAGTGACGGATAGTGACCGTCACCATTTCATATGAGAAATGGTGACAGACAATAGCCTCTGTCACCAAAAAATTGAACATCACCAAAGGTGGCGTCGCCAAAAATATGTATTTTGGTGGCATTCAAGGTCCGTCACGAATATTGATTATAATGACGAATAGTGACCATCGCCATTTCATATGAACAACAATGCCTTTTTGTGATGGATTTTTCATGGCCGTCACTATTGGTGCATATATATGGTGACGTTCATTGACCGTCACCATAAACTCATTGGTGACATCAAGGCCCATCATGAATAATGACTATAATGACAAACAATGACCCTCACCATTTCATATCAACAACAAATATTTATGGTGACGGAACTTTAATGGCCATCACTATTGATGCGTATATATGGTGACGTGCGTTGACCATCACCATTTCATATTTTTGTGAGGGTTGAAAAATGTCACCATAAGCTCATTGGTGATGGTCAAAATATCATACGTCACCAAAAACTGATCGTCCTCATTCCCTGTGAATATCAGGGCACGATGGAATCGAACCACCAACCTCCTGCTTGTAAAGCAGGTGCTCTTCCATTGAGCTAGCACCCTTTAAAGAATTAGACTTTAAACTAGCAATTTCCCCTAAAGGTGCAAAGATACACCAAAGGAATAGAAAATCTAGGAAGATCAAAAGTTGCTAGAAATAATATGTTCAATATACATAATAAAAATACAATAAGAATAACTTTTGATATAATCTAACAAAGCATGTACTATGTAGGAGAATAATTGGAAAGCACAACTAGAAATTTGAATCACAACATAACAATATAAAAGAACATGCAACAGGAAAGGAACAACTCCATAGTTTGAGAAATATGAACAATCCATGGGTCCGTTCTTATATATTGATATAGATAACGAAATAGAAATCTAGATTTATGAAATTCAGGTATCACACAAGAATGTCTTGAACAATTATCAATATGTAAAACAATATTTTTTGCATTTGGACTTACCTTGCAGAACCTCAGGAAAAAGTTTCCACAGAAACAACTAATAAACATAACAACATGGACCTCAAGAGAAATTGTGTAGGGGATAAAATATGAAGGTAAAGCACTAGAGAAGTATTTAAAGAAAATGATGAAAAGCGTATCTAGAAAGAACTGAGAACCCTCTAAAGTAAACCACACATTTATCTTCGTGACTAGTACACTTGCAAAAATATATCAGAATAAATTATGAACTATTCCACTAAAAAACAATGAATTTTTCCACTAAAATACAGTTTCAAATTAATCACTAGCATGATGCTAACTTCTCTACAAAAATAGGGAAGTTTCAAGACAATGTATAATAGCTTGCATGGCAATCATGTTGATAAAAACTTCCAAGGAATAAGACCATAGCAGTAAACAAGAGTGCCACGAAAGAAGTGGCTCCTAGGAACCTCACAGAAAACAATATTTATGTATGGCAGTCATCTAGATCAAGGGTCATCATTCAATAATCAATATGGAAACAGGGGTTGACATTTTCTAATGGAATCATTTTTGGATTCACTAGTTAGGAAGAAAGAAAAAGGTTTCATCAAGAATTCTAACTTACAGAATTTTGGGATTAGAATATGATGACATATTGATGAAGCAGATCAAGAAAATGAAACTCTTTCATTCTAAGGAAATATGCTGCAGGATGACTCAAAAGGAAAATAATGAGGTACATGTATATATATATATGTTGACACTAGATGCTATGAAGTCATGCCATGTGGTTGCAGGTAGTATACTTCTTTCTTTAGAAGTATAATCAAAATAGAAAGTAGAAACTCTTCTGATGCACAAGTTGCCAAAAGGGCATGATATACACTAGATGAAATCGACATAATATGTCCTCATATGGAATATGAGGTGGTTGTATATTATCAAGGAACTGTGCAATGGAAGTTCCGAGGAATGAAATAAAACCGTGGAGAAAGAAAAGGGAATATCATGGAAAGTACAACCATGGAAAGAAGAAATCAACATCCAAGAAAGCCAAGAAGACTTGACTAGGAGATCTCCAGGGAAGATATGTGGACTCTAATAGAATTATGGAAAATATAGAGACCCTTGACAATACATATCTTTAGGAGATAAAAAAGGATGTCGATGCCTACAAGAAGGATGTCATGGTGAAAGATCATCACTAAGGTAAATTTTGATTTAAGTATTCACATTTATAATTGAATAATATCTGATAAGCTTATTCAGAGCAGCCAAAGGGAAGTATATGTCTTCCACAAGTTGATAACCATATTTCAGGATGTAAGATCCTTGGAAGAAGTATGGTTCGAAGGAAAGCAGCATGATATGAAGGTAGACCAGATGAAAATTGATGGATCACTTTCAGACAAAAATCAAAAGTGATGGGTGATTTGAGCCCTAATGAAGATATCCCAAATATGAAGACTCCTCAACAACGAAGAAATTCATGACATCAAAGAAAGTAGTTCTTCATGAGCAGCTCGGTGTTTTCATCATTGCTACTACAGGTCCCTGATTAAGAGGGGGGATGGTAATAAGTTTATTACCTGGTAGAAACTTGGAAGCAAGTCCCTAGGAGCCTAGACAAGTCCTTGGCTAAGAGGGAGCCTTGAAAAGTCCTTGGATAAGAGGGAGCTTGAGAAAATTCCTTGATAGGAATGGGTATGTCCTCCCTAATTAAGAGGGAGTGATAGACGTATCATTCTAGTCTTCACCTAGAAGACATAATGTGGGATTGGATAATCCTCTGGCATCTGATACTATTTTGGGGATGTATTAGGGTATCCAAGGTAAGAGTAGTCATGAAAGGACGAGTATTCTTTGAGGATTAGCTATCCCCAAAAGAATAGTCCTATGAGGTCATACTCGGTGAACACGTGGGTGGAGTATGTACCTTGGAGACAATTATGAAGATGTCTATAATCATTGGTCTTTCCAGCATTGTAGTTCATGGTCTCGTGAAGAGATGGAGTTGTTAATCAAGGCCTTGCACTATGCCAATGTTGGTTTATAAGACGCTATAACAGATGGATTACCAATCGAATTTTTCTTGTGAGATTCTTCAGATTGAGAGTGAATATGTACCGTTATGAATACCTCCCTAGTTAAGAGGGAATGTTGGAATGTGTAACTAAGTTCGGTCTTCATAATGACTTGTAATTATGAATTTATGTAATGAAGAAGAAAAAGATAGTGTTTGGCTTTAGTTAAAGATGGTGAATATTCTCCTTGATGAAGTCGGCTTACACACAAACCTCATGTCAGCCTACAAGTTAAAGCCATAAATTATATAAAGGATGATGCGGCCTCATTATGGTGTAAGAAATTTTGGATCATGTCTGTGATAGAAGAGCGAAGTTTGGGTCTACATTGATGCGAGAATAGGAGGCTAGTTTGGGAAGAAAATAAGAGGTATACTTACCTTTGTTCTGGGTCTATACCACCTCGCACATTTCAGATAGAAGGCTATCAAAGCAAAAGATAAGTCTCTCTTCTAGTGCGTAGAACAACGCGTGAAGAAGGTAATACAATGATGAAAGGATCTGTGATTAGGTCAATAAAGGAGGTGTGCTATCGAAGGAAGAAAGTCTTATCATATCTCTGTTTTGGTCTGCAAGTTTACCTCGCATATCTTAGGGAGGTTGAAGGTAATCACAATAAAGAGGAAGGCTACAACATCATGAAGAAAGGCTTGGTATTGAGTTTCAAAGAAGTCCAAAGGATGTTGGAAGTAGGCCGAGAAGAAGACTTTAGGAAGCTAAGGATAAGATCAAAGGAAGCCAAGAAGAAGCACACAGTTTGGGGTTGCTAGACTAGGGACAGAGCTTCCCTAGTAAAGTGCAGTGCAGTGTAGAAAGAAGAGATCAGCTAGAGAAGTAGAGAAGATTGGTGACAAGGGTCTTGGAGGCATACTGGTGACAAGGGTCTATTTCATGGTTATGGTACTCGTCAATGGAATATATATACGAAGAATTTGTTTTGGGTTTTCCTCTCCAAGAGGGAGAGCTTTTGGCCCTGGGTTGAAGAGCCTAAACTTTGTGTCTCTTTTGTTTTGATAATTGAATTGATGAAAGACGTAATAAGCTAACAAAGATAAGATCTAAGTAAAATAAGCATAACAAGTTCACAATTAATTATCATGAAAGAGAAATTGAATTAAACACCCTAATTTCTCAACAAGGTTGATATTCTCTTTACTATCGTTACCTACCCCTTAGAGTAACTATGAGGGCTCGAGTGAAAATATAGATAATCATTCCAACAGTTCTGTCCAAGAATGCTTGAAGCAGAAGAAGATTCAAAAGTTCTTGTTACTTGGATATGAAGGCTCTGGTGCTAGTACAATTTTCAAGCATGAAACATTTCTCTACAAGGGTGAGAATTTTTCACAGGAGGAGCTGAAAAACATCGAACTGATGATATAGATAAACCTATATAAATACCTTTGCATATTGCTTGAGGGGCATGAGCATTTTGAGGATGAAATCTTAGCAGATATGGATGGTTCCAGTGTACATGAACAAGTTTCTGCCTCAGATGAAAGTGATGATAAAGAAGCTGCTCAATGTACTTACTCTCTCAATCCAAAATTGAAACATTTTTCCAATTGGCTTTTGGAAATTATGGAAATGGAGAATTTAGATGGTTTTTTCCCAGCTGCAACACGTGAGTATGCCCCAATAGTTTATGAAATGTGGAGGGACCCTGCAATTCAGGCTACGTATGCAAGAAGAAATGAGTTGCATGTCCTCCCTGATGTTGCTGGTCACTTCTAGGAACGGGCTGTTGAGGTATCAAGTAATGCATACAATTCGTCAGAATCTCACATTTTATATGTTGGAGTGACTCAAAGTAATGGGTTAGCATTTATAGAATTTTCAACTGATGATTGCAGTCCAATGTCAGAACCTTATAATGAAAACTTTGATTGTCCAAATCCAACTTTGAAGTATCAACTTATTGGAGTAAATAATAAAGGATTAAAAGAAGGATGTAAGTGGGTGGAAATATTTGAGAATGTACAAGTTGTACTATTCTGTGTTGCTATAAGTGAATATGACCAAAAGTAGGCTGAGAAATAAGATGACCTTCAGTAAATCAATTTTTGAGAATGTTGTGGAGCATTCATGTTTCAGAGATACACCATTCATTCTATTACTAAATAAATATGACATTTTTGAGGAGAAAATTAACAAAGTGCCACTTACTGTATGTGATCAGTTTAAGGATTTTAGTCCAGTGGAGGCACACCACAATAATCAGTCACTAGAGCATCAAGCTTACTATTATGTGGCAATGAAATTCAAGGATCTCTATGCATCTCTTAGCAGCCATAAGTTGTTTATATGGCAAATGAAGGCACGAAATCGCAGCACAGTGAATGAAGCCTTCAAATATATTCATGAAATTTTAAAGTGGGCTGCATATGTGCAAGAAAAGATCTTGCAATACACGAACGTGCAATTGCCTGATCTTTTCAAATTCAAGTTTTGATAGAGCCTCCAAAATTCTTGCATCCTTTTGGCTAACTGAAATTTCATTCAATCTCAAAACCTCAGCTAATTTTATTGCAACCCTTCTATTTTCTTTCCAAGTTTCTTCATTTTGATTGAGTGCATCATTCCTTTCCCTAGATACTTCATCCAATTGCTTGGCAATGTTTTCTTTTTCTCTGCAAGCTTCTTCTAGTTGACAAAGAACCTCATCTCTCTGCCTCTTGAATTTGTCACTTTTCTTTAGTTCTCTATTTAAAATCACGTTCAAGTGATTTAGCGTTGTCTCCAAACATTGTTTTTATTTTTGAGCTGCCTTTCTTGCTTTCCTTTCACTTTCAAGCTCCAAGATAGCCTCCTTCAGTCGTTTCTATTTTCTCTTAATTCCTTCATCTGATTGTTTCAAGCTTAAAGCTTCATCTAATTGTTTTGCAATATTTTTTTCTACCCTCCAAGTCTCCGAGATTTGATGGAGGGTATCTTCCTGTTCCCTTGCAATTTCACCACTTTGATTGATTTCTTTATCTGCAACCATCTTCAAGTACTTAAATGAAATATCTGGGTACGACTTTCCCATTTCACCTGCCATCCTCACTTGTCTTACAGATTGAAGTTCCAATATATTTCCCTTAATAATTTCTATAGATGTTTCAAAAGAAATGTTTGGCAATATGACTTGAATGGCCATTAATTCCTGTTTGTAAAAGAAGTCTGGACTCCTTGTAAAAAATATCTGTATATCCGACTTTGCCATTTCTCTTACAATACTTTCTTGCATTTCATATTCAAATTCCACAATATCTGTCTTAATTTTTTCTGCATAGGCTTCAAAAAAACATTCGGTGATACGACTTGAATGGCCATTAAAACCCTTCTATAGTGAATGTCTAGAATAGATCTTATGTGATTTAATGTCTTCTTGGAACCATATTTTTCTATTTCTTTAACATTCTTTGCTTGTCTTTTAGAATCAAGCTCCAAAATGGGGTTCTTAAGTACTTTATTCCATTTTATATTTGAAATTTGCTTCGAGTTTAATGTTTCATATAATTGTTCAGCAACTTTTGTTTCTAATCTCCATGTTTGTTTGTTTAGACGGAATATGTCATTCATTTCCCTTGGAAATTCACCACTTTTACTGATTTCTTCATATGCAATCACCTTTGAGCATTTAAATGAAGTCCTTAAATACACCTTTTCCATTTCACCTCCCATCCTTGCTTGAAATCCTGATTCAAGTTCCAAAATATCCACCTTAAAGTTTTATGCAGAGGCTACAGTGGAAATGTTTGGCAATGTGACTGTTAACTCCCCCACATTAAGAATGTCTGGACTGCTTATAAAGATTTTCCTTGAATCTGCCTTTGCCATTTTACCTGCCATCATGGCTTGGCTTCCAAATTCAGGTTCAAAATTTTCCACCTCAAAATTTTCTGGAGAGGCTTCCATTAATTCCTACTTGCAAATAATGTCTGGAATGGCCATTAAGTGATTCGATGTCATCTCCAAACCTATGTTTTCTGCTTCAGCAAACTTCCTTGCTTGTATTTGAGATTCAAGATTAGAAGTAGCCCTCTTACGACATGCCCTTTTTCTCTTGATTGAATCACCTTTCATGTTTATAGCTTCATATGATTGTTTAGAAATCATCCTTGGTTGTATTTGAGATTTAAACTTCGAAATAGCCCTCTTAGAGCGTGCCATTTTCCTCTTGATTGCATCACCTTTCATGTTTATAGCCTCATCTGATTGTTCAGGAATCAATGTTTTTAATCTCCAAGGCCGTGCGTTGTAATGGAGGGTGTCATTCCTTTCCCTTGGAAATCAATCACTTCGGATGATTTCATCACTTGCAAGCATATTAATGTAGTTAAATGAAGGTCCTGAATTTAGCTTTTTGATTTCACCAGAAGTCCTTGATTTCCTTTCAGATTCAGGTTCCAAAATATCCTCATTAAAGCTTTTTTCCGAGGCTTCAGAAGAAACATTTTTCAATACAGCTGGAATGGCCATTAATTCATACTTAGCAAGAATGTTTGGACTGCAAAATGATATTTTCAGAACATAAGAAAACCCTGTAATAAAGAAAACCTGCTTAGGAAATTAACAAACACACAGCTTTATTGCAGGTAATTTTTACCCCAAGAAATGATAGTTTGAGAGTATAAGCAACCTACTTAAAAATGAAAACCTACAAAGGAAACAATCAAACAAAGAACTTATTCCAGGTATATTTTTACCCTAGGAAAAACTTATAAGCTTGACACTTTCCCAAGAAGAATGTTTCACCGGCTTTTTTCCCAGCTCCTTTTCTATTAGTATAGCCAGGATAATCTGTTATTCATGCATGGGAATTTTCTGAGTTAATTTTTATGGTATTGCAGGCCCGAAATTTTAGGATATGACCAGATTTATGAGATTTGACCAACATTGACTTCTTTTGACCATGATTTGTTGGAAATGGATGGGAGGAGGGTTGAATTCGGTCTTTGTGGCAATCTCGGTCTTGGTCTTGGGTCTTGGATATCTCACTTTGATCTGATTATGTAAGAAGAGGATTTTCTTGGGTTTTCCCCCTTGTGGGGTTTTGCCTTGGCTTGGAGCCTAATTTCTTGTGTTCTTTGTCTCTTTGTGATTTTCATGTTTTGTACTTTTGGTAATTTCTTGATGAAGAAGTTAACATAAGTAACAAGAAGCCAACAAAATTCACAATTAATTATCAAGTTAAGATAAATCTACCCTAATCTACAAGCATCTTGATTTCTCAACATGGTATCAAAGATAGGTTGAAGGAAAGGAAAAGTGAAGATAACAGTTTTTTGGCTTATTTTCTTATCCCTGTGGCACCTTAATAAAAGTATCATACAAATTCTGTGACATCATTTCCTTAAAATATGAATTGAAAGAGGCACAATACCTCTATGATTCAAGTTGAAGAAAGACATCAATATTCTTGTGAACTGAGCTCATCAATAAAGGAAGGACTGAAATACTTAAGGGCTAGAAAAAGAGACCTATAATACATGCAAAGACTCTATGGAATTATCTCTGTAAATCAAGGATGGAATTCATATCTATGTTGTCGAGAAAACATTTGGCATAGGTACACATATTTGAGTCTCTATGTTGATTTATGAAGTAAGTTTCCTGTACTAATGTGAATTTCAGAGGCACCTTCTCCTATGATAAGCATACAAGTCATTATCTTTATAATCTACAAAGTACTCAAAGAAAAATCAAATGGCTTATATGAAATCTGTTAAAAGAAGACAACTTATTGTGACAATACTTTCAGTGGCAATCTAAGCATGATTGTGAGCTCCTTTCTGAATCAAATAGACCAAGTGTATTCATGATATTTGTATAGTTTGAGTAACCAAAATCCTGTAGCTGACATCTATTATTGTTGAGTTCTAAGGCTAGTATGAGAGTATGAACAAGTCCAAAATTGCCATAATGATTGAAGAAAGTTTGTTTGGGAAAATTATTAAAAACAGATATCTGAGATACTGTTCTTCGATAAATACAAAAAGGTTCTATGACACTTCTATGAGGTATCTGAAGCTTACTATAGCAACAAATATTTGAAGATTCAAGGCATCAATGATCACACCAACATGAAACGATACAAGGTATATCTAACACTATATAAGGCAGATCGACTCATTTGGGAGGCTATCCATCTTTGACATCTAAAAATACCATCATATTCGTAATCAATGCAAATCTGTGGCACTGTGAGACGAAGGATAGAAGTGTATTGTGATCTAAAGTTAAAAGAAACCAAAACCATGTGGATCGTCTCTGAGGCATTTAAATGTACAAATGATGAAATTAAAGACATGCAAAAAAAGTCTTATTTGTGACATAAATGATTGAGCATCTCTATACCTTTGTGCAAAATGAATCAAAAGTCTGTGATCTACTCTATGCTACAGGACCAAAAGACTAAGGTACATAGTCTATAGAAGGGACCAAAATCATTACTGTGAATAAAAGCCAAGATTCTGATCAATTCCAAGTCTGAAGCTACACTTAATGAAAAAATTTACATTTGTGAAAAGTATGAGCATCTCTATGACAAGTAGAACATGTATATTTGTGATCTGAACTATACAAAGACATACAAAATTTTTGGAATCATCAAGAATCAGAATTTAGTGGCATCCTGTGCGAAAACCTGAGGGATGTTACTTCGTGACAGAATTCATTATGATGATATAAGGCCCATATCTGTGACACTAGAATATGTAGCAACATTATATCTCTTCATAAGGACTGTGAGGGTATAGGGAATCTGTGACACAATTTTGTGAAAATAACACCCTTCTCATACATAAAATAAAGACAAATTCAATTCTTGAAGCCGACCTATTTGATATTGAAAGATAAAGGACACTGAAAGTAGCTCAAAGATATCTCTGTGGCTTATAGCCGAGCTTGAAGGACAAATTAGTGAGATCAATGTGAAGACCAAGTTGCAAAACTATATGGACAGAGAAGTTTGAATTTAGAGTAAGCATATCTTTTGAAGCAACCCCAAGACGTTACAAATTAAAATATAGTAGTATCATACTCGAAGGCAATAATGGAGAATGGGGGAAGTTAAAAGAGGTACACGTAAACTATTCTCAATGTCAATAGTAGTAACGCTAAGATAATGATCTCTTGAAATATAGTAATAAGAGTTTGTGTAGATATATTTTAGAAATCACTGTTATGATAGCCTTTGAAGTCTTTCTTTGCTAATTTATTTATGATCAAGGAATGAAAATCTCATGTATAGAAGGATTCTCAATAAATACTCTAGGGCTTTGCATCTAACTCACTAGTTTGGACTAAGATGAACCCTAGGAACAAAACCCTATCTAATCATTTCCATTGTAAAAAGTAGATCTAACTCTTGTTGATAATGACACCATGCTATTGTAAGAACTAGGTTGGTGAACAAGTCCAAGATTAAGAGGGAGCTAACCCTTCTTCAAAAGTAAGCATTTTACATCTCCTTGATTATAACTATTACTATTATCTTTACCACTAGCACATCCATTTACCTCCCAGTTCCACAAGAGAAACCAGAGATTTATTCAAAGTTTCTTTCTTTCGACCTTGGATGCTAGGAGTATCCCTCACTTTTACATCCCTCCCCCTCAAGATAAAAAAATAATCCCACCACTAGTTCCAAGGGGCTTCAATAGAAAGCCAATGCCCAATTCACCTCCATCACCATCGATCATCAAACTCAGAAGCCCTTGACATCTTTAGCTCCATTACCAAATCTTCCTATCTCACTCAGTCTTCTTGGCAAGCTATTGATTATTTTTTTTATCGCGACACAATGTTTTGTTATATGCGTGTCGTAGCAGCACTACCACTTGTTTCTTTCCTTCTTTATGTTATTTTCAACATTGTCAACATTTTCCCTTGCATTCACAGACATCACAAGAAATTGTGGATGCCCAAGGACAACCCCATTTGGCACCAAGGATGACCCCATTTTCCCACTGTGTAAATTAAAGTCCCAATAAGATCAAAGGATGTCTTTCCCATGCCAAGCTCATCTAGGCATCCCCAGTGTCACATTGTTTTCTCCCTTCTCCCTTATTTTCCTAGGACCAAGAAAAGAACATAACTAAAGTTCCAAACCTTATTTGACTAACCTAACCCACAAAATACGAAAGAAAAATGTCTTGCCATTCCAACTAACTGTCAAGGAAAATCATACAAAAATTGAAAACAAACAACTTCAGAGAACTAATATTTGATGAGCGAATACTGATTTCTTACCATCAACAGCCTAGGAGGGCTCAATTTTATGTAATTCAGTTAATTTGTATAAATTTTTGTTTTTAACACGAATTTCACTAAGTTTATCCATCAAATTTTATAGTCTTCGCTTTTAAGTTTATTCATCAATAGTCTTATCTTTGCCTTTTTGTTTTGCAACTTTAGAGAGGAGTGAAACAAGTTGGTAAAATTTCTGGACGATTATTATGAAGCGCTCCCCTAATATTTTTGGACTTGTCTTCATATTGCTAGATGGCTTCAAGAGTATCATGTGTGTGCATATATAAATAGCATATTCCATTACCATTTTGGACTATGCTCAATGATGATAGGTCATTGTTCTTGTGATGTAGACAAATTAGTCATAAGTTAATGGTTATTGTGCAAATGTTTTCCTAATATTTGAAATTATTATCATATCTATGGATGGTTTGTGAATATTATACATGTGAATATATAAATAGCATATTCCATTACTGTGTTGGACTCTGCTGTATGATGATAGGCCATTGTTCAACAGACATAGAGCAAGGTTGTGCTTTTACATGAATGGAAGGTTTGTAAATATGTTGATCTAGTTATTCAAAGTCGTTAATTTTAGCATGTTGAATGCACATCGTTTGATCTTTTACTAAGGTAATGGAATTGAGGGGTTTGTTAGCAATCACGATTTTTCTACAACCTTGAATTTAGTTAATTTTAGCCCTGTCCGCAAAACTTTGGAATGCTTTTCTTTTAAAAATTGATAATCATTGTTTCTACAATTTTGTTGGAATGAATACCCCATGAGAATTTGAATAAATAGTTGGTAAGATTCTTGTTCACCGTTTCATGATTTTAAGTAATCTGTGTTTGCATTGGGTGGCATGAATCTTATGGCTGCATCATTGGCTGCCCTATTGTAGTTTAAAGCCCTATTGGAAATTTTTTTTTTCATTACAATCCACTTATTTCTTCACTGCCTTTTTAATCTATTGCTTAGGGATGCTCTTGATGCATTGGGGTTGGTGAGATACTGCTGTAGGCATATGCTGATGACTCATGTTGATCTCATCGATAAGCTTTTGAATTAAAACAGTAAGTCTGATAATTTGAATATTTACAACACTAGCGCTATTGTTTTTTTGTGTCCTTTCTAGTTGTTTGCTTAATACTATTTTGCTTTCTCCATCCACTCGTTTGTTGAAAGTTTGAAGGGATTTGTCTGTTATCTAAGAATCTCATCCCTTTATGCCAAAAAGTTGTTGTAACGCAGATTTGGTTTGATCCAACTTCACCCAAAATATGAACCAATTCTATATTTTCCTTTTTCCCTGCTATTCTTTGAGAAGTTTCAACAATGAATAAACAGTTACCAAGACTGAATAAATATTTTGAGTGATACAAATATCTCTCAAGAATAATTTCAATCAATCCAACCAGAGAGATTTATTTTACTATTGATCCATCTCAACCCCGGATCTATTGCACACTAGGGGAGATAAAAACTCCACCTACAAATCTCTCAGCACTCAATAAATACTATGCTAAGATGGATCTATGCTTGTGTGACTGTGTGATGTTAGCAGTTTTTTATGTCAGACCTTTTTTAGCATTACTCTTGGTGCAATCAATACTACAACAGAAGATTTAAACAGTTATGTAACATCATGATATCTGGAAACTCTGAAGAAAAATTACACAACCGACGAAAGACAATCATGCTCATGGATAAGAAATAAAGTTTTAAACGAACACTGTTAGAAGGCTTGATCCCATTTTACATTGCCCTGTTTTTGTGCTAATCGTAGAAGAGTTTCCAGAGTGCACACTGTAAACTATTACCAAGACCCAAATCATAGTGGTAAAACTCACCAGGTATCATTTGGACTCAGTTATCATACCCTACTCACTGTCAGGCGTGGGGGGCCAAGTCAAAAACTTGGAAAAAATAACTTGAGAAACAATCAGCAACAACACTTGAGTCTGACTTCGAGTCCGGACTCATAGAAAGTTTGACTCGGAAAAAACTCGACAAGCAGTTTTGGTTTTGAGAAATCAACGCTAACTCGCAAAGTTGGCATCCAGACTTAGAAAAATTGACTCCACAGAAACCTGGTAAAAAAATTTGGGTGAAATTCTGTGTACATTTAAAACAAAAATGTGCAAGGTTTTGACAAGTTTCTTGCAAAGTAGGAGAGTACGATATTCTTTTGGGTGAAATTTGCGTACGCTATAAATGTTTTATTGACCAAGTTTTTGACAAAATTTTTGCAAATCCGACAGTAATCTGACCTGGTTACCCCAGCCAAGTTTTCAACAGTGGTCCCGATCAATATTTTCAAATATATAAAACTATTTATAGGGTTTCGATCAATCTAAAAGAGGGATTTCCTTGGTGAAATGTTTTATGAAAATCGTAAAGCAATTTTGACAATATTACACTCACCACAATTGTACTAAAGGTCGAATCAAAATATTTAGCATGCAAGGGTTTTAATCAATACTGCGAAACTGCAAATTTTTCCTTCTAGGATTATAACCACGATATAATACCTTCAATTCCACTTAGGGTTTCAGAAAGATTTATGTCTTTGCTGTGATTTACGTTTCGAAATCGCTCAAGTCCTCCACTTCCACGTTAAGCTACAAAAAATTTATGGTTACATGATATACACAACTCTTTCACCAGTGCGCCAAGGCTTCGAATCTTACAGAGAAGAGTAAGAAGCATACGAAGTCTGGAATTACCCTAAATTTTGAAAGCTTTGGCACTTACATGGAAAGATTCAAACAATTGACTTGAAAAACAATTTTACATGCGATGTTCATATAAAATAAAACGGTTTCACTGAAATGTGTTGAATACAAACTCTCACCTGATTCATGGAGATAACGAAAAATGAGGTAGTTCATCTCGCTGGAAGTGATTGTGATCGTGGACATCCATGCCTCTTCTGATAAGCCCACTTGAACCCCTCGGTTTAATGGAGCTAATAGAGCTTTCCGTGGTAGTCTCAGGTTAGAAATCACCGTGATTGAAGGCACGAGGAATCCAATTTCTTGAGTTCAACCAAGTGTATCAAATCAAATTTGGGATAGCATGGACGCGCCCTTCCTTCTCCTTCATCTGACAAACCCTGCAATGCGAGGGAAATAGATGAGGGAAACAAAAAAAAATGATATTCGAAAAACAAAAATCCCATGAACTAGTTTTACTCAAAAGCTAAGGAAAAGGGGTTTTGAGAGACATTATTGAACGCATTATACAAGAATTAGGAAAATATGTTTCTACTAACTTTTTGATTATGGTATGGTGGTGTAAAAATTTGCATTAAGTAATGGGTTACAATGGGGTTGGAAAATATTGGAGTTCAAAAGACTAAATGTCTATAAAGGACGCAAAAGCTAAAAAGCAAGTTGAATAATTTTTGAGGAAGTAGAGATAAATAATGAGTGGTGGTTTAACTTGATGTGAGAAAATGAAGAAGGCAATGAGGATTTGCAAAAGTATATTAAATAGGAAGAAAGTAGTGAAGTGAAGATGAGAGAGTTGGAGAATTTCAATGGGAAAGGTGAGTTGGTGAGAGAATGGTTGTGAAACAAAGGGTTGACGATAAAATATAGCTCAATAAAGAGTGGTAGTCAATGCACCTCAATGAGGTCTAATGAACACACTGGAGTGAGGTTACGAGAGATATGTGATTACAAAGTAGCAGGTTGGATGCAATGTCAGATGAGATTGTGAATGAGAAAGAATCAAATGAACTAATGGGAAACCATATCCTAAGGGCAACAGAGGATGAGAACCTAGTAGTGGGCATGGCACTAGACAATAGAAAAGTTGGCCTTATACAAACCCCTCCCCTTATGCTTCTTAAATTCAAATAGGTAACACTACACTAGCGTGTTAATAATGGTTCAATTCCACCTCGTAGTCAGCTTACTTATGGAGGAAAAATAACAATTAGAGGAAGTAGTCTTAACAATAGTGCAAGTTTGAATATTAAAAGTAGCGCACTTGCGAGTTTTATTTATTTAGAGAAAAAAAACAAGAGTTTCATGAATTTTAGTACCTATGATGCTTTGAATTATAACCCAGGAGCATGTAAGAGAAATAATATTAGAGTGATGTACTATTTAAAAAATTTATTCATATGTAAATGATTTGGAAAAAAAACATAATGATCCACATACCTTGATATAAAAAAACCTTAAAAATGTCACTTTTAAAATCTCTTATGTAGTTACCTCATGTCATTCAGGTAGATATCACAATTACTTATGTAAGTAATCGTGCGATCATATTTTTCATTTTCTTAAAGGAACTCTTTCTAGACATGCACCCCATCAAGCATAAATCATCCTAACATATACATTTGAAGTAATATAAATCATCCTACGACTATCCTTGAAATAATTCTCACCCATAGCCTTGGTGATGGTGTAAGGCTCGTATCAAAATGGCATGAGCTTCTTCTAGGAGTTTGTCAATTTCTCTTTATGCAAGTCCAACCATAACTCATCACCAACCTAAAACTTATGTGGATCTGAATGGATTGTGTATCTACTTATATTTGGAGTTCGCAACTTTCTATAAAATATCATGAAATCTTTATTGAATTTGTTAGATACATTCCTCAAAATTGGTTTCATTTCTTACCTCGTTCCAAGTTTGGGAGGTATATTCATGTGTTATTCCATGAATATAGTTACATCAATTTGTGTCAATTTTTTGGGACCCCAAGCACACTTGAAAAGGCATGTGGGCAATAGAAAAATGAAGAGTTATGTCAAATTTCTGTTGAAAATACGGAAGGCTTTCAACATGCGTATGTGGATCATCACAATTGTATACTCTAAGGAAATCTACAATAATCATATCGGGTACTTTTTATTTATCAATCTAGGGATGGAAGGTAGTCACAGATTTGGTCAAGCTTGATGTTTTTCATGGACCAGAGGTTAAAATAGAAAATAACGAGTAACATACTATCCCTATCCAGAAATATGGCCTTTGGCAACCCAAAATGAACCAAAATATTCTCGAAGAATAACTTATGAGTGGATTTTGTTTCAACAGTCTTCTTATAGGGTGTTGAAATTCCCGTCCAAAGGAAGTGATCAACAACAATAAAAAACACATTTTTTACCATACTTGCTTGAGGGAAAACATTATATAGAGTAGGGAAATTCCTATTGTTGAAAAATGCAACAAGAAAATCTCAATTTCACTTTGCCTTGGTCAAATTGAGAAAAATTGAATTTCCACATCAACAAACAGCTTGGAGGCAGTTAACTGAGGTGAAATGGATCTTGTCACTAATTTAGCTTAGTAAATTCGAGTTAGAGGATTTGGAGTTCAATTAAGCATGTGTGATTGCTAATATATAGCAATCAAGGTCAGTTATTTCAAGTTGCTTTCAGTTAAACTAGTTCTAAATTTTGGAGGAACTAGTGGAAGATCAATTGTGTAGTGGGACTTCAGTCTAACTCAGTGATCATCTAGTTAACTGATCAATCAACCAAAAATAGATAGTGCATGCAAAGAATTCATTTTATGTTAAGCAAGGTATGGATTGTGTTGGTTACATATTGGTGCTAAAAAATATGGTCTTATGGGTGTATTTATTATATGGTGAGCAGCATATTATATGTGTTGTGTATGGAAATAATTTTGTTTCTTACACTTCTTAGTATGTTGAACTATGTTTGGTTGTTCTTAGGTGTTGTAACAATGTATTTAGACACCACCTCTATTTAAGAATACAAGTTTTCTAATATACAAAATCCCTCAGTTCTCCAACATGTTATTATAGATAATGGTTTGAGATGTAGCATGTTGCCTACAAGTCTTATGCAAGTTGTAGATTCTCTTAAAAATTCATATTTTTGTAGTGGATTGGTTCTAGGTTTCTAATTGCAAACTAAATCTAGGATCAAATCAATGGGTCAACATTATGAGTTTCAGTATAGCTCTTATAAATTTTAATGGGCACAATTATGGAATTTTGGCACAAATACATGGGAACATTGTTGAAGAGTCAAGCGTCATAGGAATTTACAAAAATGGTTGTTCTTATCCAAGGGATAACTAATAAAAAAATTTCATCAACAGGAAGAAGGATGAGGCTTCAAGAGTCATAACAACCTCCATCTCAAGGTGGATTCAATTTCATATAATCCAGATCAACTACTCATATAATCCATATTCTTTAGTATATCAAAGAGCTATAAATTGATGCTTCTTTCCCCCTAAGACCCTACAAACCCTATATTCTCCTTGCAAAATTTAGCCTCTATAATAAAAGCAACAAAACTCCTACATAATTTACAATGTCATTAATTTTAGAATTCCACCAATTCAGTGACACCCCAAAAAAAAATTTAGAAAAAGAAATGCCTAGCTCAAAATACTCCATGTGTGGAATTAATCACCATAGGCGCACTTCAATGATTTTGGAATTGCACAATTAATCGATCCACAGCTTCGCGGTAGCACACTTTCAACCATCCTGAGAGGCTGCATAGGTTACACAACACCTAGTAATGCAAGCATATTTATTATTTGATAGTACATTTTTCAGAGAATTTATTGGAAGGAAAAATCCCTCCTGAGATTGGGTTAATGAAAAACCTTTCGGTATTGTCTCTCTTAGCTAACTACCTCATAGGAACTGTTCTAGCTTCATTTGGAATTCTAATTAGCTTATTGTATCTTAACTTGGGCTACAATAGTTTAATTGGTACAATACATGCAAGTTGGAAGGGCATCATCAGATTTTGCACTTGTTATCATTGGAATATAACTTCTAAAATACAATGTTAAGGCTCCAAATTAGGGATTTCATAATTAAGTGCCATTACATGTTGATGGTAAGAGAGTGCCAATGCATGTTGAGGAGTGTTAAGGAGTACTAGGACAACACAAGGAAGCACTAGGTAAAAATACATGGAAGTGAATGAATATGACGGTGTTTCATGGAGTGGCAATGAGTGATAGTTGCCATGCCACGGAGGGAGTGAGAAGGTATTATAAGCATTCACACACCTTATTGACCACTCAATTCTTAACATTCTCACACCATAACAAAAAACCATAAAAATTCCATTCTTAAAATATATTGTGTAGTTTCCTAATGTCATTCAAGTAGAATTTCTCAATTACTTATGTCAGTAATGGTGAGATAATTTTTTTATTCTCTTAAAGGAACTCTTTCTAGACATGCACCCCATCAAACATAAATCATCGAGTCAAAAATAATGGAAATGAATGAATAAGAGGGTATGTTGGGGGTGTCAGCGAGTGTCAGGCGTGGAAATGGGGGAGTGAAGGAATACTAAGGAATGTTATGGAATTTCAAGAAGTGTCAGGGTGTGCTAATATGTGCCAGATATTTCCAAGGCATTCCAAGCATGCCAAGACATGCCATGTGTTAAGGAGGGAGTATTATCAAGTTCTAGGTGTGCTAAGGAGGAAGTGAAAAGGTATGTTAGAAAATTCAAAGGCATGATAGAGTGCTAGGAAAGCATGCCAAGTTGTTCCAAGTTCTAGGGTGTGCCAATGTGTGCCAAGGAGTGTTATGGAGTGCTAGAGAAACACAAGGTAGCACTATGTCATAATGCATGGAAATGAATGAATAATAGTGGGTGACAAGGAGTTTCAACGAGTTCCATGTGTGATAAGGAGGAGTGATAAGGCATGCTTGGCAGTAATAAGGAATGATATAGTGCTAGGGTGGGATGCAGCCAAGATGTGCCAATGCGTGCAAGGAAGTGTTAACTAGGAGTGTCAGGGAAACACAAGGGAACAATACGTCAAAATGCATGGAAATCAACAAATAAGAGTTTGTGATTGGAAGTGTTAGTGATTTCCAGGTGTGCTAAGGAGGGATTGACAACGTATGCTAGGTAGTGTTAAGGCATGCTAGAGGCTAGGGAAACATGCCAAGATGTCCCAGGTGTTAGGGTGTACCAAAACATGCCAAGGAGTGTTAAGGAATGATATGGAAACACAAGGGAGCACTTGGTAAAAATGTATGAAAATGAATGAATACGAGTTTGTGATTGGGATTTTCAACGAGCTCTAGGTGTGCTAAGGAGAGAGTGAAAAGGTATGCTAGGTAGTGCCAATGAATGCTATAGTGCTAGGGTGGCATGCCAATATGTGCTAGGTGTTAGGGTGTGCCAATGCATGCTAGGGAGTGTTAGGGAGTGTCAGGTAAACACAAGGAAGCACTAGATCAAAATGCATGGAAATATGCTAGGCAATGCCAAGGTATGTTAAACTACCAAGTTGTGTCAGGAAGTGTTATGATGTGTTAGGGAGTGTAAAATCATGTCAAGGAATGTAGGGGATGCTAACACATGCCACATAATTCCAAGGCATTTAATACATTTCAGGTGTTATGGAATGTCAAGATGTAAACTATGTTTCTTAGTTGTTTTACAACCACAATTGTATGTGACGAGCCTTGCCTTGGTAGCTTGTTAAGTGGGATCAATTGATATTGGACATGAGTAGTCTAATATGAGTTACATTTAGTTCTTAGGTGAACAAGGCATATGTTGAATTTCCACGACGCATGAGAATTTGGGTTTGGTCTTAGAATCTTTGATGCAAACACATTCAAGTGCCACAACACATCAACTTTCACAATGAAATCTACACACATCAGGGAATCAATTAGTGCACATGAAAATTTTTAACTTTTTGAAACCTTTCTTCGTTAAATTAAAAAATGTAATAGAATAGACTAGAGCTCTCGTACCAGGGATGATGGCCCTTTAGAATCACACTGATGCAAGGAATACAACTAGGGCTTGGTGTTAGTCCTTTGACAACCAATATACCTTGAACAAGACAACACTTGACTCAATTTTTTATGGTGGACACACATAGCCCTGTCAATCCACATGTCTTGAACACATCTGGCAGGTCCTCTTTCCTCCCATTATGAAACTCCTCAATCTGCCTCTATCAATGAACTAAACTCCTTTATGTTACTAAACTCGGCTAAATTTTTTTTCCCTCTATCTACCTCTTTTTTCCTTTAAGGTCTGCAACACTTAAAGTTTTAGATTAGTTGTTCACAACTCTATTGTGAACAACTCTTTGGTCTGCCCAATTTTTCCATATTGCTGCTCCAAGATGACAAGTCTAGGGATATGGAGGTTTCCCTTCTTCTCAATGACGCAATACTCTACAATATAGTGAACTAGGGCTAGTTGGCTAGCCCACTTGACTGCTACTTTATTCCTTCAAATTCGCACGTCCTTAGGCCCAATACACCTACCCTTCTACCAGTCTTGTTTTCCTTCACAAGTGCATGAATTATAGCTCTTCTTTGATAGTCACCTAGCAACCCTCCAATTTTACTTGGAATGCCATCAATTTTCCCAACCACAGTAAATTTTTTTACTAATCTAGTTCCCATAACACTACCATCATCTAGGGCTCTTCAAATATGCCACCTAATAGTGATTTGAGTCCTCTCAAAATCACTATTCTTGTGTACCAATTTTTTGTTGTCCAATCTATGAACAAATCTGAACTACTCATCTTATAATCCTTCTAACAATTTGTAGATGACTGAACTAGGGTCATAAATCATCCATTAGCAGTACATTGACTAACTATTTAAAGGCTTCTTCAGATCTCCGTCCAAAACACTATGGACAGTCCAAAAAAATCAACTCCTCTTCATGTCAATCCATTCCTCATATGACACATTTATTCTGCTCCATCTTCTACTCAGGTTCCACCTTCCTTTGGATTTGCTATCTCTGCACATACTTTTGAAAACCATCTTCCAAATTTGTGGTATTTATTCCAGAGATAACCTCTCTCTAAGGGTCACAACCCCTCTTCTTCTATGCAAATTTGTCACAGTATTAATGACATACCTTATGGATTGAACATCCTAGGAAACCTCCCTAAATAGGGAATTATACTTCTATTCTCATTGCTTTAGAACAAAACATATCCACCCATAGAAAAAAATAAAACTCTTTCCTCCATAAGAGACTCAGCCTAGCTCATATGGATCCATAGATTCTCGTCATTTCTTTGACTAAATATTGACCTGAACTTTAGATCTCTACGACCCTCAAAATATTGTTACTTTAGTCAATATTACACCTGTGACTACTTATGTTATGGCCCTAAATTCTAGAGAAAACCCTCCTCCATTTGTGTTGGTATTTATCACAGACCTCGCAACCTAGTAACCAACAACCTAGTAAGGTAGGGTCTCAACCCTCTCTACTATTTCAAAATTTGATGCGGACTTCACACAGAAACACCACTAAAATCACATGCCCAAATTCTCATGAGCCGCCTCTCTTGAGCTTTATATACCCTAGGAGAACCAAAAATATGCCATCCTACTTCCTATATCTAACCCATTAAGGTATGTGACATTCTTGTGAACCCTCACATGATTATCTTGCTCTTGGTGGATGATCATGGCCTCCCTTTAGCAACACTTACTTGGACCTCTAACTAGACCTATTTTAGGACTACATCTCTCCTAGCCTCCTTGATAAAATGAACTCCTTCTCACTTGATGTTCTTGCCTTCATACTAAGGCCTCCTTAAATAGCTTTTCCTAGCTAGGCCTCTTAAGAACACTCTAGAACCTACGAATTTTATCTACTTAGACCTTAGGAAATATTGTTTTTCTGTTTAATTTTCTTTTAGATTTTAAACCTCATCTCAGGTCCAAAACCCCTTTTCTTGGGTTATTTTCCCGCAAAACATTTTGTGGTGAAAATCACACAAACCCATCTCACTAGGCTTGTGGAGTACCTCCCAAGCTACACAATTTAACAACATAGTCTAGTTGTAGTAATCGTAACTTGTTCAAGCTCCTATAGTCAAGCGAGGACTTGGTTGGGTTCCCAAGTTGAAAATTAAGAAAGGGTAGTTGTGAGGGCATGATAATAGGGAAGCATTATGGAATGCCAAGGAATTAAAAGGTGTGCTAACACATGCTGGACAATGTCAATGCATGTTGAGTAGTGTTAAGGAGTGTCGAGTTATCACAAGGGAGAACTAGGTCAAAATGCATGCAAATGAACAAATAAGAGTGTGTTCCAGGGAGTCTTAGTGAATTCAAGTGTGCCAAGGATGAAGTGTGTTAGAAAAAGTTCATAATAGGATTTGTAAGAGCTAGCCTACGATTGTGATAAGGGGCTCGATAAATCAATTTAAAACAAAGGGAGACTTTGTGTTGGGCACAAAACTATTTTTCCTTAATCTATTATTTTTATATGACATGTGGCACACTTTGGCTGAATTCTCATGTTTTAAACTATTTTAGACAATTCCATATTGTACATTGTTATGTATAAGTTTTGGGGAACTCAAATTGTGCCAGCCTATATGTTGTGTGTCTTGTGTATCCAGTGGTTCTTGCAAACTCTCAGATAATTCTCTACTGTTTATATGAACTAGACATACATGTGAAATATTGCCTATGTAAGCTATGTTTCTTAGTTGTTTTATGGCCATGGCTAGATGTGATCCTTGTATTGGTAAGTTCTTAAGTGGGAAAAGTTCAGCTTGGACATGATTGGCCTAAGATGAGGTATATGAAGTTCTTATGTGAACAAGGCACTATCTACTTGTAGTAGGTGAAATTGATCAAGTTGTTACGGCTGAAGCAGACTAATGTCACATGAACTGTAGTAGCTAAGGACTTGATTCGGTTCCCAAGTCATGAAAAAATGTAAGTATATTTGTGAAGGAATGAGTGCCAAGGAATGCTAGGGAATGCTAAGATGTGCCAGATAGTTCTAAGGCATGTAAAATATGCTAAGATGTGTCAAGTGCTAAGGCATGCCAATATCTGCAATGGTGTGACAATACATGCCAGGGACTATCAAGGAAACAAAAAGGAGAAACAAGCTAAAATACAAGGAAATGAACACATCATAGGGTTAATAAGTCATCAATTTACATTTTCCAAGAGGGGCATGCTATGCACACCAACACTAGGAGAAGTTTAGAATAGGATTTATAGGAGACAAGCTTGTGGTTGCTATAAGGGGCTCTACATATCATTTTTAGACAAAGGGAGATCACTTTGTGCTAGGCACAACATTGTTTTTCCTTTAGTTATTTTTTTTTTATATGAGATGTGGCATACTTTGGCTACATGGTCATGTTTTAAAATATTCTAGATAATTACATATTGTACATTGTTGTGTATAAGTTTTGGGGCACTCAGCTTGTGTCGGCTTATATCTTGTGTGCCTTGTGAATCTTGTGGTTCTTGCAAGCTCTCAGTTAATAGTCTATTGTTTATTATATGAACTGAACATACATGTGAAATATTGCATGTGTAAGATATGTTGCTTAGTTTTTTTATGGCCATGGCTAGATCATGTGATCCTTGCCTTAGTAAATAGTTAAATGGGACAAGTTGAGATTGGGAATGAGTGGCATAAGATGAGTTATAGGCAGTTCTTAGGTGAAAAAGGCACAATCTACTTGTAGTAGGTGCAATTGGTCAAGTTGTTGCGGTTGAAGCAAGACAATGTTTTCACATGAACTGTAATAGCCAAGGACTTGATTGGGTTCCCAAGTCATGAAAAAATGTAAAGGCTAGATGTGAGGACATGAGTGCCAAGGCATGCTAGGGAATGCTAAGATGTGCTAGATAGTGCGAAGACATGTCAAACATGATAAGATGTGCCAAGTGATAAGGCATGCCAAGATGTGCAAGGTTGTGTCAATGCGTGCCAACGAGTACTATCAAAGCAATAAAAGGGAGAAACAGGTTAAACTACAAGGAAATGAACACATAAGAGGGTTAATTAGTCATCAATTTACCTTTTCTAAGAAGGGAATGCTAGGCACACCAACACTAGGCGCTAATAGGTGCCAAGTGCAAAGTCTTATTGCATTCTAAGTGCCAAGTCTTCCTTTGTTGCTTTTCATTTACTTTCCAAAAATTGATCACAAATAAATTTAATATTAAACCATGCCAAATCATACCAAAGCATCTCAATGTGTTCCATACATGCTAAGACTTTCCAAGCTCCAATATGTGTCAAGGAATGTTATGCATGCTATGAAGTGGAATGGTATGCTGAAGAGTGTTAATGCATGTTTAGGAGTGTTAAGGAGTAATAGGAAAAAATATTAAGGGAGCACTAGGTCAAAATTCATGGAAGTTAATGAATATGAGGAACGTGTGCCATGGAATAGTGTTAATGAGTGCTTTTTGTCATGCCAAGGAGGGAGTGACAAGGTATGCTAAGCATTGGTAAGGAATGTAAAGAAATGCCAAAGTGTGCTAGGGAGTTCCAGGGTATGCTAATTATGTGTTCCAAATAGTGCCAAGATATGCCAATACATGCTAAGTGATAAAGATATTGAGGGTTACAGGGTATGTCAATATGTGTCAAGAAGTGTCAAGGCAACAAAAGGAAGAACCAAGCTAAAATGTAAGGAAATGAACACATAAGAAGGTTAATAAGTCAGGACTTTATCTTTTTCAAAAGGGGCATGCTAGTCACACTAATAATAGGTCCCAATACATGCCAAGTGGCATTGTGTGCCAAGTGCTAATGTATGACAATGCATTCAACCAAGGTGTTCCGGGGCATGCTAGGGACTACATGCATGCCAACACATGCTAGGAGAGTTCCATGTTGTGCTAGCGCATGCCACCATGTGCTTGGGCGTCAGTTTCATGACAAGATGTTATAGGTACAAAGATGTTCCAAGACATGTGAGGTGCTAAGAAATGTTAGTGTGTGAAAAATCATTAATTTAAGGTGTGCCCGGATTGTTGAGGAGTGTTAGGTCTTTCTCATTAATAGAATTGTCAGAGCTTGATTATGTAGTAAAAAAAATATATTTCCTACACACACTAGTGGAAATTTATCTAAAGGGAATTTGATATATAATAAACTTAATAGATATGAATCATGTGTTGACTCATAAGAAAACTATTTTTGACTAGCGATTACTTAAGGGAAATGATACACCTTAATTACTTCCTAAAAAATTGACTGATTCTAACCACTATGGCCTTGGAAATATCATAAAAAATACTCCACAATAATGGCCTTAAATCGTTATCTTTTGTAAAAAAAATATATTAACAGGCATATAGCATCATCAAAAACTCATTGGAATAATCAATGGTGACGAACATTATTTTACCGTCACCAAAAGTAACAAAAAGAGCATTTGTGAGGGTCATTAAAATTTCATCACTAGAAGTCACCAAAGAGAGAATTGGTGATGGGCCTTTAACGACCCTCACCAAAAGTGTCATTGAAAATGGCTTTAGTGACGAACCTTAAATGACCATCACTATATACACTTGCAGTAACGCTTTTTTAAGGATGTGACATTGGTGACAGACCTTAAAGGTCTGTCACAAGCATGACCCTCACCAATGTACTTTTTTCTTGTAGTGTCTAATGATTATGATTGAATGATGTAATTAATAAAAAATATGGGTTGAAAAGGAAAATAGGGTCAAAGTACCCTAGATAGAAGAGCCTATGCTATCTACTGTTAACCATAATCTATAAACTGCAAGGCACACAAAATTTTGGTATCAAAATCACCTTAAATATAACTTGAATAAAGGAGATTGAAATAGAGAATGCAATAGTAAAACATATATCCCATACTCAACGAAATTCTAAGAATTCATGAAAGTGCTTAGACTAAGGAATATGTGAATAAGAAAAATCGACTACAACATTTCTGCTCAAGGAAAAAAAGAAAACATCCATCATGCTGATAAATTAACACATGAAATCTGAAATAGAAAGCACAATTATTCATGTGGGAAACAACGAACCAAAAGACTGCTATTAATTAAAAACCCAATATTTTTTGTAAATTTAAAAAAGATAAACTACCATTGTTCAGATACATTTCATAGGAGAAAAGAAAAGAAAAAAACCCCATTGGGTGAAGGTATAATTATAAAATGTTACAACATGTTACATCTCATTTACATAGGAATCTCAAACATGGATGAATGAGCCAAATCCTTATCTCGTCTAAAACGATAGAATAATACTGAGGCCACGAATAATTTTTTGAAGTCATAAAACATATGGAACCAAAATAGACGTAGGGGACTTAACATTAGTAGGGGCCAAGAAGAAACCTGGGTGAAAATTTAAGTATAGCAAGGCTTTATTGTACCTACATGCATACCACCACAACCCTGTTAAGGATCGAAATTTGACATAAATAAAATAAATTAAAAGTTTCATAAAAACGGAAGGACAAAAATTACCTTGGTGTAAACCCTTTTCCAAGATGAAACAACGTTAAACCTTGTGCATATAACCATGATGGTATATATGTGTAACCATGATTGAGAAATCGTATGCATTATACCTGCAAAACCAAGAAATTAATAAAACAAATGTAAATTTTAAATCAGGGGAGGATTGAACTATTTACCTGAAGGAGAGTTGAAACAAACCTATGAAGTCATATGTCCCTCTCGGAGTTGCTCTAGGAAGAAACCTACCAATACAATAGTCACAAACCCAGTACCTTAAATCACATTGTCGAAAAGGGAAAATTGAGGAAATTGAGGAAATGGGTCACCTGAGACAAAAAAGGGTCATAGGGTAGTCCAGCGACTGTCGTGAGCCTTCATCCCAGAGGGGAATTTCTATTTCAACCCTATCCTATCAATAAAAAGTTGGACAATTAAACCAAGGAATTGAATTGAATTCGATTTCCAAATGAGAATCGGGAAAGAAGGCATACTTCGTTTGAAGGTGATACTATGAAACATGAAATCCTGCCACCAGTAACTAACCTCTGTAAAGATTAAAATCACTGGAAGGATAAGAATTATTGTGTTGGGAATGCATTAGTTTTGGAAACACTTTGATACAGAAACCGAACCCTCGGTAAAATGAAAACTGTGCTAAATTATTCACCGCAATTTAATCTCTCTGAGAATGATAAAAAAAATAGGACGCATCCTATTGTAACCGCAGCATAGTTGAGGGGTTACCTATATGCAAATCCTAAAATAAATTATAGCATGACTATTTATAGTGTTCAGATGACCATAACGAGGAAACCTCATGGGTGGCGCATGATAATAAACCCGACATAATCACATCAATGGAGGGAAACAAAAGGCTTAGTATTATGGTGAACTCCCATGCACCATCGATTATACAATGAATAAGTTATACAACCAACATATGTTCAATTAATTATCTAGAGGATATTACCAGAAATTTCCTCATCATACAATATTAATGAGCCTTCATACCTGTGTGTGAGGGTAATGGAGTTACCCTGGTAGAGTGTAGACACGTTCTTCAAGGGTGGGCAAGTGGCAAGAAAGAATCCACAACCATCGTGGCCATAACCCTGTGTCAAATAATAGAGCAACAGGAGGAAATATTGTGTTATAGTCTTAGGTTTTATTCCAATAAGCATACACTGTAGATCATCTACGAAGAGATCTCCACCATTCCCTCCAATGACCTCGAAGTCTATGGAAGCCACATGAAGGGAGGAGGAGTTCACATGGCTTCATACAGTTGGAAGCTCGAGAGTAGAAGTCACCAAAATGGGGAGGAATATATCATAAATTTGTATCATACCTTTTAAGACATGAAAATTAAATAGAAAACCATAGTTAAATCAAATGATGGGGTGCAAGTGTATCCAAAATCTCATTCATGTATATGTATGAATCGAAAGGTTAGGGTTGTGTTAATGAGGGTAATATAATAATAGGGATCACATAATACCAAATGGTTAATTAGTGAGTATAAATATAACAAAGAAGGTAATATAATGAATCTCTAAATTCCTAGAGATGCGCTTTAAACCAGTCACCTTTGCATCCACCACATGTTGTTAGACCCTAACCATAGAAGAGGTCTAAAGGAACACCATAGTGACCTTATAATATATTACATTAAAGAAATCTAATGAGAAAGGCTATACATAGAAAAAAAATTAAAAAATGTGACAAGTTGTATCAGAGCCCAAATTAAAACATTGGGCTTATTGACCTCAACACTTGAAGATTCTGCTGTCTAAAATTTTAATTTTACAGTTAAAATTATTTTACAAAAAGATAATCAGTAGAACGTTTATGTTAATGATTGATTGTACATCATATATAATTGAAAACATGTTTACAACCATTTTCATGTCGAATAGAGAAGAGATGTATTTGGAGTTGGGGGAGGAGGATACTCCTCCAGATCTCGACACCTAGATATTGGGAGTTATCAAGAGTTTGCAGTAGGAGTTGGTTCAGATAAGGACTATTAATGAACGTCTCCTGCAATCCATCAATGAACAAGAGCGGTTGATAAGGGAATTAACCTCTAGATCCAGTCATCATAAGGGGGAAGATGAAAAAATCAAAAGGAAAGAGGTTGAAACAAAATCAGAAAATTCTGAGAGTGAGTAAGAGTCTTGGAAGGTAGACTCTAAATCCAAGAAAGAGAAGGAGTTGTAGGGAGAATTCCGCAAGATAAAGCCTCCAATCTTTGATGGTGAAACCAAAGAGGATGCGGAATCCTGGCTCCTAAATATGGTTAAATATTTTCAGGTATATGAGTATGGAAGTAATCTGAAGGCAAGACTGACAGTTTACCAATTGCAAAGTAAAGCCACACTCTGGTAGGAGGAGACCAAAATTATACACTTGTTGGATGAGAAGACAGTCTCATGGGAAGAATTCCAGAAAAAGTTCAAATCTCGATACCTCAGTGAAAGATATTATGACGATAGGGCCAAATAATTTCATGAGATAAGGTTGGGACAACTCACCATAGATGAGTTTGTGACGAAATTCACAAACTTACTTTGTTATGTACCATACATAAGAGAAGAAAAAGCGAAGGTGCAGAGGTTATTAAATTTTCTGCCCACGATATATAAAGAGAGGATTGAGTTTGACAACCCAAATACTATGGATGAAGCTGTTAGAAAGGCATGACTGTGCTATTAGCATTTCAAAGGAAAAAATGATAACTTTAAAACTTGGCAGAATTAAGAAAAAGGGGAGTCAGGACAAGCTAAAAAAGACACAAACCAACCTATCTAAAGAATTTTGGTAGAGACCATTAAAGGAAGAAATTTAGCCAACCCAATCCCATACTGGATCCAAGCCCATGGAAGGGAAAAACAAGCAGGATGCAGTAGGAAAAGAAAAGGAACCACTAAAAAGTTGGAGTTGTGGAGAACCTCATTTGTTGCAGGATTGTCCACACAACCCATGTGCCCTTCAAAACATTCAAGCGGTGCATGAGGCAACCACGGTGAATGATGTCTCTAGAAGCATTCCACGAATTAGTGCAGCCTTAGAAGACTGACAGGATGAGCATCAATCAACCATGATCGAAATCGAAGGTATCATTTCAAATCAACCTGTATCTGTTTTAATTGATCCTGGAGCTAGTCTAAGTTATATTAGCCACAAATAGTGGAAAAATGTAAATTACATACACACACATTTCAACACTCTTGGCTAGTGCAGTTGACTACAGGCACAAAACGGAAGGTAACTCATAAATTACATAAATACCTGGTAAATTTAAATGGGTATGTCATAAAACTGAAACTGAATGTTCTACCTTTAGGATCCTATGACATATTGGTTGGTATGGATTGGATGGAAAAACAGAAAGAAATAATAAACTTCTTAGAAAAAAATTAAACTGCACAAATGAGCTAGGACAACTAGTTGTAATAAGAGGAAAACCAAAACCTGTGCATGTCAGATACAAATTTTCACTACAATTGAAATGGACATCACGAAAGGGCTGTCCAGTTTACACGTTTCATTGAACATATCATTAACATAATAATTCCCTGCACCAACATCAACAACTAGCTTCATACAACTATTAATGTAATTGGAAAAAATGTTCCTAAATAATAATTTAAAAATACAAGGCCTTCTACACATTCGTTGCAGAGTTTATTTAGCACACCAGTCTATGCAAAAGGCCCCAGTTCACCCACAAATACTCTTTCGCACAAAGAAACTGTACCAATTACTGCACCGTTCATTAATATCACAACACTCACTATGCAAAAATCTCGAGCTCTCTCGCACGTAATAATATTAATTTGACATTTGTTCAATGCTCCACCCCCCAAAGCCTATGCAAACAACCTGTAACTGTATCAATTCTCACATTATTGAACAAAGCACTAAAAAAAAAACTATGTCAATTCTCGCATCATTGAGCAAAGTGCCAACATAATAGTGACAATGTCAGAGGACTCACCAACACAATGGCCATTCACAAAATTACTTTTATTTTAATTTTAAACTAAATTGTTAGGCATTGCAAATGTTCTCAAACAATTGAAATTTAGAAATATCATTTACTGAAAATTTGATAATTATTTTTGAATTTATGCAAAAATAGAAATATTAAGCATTTTCTCAAAACTGCAATTAAAATTGCAAAAAAAAAATTAAATAATACATAGCTAATGCATCTTAACCCTAAAGTAAATGCTATAACCAAAACACACCACCAAAATATCATTAATCTTAAACATTATATTTTTGAAAAAAAAAACCTGTGAATGAAAAAGAGTAGAAGATAAGAGAGAATAAAAGAAACATACAACCACATACAACTTACCAAAATGATAACAATCCATCAATATAATGTCACGTGTTTATAGTGATGGATAACTCACTCTAGCAAACAACCAAATTTGAGGAATGAAGAAATACCAAACAACAACATTCAAGACACAAGAAATAAAACTAACATTGATTTCGGTCACCAACCAAATTTAACTCCACATACCTCTTGTCACACGTGGAGGTCATGCACAAGGGCACATTTACGTAGACACAAAGGTTGCATAGGCACCATAACATAGGGCACATTTACACAATGAAATTTAGGCAGACACAAAGGTTTGCATAGGCACCATAACATTGGTCCCTCGAGGGGACTACTAAAAGCAGATTTTTACCAAATATGTTAAGGAAGTATTGGTGTAATTAAATTATTTATCGTTTAATACTTTTAAGTGGAAATTTTACAAATAGAATAAAATCAAATGTTCATTCATATCAGAATATCCTAAACTATATCAACAACTTTTATATCTGGTGTTAATTAGATTTACAGAATACAATTAAATTATATGTATATATATATATACTAAGAATCCTACGGCAGCTAGGTAAATTGTTTAGCCTCGCAGACATCCCTCGAATTCCAGGTCAGCATTCCTTATTTAAACTAACGAAATTATGGACGAGAACTTAAACTACCCATTGACTAATTGACATATATACATTTACATAGCAATATACCTACTATGGGCAGTGTCAGCGTCCCTTATACTTGTGTGATGGCTCGGCGCCTTGTGGGTGCAATTTCATGCACAGAAGCATCCCTACCCTAGTTAAGATAAGAGTTGAGATGAATATGTCGATAATAATTATGTTAAGATGTCTCATGGACTAATTTGGGGATGTCATTGCTTTCTATGTTTTTTTTTTTTATTGGAATTGTCAGCTTATATATGGTTACTGATGAATGATAATCTATTACATTTCTGTATAATATGGAAAATCAGTAGTCAGTAGTTAGGCAGTTGTAAAGAATTTATTTTTGAATGTTGTCTGAATTGCAATTATAACCATATTTTGTATGGTTAAAATAAATGAATGTTTTTTTAGTTTAATTCTTAAGAGAGATGATATGTTAACATTATGATTATAATTCATTTATTAGTAATAAGTTTAACTCATCACTTCTATTTAATTCTTACATATGTAATGTTGATTTAATGCTAATATATGATAGTATATAGTATATTTTAAAGAATATTTTAATGTTGATTTAATGTTAATATAGGATAGTTTATGATAGTATATTTTAAAGAATATTTTAATAAAATTGTTTTAGTACATTAAAATAAATATTCACAATGAAATTTTATTATTTTTTTACATTATTTCGTAGAATAAATAATGTTGTGTCAATGGGAGAAGAATAGTTCAAATGGGATATATATATATATATATATATATATATATATATATATTGAAATGGTTAATTTATATATCAAATTTTTTGATGAAAATCACATGATGAACCACATTGGCTGGTTCGAAAAGCATCGTCGACATGATTTACTCGAATGTGATTTTCACCTAAAGATTTGATACATAATTTATGGATCAGAAGCCAAATTCCTAATGGTTAATTTAATTTAACATTTTTATGTATTTTTATTTATTATTATAATTAATAATTAGTATCATTTTTATTTATTATAATTAAATAAATATTATTTAAGTTTTATTTAGATGGTAAGGAGAAATTTTATTTTTTCTATTTAAATTTAATTATATAAATAATATATATAAATATGAAGTTAAATTTTAAATTGATAGATGCATTTTATTTTATGGAAAGAATTGATGTCCAAAAACCTATAATAATTTATGTATTAAAAAATAATTTATGTTAAGGAATTTCTGTCATAATGATTAAATTTTGGAAATCTAATAGGTGCTTTATCTTCTTAATCTTTAACTAATTTATGTATTAAGGAGCTTCTTGTATAATGGTTAAACGTTGGAAATCTAGTGGGTGTCCTATCTTCTTAATCTTTAACTACATGATACCTGTTGAAATCTAATCCATGGGAGGTTAGTACAAGGGATCAATTGATAATAAATCTATAAATGAAAAAAACCAAGAATATTAAAGATATATATGAATATTGAAATTAAGATACTTTTATTTCATTATCATAATACTAAATAATAAGTAAAATACTTTAATCTAAAATAATTAGATCCAATAATAAAGATATAAAAACTTTTTAACCTCGAGTAAGATTCCATTTTCATAAAAACTTAACTTTAAAACAAATAGAACAAGTAATTACTAAAAACAAGTGAAACAACCATCATATAAACTAAAATATAATGCTATCCAGAAAATATGCACAAGTAATGATAGCTAACTTATAATAGGTGAAAAAGAGGTGAAACAACCACCCTATCAACTAGAAGCTAATGATATCCTGGAATATGCATGAAACAAAGCAGGAGGAGCTAGTTAAGATAATGAGTAAAGCTAATTATGATGAAAGTAGAAAACACCTCATCATTAAGATATAAACTATATTCTTTATTAATAGTTACATAAATGTTCATGATTAATTATGGACATATTGTTCTCATAAAAATCAATGTAATATAATATTTATGGTGCACAAGAATGAAGTTGAAGGAGCTTTATCAGACTTATGGTGCATAAGAATGAAGTTGAAGGAGATTTATCAGTCTATGATGCACGAGAAATTTATTTAGTTTATTGTGAGAGAGGTAGGAACTCTGCAATCTCGTGGAAGATTAATTATTACATCACATATTTTACACCAAATTAAGTTTAATGATTGATTTTTTTTATGTGGAGTTTTAAAATTAAAGGTCAATATAAATTCAAATATTTCATTTTTATAATAAAATGGAAAGGAAAAATTGACTGAACTGAATGAAACCCTAAAGAAAAAAATAAAAAAAACCTGCAACAAATGAACATACAAATAAAAGAAGGAACAAATTCACATAAATGGACAATGAAACAAGCCTTGACTACATCTACTAGACACACTAACCACTAGAGGAAATCAAGCAATGGTTTCCCAGTGCATTCACCACAAGAAACCGTGTTTGAATACATGGGAATGAACAATGTAAATCAAAAGTAACTCATCAACCATGAAAACAATAGGTCAGACTACATTCAACTCCACCACGTCCCTAATAAACTAATAAAAAAACCTTTAGAAATATATAACAATCCAAACTACCACTAATAAAACCCAAAATACAATTGAAAAAAAATAACATTTCAAACTCGGAACGAATCATAAACTACAACTATAAGCAACCCACCAAAATCATAAACAACACAACCCAACATAATGCTCACAATGAGAATAGTTCACTCCACCAACCAGCTACATTTGAGGAACAAGAAAAGAAATAAAACTATTATTCATTTCTACCACCATGTGAAGGCCATGCACAAGGACAAATTTACACAATGAAGTTTAGGCACACACAAAGGTTGCATTGGCACCCTAACTTTAATCCCTAGAGGCCACTATAAAAAGCATATTTTTAATACTTCTCAATGGAATTTTTATAATAGAAGAAACTCAAATGGTCAACCATGTTTCCATATCCTAAATTATATCAACAACCAATTTTGCTACCCGAAATCGACTTTCACTATGTGTTTATATACTATTATTGTCACTAATTTCTCAGTGGGGTTATACATAAATCAATTATTGATGAGAGATTTTCTCATAATACCCACGACATCGTGAGGCATTACGGATGAATATTATGTTTTATAACGATCATGTTAATTATTTCCAAACATTTAAGCCCTCATTGGCCTGTATTATATGTATCAAAATATGGATGTATAGACTGTACATTACTGATAATAAAACGTTGACGAAGTTATATGAGGGTTCAATGATCATCATTGACGGAATTGTATAGTACATCCTATCTCTGTTTTTAAAAGAAAAACTGTGTACATGTACAAGAGTCGCTAGTTTGATGGTATTCTCAGTAAATCAACGGGGTGCTAGGAAAGATAAACAAACGGTCATTTTATTTGGATTGAAGATTTTGAAATACTAGTGACATGATACATTTCCAAAGAACATTTTTAATTGGATTGTAGATTTTGAAATACTAGTGACATGGTTACTTAACTGTGTCAGAATATTTCAAAATCAAATCACTTTAAAATTTAAAAATAATAAAATTTCTTAAAGAAATATCAGGATAATATTATTATATTAATATTGTAAAATATAACATTAAATTATATTAAAAATTAAAGTTAAACTAATCCTTAAACTAATTTAAGCTAATTAAGTTGTATACATTTAGGTAGCAATATCATAATAGCATTATTATATACTTAAAGAACTCACTTTCGTCAGTAAAATTATAGGATATTTTCTAAATCTACAATTCTGAATAAGCCTAGGATATCTGCCCTAAGCGATATCTGAATTCCTTATTTTAAACTAATAAGTTTTAAACCAATAAGATTGATGACGAGAACTTAAACTAACCGTTAGATAAATTGACATATATACTAATTAACGTATATGCATTTATATAGCAATATCATACTAACATTACAGTATCATAACTACCCGAGCGATGTCAGCATTGCTAAAACTTGTGTCACTGATAGGCCCCTTGTGGGCACAATTTCATGCACAAAAGCGTCGCCACCCAGTCAAGATAAGAGTTGATAATGGATATCTCCATAATTATCTGAAGAAGATGTTAGATGGACTGTAATGAAAATTTGAAGATGTGATTACTTTCTAATTCTGGAGAATTGTCATCTTATAAATGGTTAGTGATAAACGATTATCTATTACATTTTAGCAAAATATGTAGAATCAACAGTGAGGTATTTGGAAAGAATATATTTTCAATGTATTCATATATGATATTGAAAGTATGTTTATTGCGTTTATATTTGAAAATAATACTTAGATTAGTAAATAGGTGAGATTGGTTGTTGGAGTTTTGTTGAGAAATTTTGTCAATAATATTCTACTCCTTTGGTTTTGAATGCAATAGACTAATAATTTTCTGAGTAACGTGTGTACAATATCTACTCTTTCAATTTCTTTCTTGGTATAATAGCTTGTGCTAATTTCATTCCCTCAAAGGAAGAGCCAGGAAGATGAGATATCCTTGAAAGCCAGGAGAGGAGCGTGCATATTTATGGTCTGATAGAAAATATTGCTATGTTTATTTTTGTGGATGTGCTTTGCATAGAGTTTAAACCTGCATGTGGTTGTGTGTTATTTTACTGATCACCAATTAGTTTAAGGATGACATTGTTTGCACCTGAGGGAACCATTGCAACTGTAGCTATCGCCATCAGATTCTTATGTTGGTTCGATTTGGCATCCCATTTTCTTTCAACATGAGTCCAACCCTGTTTGCATACTAGAGGAGGGGCGACAGCCAACTGGATTTTGATTTGATGGAGCTTTTTTTAAAATGTTTTTGGTTCTGATTTTCAATGATTATGAAGACTCAACTCTCTAGTATGTATGTTTTTGTTTTTATTTGCAGCCACGTCGATCTAAATGAGTGTTTCCCATGCTTAGTGGCCAATTGCAACATCGAATATACGATGTGATATCATAAACGTATATCATAAATGATTGCAGAAGGAATCATCCACTCTAAAGTACATTATATGTTGACACTACTCTAGAAGGTTTGGATGCTCAAGGCCGTTTATTTTATGTTCCTCATAATACATTGTAGTTTCAAGAGTTTCTGAGATTCGTAAGGGATCTTTGAAAGGTATTGACAAAAGAAGCCAAGAAAAGTTGTTGGGAGGTCAACATTCACTTTACCAATTCACAGGTATTTCTTATGGAAGATTCGTTTAATCCAGGATGGATTAGTCAGCGTGATCCACTATGTAAATCTGCCTTGCCATCAAACTAGTAGTTTACAACACTACAACACCATTGCTTCTTGTAAATTCATGGTGGTGTTGTTGTTAAAATAGCTAATTAAATTTTTATAGCGATTTAACTGAGGTTGTGTTATGTGATAGATGAATTTGGTAAGTGTGTGTGCATGGAATTTAGTAAGTGTGTGTGCATTTCAATGGAGTCGTTATTCGAAAATGAAAAATACCCTTCAACTGTATGTAGAGAGTGAGGTGATTAATAAAAAATCCACAACTTAATGATAAATACCCTTCAAATATATTTAGAGAGTGTTGTGTAGCTATGTGATAGATGAATTTGGTAAGTGTGTGCATGTCAAGGGAGTAGTTATTCAAAAATGATAAATACCCTTCACTCGGTTCATTGTATTAAGAGATTGAAAATCAAGTTCATATGATTAATAAAAAAGCCACAACTCATTTGTGTTTCTTGTATGAATTATCTATGTTAATTTGTGTTTTATATCCTTTATTTTTTGCAAAAATTACTTACTGTTAAAAAATTCCCAAGTCCCCGCGTTTTTTTGTGCAAAAAATGCTCAACGTACGTACTTTATGTTCACTTACACAATTTTATTCATCTATCTCATAACTCAACTTAACTCAACGCTCACATAAATTACTCTCTAAATATAGTTAAATCTCCATGTGGCAGTTAATTAGCTATTTTAACACTCCCCCTTAATTATGACAGCTAAACTAAAACATAGCTCATGACAACTCAAACATGTATGTTGGTCTATGTCTCAGCTAGGCTTACAACACCCAAGTTTATTTTGTGAAAATGAAACATATCTATTGCTAATGGCTTTGTAAATATATTAGTCAATTGATCACTCAATTTACAAGGCTTCAAGTGAACTTCTCCATTGCTAACAAGTTCTCTAATAAATGATATTTAGTATCAATATGCCTGTTATTTTGATGAAACACACTATTCTTGGATAGTGCAATCATTGATGTGTTGTCACAGTATATTTTTGTTGATCCTTGTTGTTTTTGCTTAATTCCATCCAACACTCTTCTTAACCATACTGGTTGACATGCTGCTAATGTTGTTGCTACATATTCTGCTTCTGCTAATGATAGTATCAAAATGGGTTGCTTCTTAGATTCCCATGAAATCACCCCTGAGCCAAGTAGGAAAACATAACCAGAAGTGCTCTTCATATCATCCAAACTACCTGCAAAATCACTATCTGTAAATCCAATCAAATATTTCTTTCCTGTACTACATACATTATGCCAGAATCTCTAGTTCCTGCAATGTATCTCATAAGTTTTTTTCCTACACTCCAATGTATGTCTTTTGGAGTCTCCATAAATATAGAAATCAAACTTACTCCTTGCATAATATCTAGTCTTGTAGCTGTGAGATACATGAGGCTGCCAACCAATCTTTTGAATAGAGTTGGATTGACATATGATCCTTCATCTTCCTTTCTTAACTTTATCCCTGTTGCAACTAGTGTAAGTACAGGTTTGCAATTGTACATATTGAATATTTTCAACAAATCTCTTGCATGCTTATTTTGACAAATAAAATTTCCTTTTTCACATTGCTCAACTTCAATATCAAGAAAATATTTCGTGAGACCAATATCTGTCATCTCAAATCCTTTCATCACGGTTGCTTTAAATTCATCTAACTCAAGATCACCTGTAAAAATCATGTCATCAACATATAAGCAAGCAATCAAAATTTTTCCATGCTCATTTACCTTTGTGTATAAGGTAGGCTCAATGTTGCTTCTGCAAAATCCACTCTTGATCATGTAGTTGTCAATTTTGGTATACCATGCTCTAGGTGCTTGCTTCAGTCCATAGAGTGCTTTCTTCAACCTGTAAACATTATCTTCTTTACCTTCAACTTCATAACTTGGTGGTTGCTGCACATAAATTTCTTCTTCTAGAATTCCATTCAAGAAGGCTGATTTGACATCCATTTGATATACTTTCCACTTGTTCTAAATTGTTGTGGCTAGAATCACTCTTACAGTATTCAATCTATCTACCGAAGCAAGTCAATGCAAATTGGTTCAATATTACGTTATTTTTAAAATCCATATACGTAAGATTTTTTTTTTTTTAAAGATGTGATATACGTATGATTGTTTTGTTTAAAAATATTTGTTTTTTTGTTTGTTTTAAATTTTGTATAAGTATGATATTTTGTTTAAAAGGATTTGATTTTATTCCAAAGGAGTATTGAAATTGAAAAGGGGGAGTTTATATAAATATTTAAAAAAAAAATATTTTATAATATTTTTTAAAAAGGTTTTTTAAAATATAAATTTATTTTTATAATATTTTTTTAAAAGGTCTTTTAAAATACAAATTTTTTAGGAGATGGTTATGATAAGAAGATTTTTGTATATATAAGTTTTTTTTTTAATAAAATATTTATTATATAAAAAGAAAAATTAGCGTTTTGTTGAAAGAGTAATATTTAAAAAAAAAGAGTTTTGCAAAGCCCACATAAAAGGAGGAATTTAGTATTTTATCAACAAATATTTTTTTGTGAATAAAGATGACAACATCGAGTTTCCAGCCACAACTTTCTTCTTTTATAGGGAAAGATTATGATGTGTGGGTCATTAAGATGGAGACCATGTTAAAAGTGCATGATTGGGTTTGGGTTTGGAGAACCTCATCCTTGAAGTAGAAGAACGAGCTCTCAGTAATGCAGAGAGAAAAGAATGGAAGAAAGACAAAAGGAAGAATGCAAAAGCATTGCTTCTTATCTAGCAGGCAGTGGACCGAGCAGTGTTCCAGAAGATTATGATCATGTCTTCAGCAAAGGAAGCATGGAAAACTTTTGTGACAAGCTATCAAAGTATGACCAAAGTAAATAGTGTTAAATTATAGAATACTAGAAGAGTTTTTGAAAGTTCACAGATGAAGGAGACAAAGGACATCGATTCTTTCTTGAATTGAGTCATGTTTGTCGTAAATCAGTTAAAAATTTATGGTTAAAGATCGAATAGCGACTCTTAATGTCCTTAGATCTTTGTCTACCAAGTTTGATGTTGTGGTAGTAACCATAGAAGAAGCCAAGGATTTGGAAAAATTGACAGTTCATGATTTGATGGGATCACTTCTATTGCATGAGGCAAGGATAGACAAAAATAAGGATTCCACTTTAGAAATTGCTTTCAAAAGTCAAGTTTCTATTTCAAGAGGTTGAAGTAGATGTAGATCGAGAGGCAGAGGATGAGGTGGAAGATATGGTGGTCAAAGAAATGGACGAGAAGAGCATGAACATGAAAGTGTAAGCAACCACAAAGGCTTCAACAATAACCAAAGGTTTGAAAAATCAAAGGTGAGATGTTATTATTGCAATAAATTTTGTCACTATTCTCGTGATTGCAGGAAGAAGATAGTTTATCAAGGAAACCAGAGAGCTAATGTTAGTACAAAGAAGACTAACTCCATGTTCCTAGCTTGCAACGCCATGCATGAACCATCTGATAATGTGTGGCTATTAGATAGTTGTTGTAGTAACCACATGATAGGCAACAAGAGTTTGTTTGCAAATTTGGATCAATCTGTGAAGATAGAGGTAAAGTTGTGGACTGCCAAGACTATGGATGTAGATGGAAAAGGAGTGGTCAACATTCTGAAAAAATAGGGGAATCTAAAGACAATATTAGAGGTATATTATCTTCCTGGTCTCAAACAGAATTTGACAAGTGTTGGTCAATTGACGCAAAAATGATACATAGTTATCTTTCACGGACAGGAGTGTGTTATTTATGAAAAACCCCAAAGAAAACAGTTGATAGAAAAGGTGTAGATGACGAGGAATGTACTCTTTCCTCTTATTATGAATTACAATGATCAGGTAATTTCGTTTAATGTTGCATGTTCTAATGATTACTAGTTATGACACTTTCATTTTGGACATTTGCAATTTTCTGGATTAAGATTTTTGTAGAAGAAACAGATTATCAAAGTATTACCTCCCATCAAACAACTTGCTAGTACTTGTGAGTGTCGCATCTTGGGAAAGAAGCATCATGAAATTTCTCCAAAGGGAGTTACATACAGAGCGAGACAACCTCTAGAGATGGTGTATATAGACTTGTGTGGACCTATGAGGACACAATAGATTGGTGGAAGTTGTTACTTCCTCAATTTTATCGATGACTATAGAAGAAAGAGTTGGGTTTACTTCTTGAAGCAGAAGCCTGAAACTTTTTCAAAGTTCAAAGAATTCAAAGCCTTAGAGGAAAACCAAAGTGATCAATAGATCAAAGTATTGAGGTCAGATCGTGGTGGAGAATATGATTAGAAGGCATTCCATGAGTATTGAAAAAAATATGGAATTAGAAGACAATTTACAACCAGGTAAACACCGCAACAGAATGGTGTAGCAGAGAGAAAGAAAAAAACAATTATGATCATGACGAGGAGCATTTTGGAAGGAAGAAACTTGTCTAATGAGTATTGGGCAAAAGTAGTTGCATGTGTTGTTTATGTGATAAATAAATCATTTACAAAGAGTGTGATGAACATAGTACTAGAAGAAGCATGGTTAGGTATGTCATGTTGTGTATCTCATCTCAGAGTTTTTGGATGTGTAGCCTATGCACATGTACCTAAGAATATAAGAGGAAAATTGGATGATAAAAGTGAAAAATGCATATTTACTAGTTATAATAAGCAATCAAAAGCTTACAGATTATATAACCCTATCACCAAGAAGACCATAATTAGTAGAGATGTTGTGTTAAAAGAACAAGAGTCATGGAATGGGACTGTAGACAAAATAATTTATGCACAAGCACTATTTATGGAAGAGGATGATGTAGCAGAAAAGGAGTAGCAATAATCCAAAGAGAAGACACCAAATAGAGTCACACCAACAAGAACTCCAATATTTTCAGAGAAGTGTGGATATTAAAATAGATCAATAAACCAAAATTATCCCAGCATCCAACCAAGTGATGAATCAAGCAATGGTAAGAGAAGGATGAGAATTCTGAAAGATAATTATGATGATTTGGATACTAGTTCAATTTTTTCATTGTTTTCATTCCAAAATTCTTCATTTGAAGAAGAAATCAAAGATGAAAATTGGGTGCAAGACATGGATGAAGAAATTGAAGCTATTGAAAATAATGATACATGGGATTTGGATAATTTTTTAAAGGATAGAAACCTCAGTGGTGTAAAGTGGGTGTACAAGACAAATTTGAATGAGAAAGGTGAAATTGACATATTAAAGAAAGACTTATAGAAAAATGATTCTCATAGCGACTAGGAATAGACTTTAGGGAAATGTTTGCTTCAATAGCCAGATTGGATACTGTAAGAGTAGTTATAGCCACAAAAACTCAGATGAAGTGGAAAGTATATCAGATGGATGTCAAATCAGCCTTCCTGAATGGAATTCTAGAAGAAGAAATTTATGTGCAGCAATCACCAGGTTATGAATTTGAAGGTAAAGAAGATAAATTTTATGGGTTGAAGAAAGTGCTCTATGGACTGAAGCAAGCACCTAGAGCATGGTATAGTATAATTGACAACTACATGATCGAGAATGGATTTTGTAGAAGCAGCATTAAGCCTACCTTATACACAGAGGTAAATGAGCATGGACAAATTTTGATTGTTTTCTTGTATGATGATGACATGAATTTTACAGGCGATCTTGAGTTAGATGAATTTAAAGCAGCCATGATGAAAGAATTTGAGATGAAATATCTTGGTCTCATGAAATATTTTATTGATATTGAAGTTAAACAATTTGAAAAAGGAAATTTTATTTGTCAAAATAAACATGCAAAATATTTGTTGAAAATATTCAAGATGTACAATTGCAAACCTATACTTACACTAGTTGCAACAGGTATAAAGTTAAGAAATGATGATGATCATATGTTTGTCCAAATCTATTCAAAAGATTGGTTGGCAACCTCATGTATCTCATAGCTATAAGACCCAATATTATGCAAGGAGTAAGTTTTATTTCTAGATTTATGGAGACTCCAAAAGACACACATTGGAGTGCAGAAAAAAGAATTATGAGATACATTGCAGGAACTAGAGATTCTAGCATAATATATGCAAGTATAGAAAAGAAAGATTTGATTCGATTTATAGATAATGATTTTTCAAGTAGTTTATATGATATGAGTAACACTTCTAGTTATGTGTTCCATCTTGATTCAAGTGTGATTTAATGGGTATCTAAGAAGAAGGGTCCATTGTGATACTATCATCAAAAAAGAAAAATATGTAATAGCAACATCAGCAGCATGTCAAGCAATATGGTTAAGAAGAGTATTGAATGGATCAAGAAGAAACATCAAGGATCAACAACAATATACTTTGACAACACATCAACGATTTCATTATCTAAGAATAATGTGTTTCATCAAAAGAACAAGCATATTGATAATAGATATCACTTTATTATAGAACATGTGAGCAATAGAGAAGTTCACTTGAAGCCTTGTAAATGGAGTGATCAATTGACTCATATATTTACAAATACATTAGAAAAATATGTGTTTGAGTTTCACAAAATAAACTTGGGTGTTGTAAGCCTAGCTGAGACATAGACCAACATGCATGTTTGAGTTGTCATGAGTTATGCTTTAGTTTAGCGGTTGTAATTAAGGGGGAGTGTTAAAACAGATAATTAACTCCCGCATGGAGATTTAACTTTATTTAGAGAATCAGTTAAGTGAGTGTTGAGTTCGGTCAAGTTATGTGATAGATGAATTTGGTAAGTCTGTGCATGTCAAGCGATTTGTTTCTCGAAAAGGATAAATAACCTTCACCGATTTCATTATATTAAGAGATTGAAGAATCAATTTTTTGTGATTAATAGAAGAGCCACAACTCATGTGTGTTTCTTGTGTGAATTATTTGTGTTACATTGTATTTTATATTCTCTTCCTTTCCAACAGTTGCTCGATGGTGTTGTTGGAGGAAGTGTCATTGAAAAAAGGAAATGATTAAACTCACTACACATTTCAGTGGCCCCATCGAACAAGAACTTGAAACTTATTTGTCATCGTTCAATATGTGTCGCTGAAAAATTATGATTATTGTGACTATTAATTTGGGTCGGGTCAAAATCATTAAGAGAGCATCTTCCTTCACCTATTTTTACAACTACATTGATATGTACACTAACATTCGATAAGAAGTAGACAAAAATGCAGAGGGGTTGATTAGTTTCGTTATTATGGCCTTTAGTTTTTTCAGCCGTGGGTAAAAATATGGTATAGAAAAAAATGGCAATTGGTTTTGTACTCATGGCGTTTTTGAGATTTATTTATTTTTCTATCTTAGTTTTCAAGTTTGTGTGAAATGTAAAAAGTGTTGAACTAATTAACAAACAAAGGAATATAATTTAAATTAGTGGTTCTTGACATCTTTAGTTGCCGATAGAACATATCTCTAATTTAATTGTGTGAGTTTGTTATATGTTGATGGGTCTCTTTGGGCATCAAGAGCATCATTTACAGGTTATGTTACGAGATCCATGTGTGTATAAAGTTCAGTTGCATAGTTGACTCTTGGATATAGTCCAATATCGAGATTCTCCTTCAGGAGATCGAGAAGCGTCAATTATACAAAGTTCATCTTGATGGGAGGTAGTTATGTCTTAAATGAGTTGAATGGGAAGCTTGAATATTGTGGTGGTGAAAAGAGCGTTGCCCAAGAGACTTTAGAGTGGGGATAAGTGTCGAGGAAGGAGAGTCAAACAAATGTGACTATATGTAACTTATGATTCTTTTAATAATTTTCGTAATGATGTAAATGTAAGCATTAAATGGGGGACTTGAAAATAATTCTTACATTAGTAAATAGATGAAATTAGGTTGTTGTTTGTTGGAGTTTTATTGAGAGATTTTCTCAGCAATATTCTCTTTTGTTTGGAATCTGTTGGATCATGAGCACTATTTGTGTGGCTTGTAATCTGACTTTGAACACAATATAAGAATAGTTTTGTGGGTAACTTGTGTACAATATCTACTCTTTCAATTTATTTCTATTATTTTGGATAATTAAAATGAATAATGATTATTTTTCAAATTTTCTTTTAATTTTTGTAAATGGTATATTAACATTTAAATGAAATTTTATAAATTTTATTATTATTATTATTTTAATTACAAATAAAATTTTGATTTAATATTATTATAAAAAATATTTTATTATATATTAAAAAAATACATTAAAATATTATACTATATATTTGTTTTCTTAGTAGCGTGGTTGTAACACTTAACTATAATACATTACCACGTAAGTAAAAAAATAATATTATTTCTTACCATAATGATTGCAAAACATATATATAAACCTTTGTTTTGAACTTTATATATTAGTTGTTGATCGTCACTTTATATTATGGTACAACAGTTCTGGTTTCATATTAAAGGCAAGTACTTTATTCGTTTATGATTTTGATGATGGTGCGATCTCAGCATTTAATTTTTTTATTCTGCTTGTACCCAAAGGATATATGATCTAAGGTTTTAAAACCACGATTCCATAGTTTTTAAACCTCCAATGCCATAGCATAAATGATCCATATTTAAAAATGGATTTTCCTGTATTATTTGTAAATCTTGTCATGTCCTGATGCTTTTTCATTTATTCGTGCCATAACTCAGATCTCGGGATATCCGTGGTTGGTTTACAAATGGTCCACTTGCCCATCTATGCTCTGTTTGATCTCTTGGATGATCTACGGTGAGGAATTAATAGCGGGAAAACACAGGGTAATACCCCGCAACCCTAACTGTTTTCCTCATTTATCTTCCACCTGTGAGATGAAATGGTCTGCAAACCTCCCAAGGGTTGACGTTAGGGTTTTGACCATCCTTTCTGCAGGTTATGCTATTCCTTAGATAGTAATCTGCCTTGCATGGTTTTAAAATATTTTCCATTGTTTAACGTGTGAGGTTTCGGGAGCTGAGATGATTTTTGTTCGGTGTGCGCCACTACAGAATTGCGGAAATACTACTTCGACGTATTTTCTACACAAAAATTTAAAACAGCTCCAAGACAAAGGTAAGCTTTATGTTTTTGGTTACTTCTTATTTTTTTTTCCGGCATGTTTTTCTTCCTACACTCAATTTCTACCTTAACATTTATGAAGTTTTGTTCATTCACTCACCTTTCTACTATTTCACTCTTTCAGTTCAAAGTTCAACATTTCGATTGGAGGAATTACCACTACATATATATAGTTTACTATGTCCCTTTTTATGGGTTATTTCCTAACTTTGAATATTGGGTATTCTTTTTTGTGCTTTTCCTTATTTGTCTTGGCAATATTGTTTTGCAGATACTCGTGATTCAAGAACCTAGTTCTACATTTTCCCCTCAAGGTCGAGTATTACGGTTCCTTCTCAACTGAAAGTATCACTGCCCCTTTTTAAGTATTCCTATTTCTTCACGCCAAGATCCAAAAATATACTCTGTCTCTGATCTAGGGAACTTATTTGATATTACTTGGCTTAAGAGAGCCGAATTCATTTCCTGTTGCTTAGTTTTACAGTGTCAGAGAAAATGTTTCTTATTTCTCTGTTGTTTAATGTTCATATCTCGAAAGGGTTTCTCCCTCCGAATCAGTCCCTTTGGTCTTGGGGAGGAAGTCTCAGTTGAATGTATTTAATGATTTGTGGGAAGAACAATTTGTTTTTTATTTTTTATGAAATACATTTTCTTGTCCTCCCTTCCGACTGTCCTTAAATATGTATACCAGTATAACTTCTTATAATGGTTTAATCTGTAATAATAGATTTGTACTATTTTATTGGTCATGAATTCATTTATTTGGCTTACTCAAATACTGTTAGCTATTTTTGATTCAGTGAAATAATATGTTGTCTACTTGTTTATGATAGGGTTCGAGCCTTTGTCCAGCCCATGTTAGTCTATTTTTATCTGTGTATCTTTCAGTATGTAATAACTCAGGTAGAAGTTTTTTTGTGTATTTTTTAGCTATGGAAAGATATGAATGAAGTATCTATTGTTCTTACACAAATATTTTCTTTTCGTTATTCTGAGAATTTCCACACTGAAATTTTATTCTTGTCTAGCTTAGGTGATCGGACAACCTATTTTCTTATCAATGTATAGTTAGGTTCGAGAAACGACGTATTCTGGGTTGAGGTTCACCTCGTACCCAGAATCGACAGTTAGCTCCTCAATGATTTATACAAGACCAACATAGTTTTATAATGCTACTATTTACTTTGAGTTCTATAGTATGTAATAGTAGTTCATAAGCTTAGCAAATCTTCTAATTTTTAAAATTCCTGTTTACATATAATTTCAACCTATGCAAAGGAAACTACTGCTTTACGAAATATAATAACACATTTATTTACTATATTACTTAAGTTGTCCACTTGTAGTTTCTTTGACTTGCAACAATCCTATAGTTGACTTATCACTCCCAGAATTAATTTACAAATTTCACAACTGTTTTCCAGAACCTTCTCATTTCTGTCATTAGGCCATTTATAATACAACTTACAAGAAATTAAATAAATAACACACACCAGTGTACAAATCCTATATTCTTGTTCCTGTATATTTAAATACCAAAAATATTCAGTAACTTATCTGAATGTGAACACTGTTGATGATGTTCCTCCCAGCCTTCAAGAGAGGCAATTACGTCCTCCTCTTGCCCTCGTGCTCCACTCTTGAGAGGTAAAAGTTGACAATAGTTTCTGCTATGACCTCAGGACCCTTGTCCAGTCAGTACTAGAAACTCTCAGGAACACTAAGTGATTTCCACTGGTCTATAATAACTCAGGAAATTCTCCACTCTCTTCCTTAGACCATGAACATAACCCCTATTCCTCACTGGGTTATGCCTCTTATCCTCAGAGAAATAGGTAACAGTTCAAACTATCCCAACCACCTCTCAGCCTTGGAATACTTTTACCATCTACCTTTTTAATTTTTATGGAACTATTTTTCCATAATCATTTTTATTTTTTTTTATATTAATAACAAGGAAAATAAACTTTTCCAGAAAAAATTAAATGTTTCAGTCTTTTCTTTAAAAAAAATAACAAAATTTCATTTTACTAGTTAACAACTAGTTAATATCAAATGCAACTGTCACAAATTCCTCCCTTGGAAGTAACACCATCCTCGGTGTTTCACTCTAGCTCAAGAAATAGCTCTGGGTAAGACTCACATACAAATCCATCATCTTCCCAAGTAGCCTGATCTAGGACGAAGTGCTTCCACTGTACTTTAACCTGGGTGATGACTCGCTTCCAGAGCATAATTTTTCTCTTGTCGAGTATGCGTTGAGGCTCGAACAGAAACTCGTCGTCTGGCTCTACCTGCAAACAAGAAAGTTTCCTGTAAAAATATCATTAAAAAATCATGCTTAAAGTTAGGATTTTCTAATTCTATCCTACCTGAATATTCTGCCAATGGATTACATGCTTTAGATCATGCACATATCGCTTTAACAGGGACACATGAAATACATTGTGCACTCGGATGTGGCTGGGTAAAGCCAACCGATATGCCACAGGTCCTACCCTTTCCAAAATTTGGAAGGGTCCACATAACCTGGGGGCTAACTTGGCACAAGAGGCCCACCTAAAGTTACTCTTCTTGGGTTTGATCCTCACATACACATGATCACCCACCTCAAATTCTCGATAAGTCCTCTTCTTATCTGTGTATATCTTCTACCAATCTTGTGCAAATTTCAGGTTTTTCCTGATCTTATTTACCTCCAATTCCATTTCAGCCAACATTTTTGGTCCAAGCATTAGTTTCATTTCGGGGCTGCTTCAATTTATGGGAGCACGACATTTCCTCCCATATAGAGCTTCGAAAGGACTCATCTTAAGGGACTCCTGATAACCATTGTTGTAAGAAAATTCAACTAGGTGTAAATACTCTTCCCATTTAGTTGGTTACTGCATCACGTACATGCGCAACATGTCTTCCAAAAATTGGTTTACTCGCTCTATTTGACCATTTTTCTGGGGATGATAAGCAATGTTAAAGTTTATTTGGGTCCCCAGACTTGTAAATGTTTTTTTCCAGAATGCTGAAGTAAAATTCACATCTCTGTCCAAAATAATAGTCTTTGGAATGTCGTGCAGTATCAATATTTCTCTCATAAAAATATCTGCTATCTGTATAGTCTTGTAAGTAGACTGTACAGGTATAAAATGTGCAAAATTACTCAACCTATCGATCACTACCATAATGGAGTCAGGGTGCCTCTTTGACCGTGTTAAAACCGTAATGAATTCTATGGATATGACCTCCCACTTTCATTCAAGTACTAATATGGGCTGCAACAATCCTGCGGGATGTCGATGCTCCAACTTGACCTGTTGACACTCCAAACATTTGTTTAAGTATTCAAAAATGTTTCTACGCATACCAGGCCAGAAATATATTTTTCTAATAGTAATTAACATTTTCTGGTATCCTTGGTGTCCTGCATAATTACTTCGATGATATTCATTCATGATTAGCGCCTTTAGATCCACACGGTTTGGTACATATATCTTTCCTCTAAAGGTTATAATTTTCTCTTTACTAACTCCATACTAAGAAGTGTTTCCTTGCTTTCTGGCCTCTTCCATTTGCTTCCATAGGAATTGGTATTCAGGATCCTTCAGTGCTTCCTCTTTCACTTGATCCAAGAATTTGCATCCAAGCTGATTATAGTAAAGCTCATAAACACAATGCATCATTCTACTTAAGGCATCTTCCACCCGATTTTCCTTACCCTTCACATGCTGAATGTCCATATCAAACTCACTTAGGAAGGCATTCCATCTTTCATGTCGGGTTTTTAAATCAGCTTGCTTGAAATAACTGGTTAGGCTACTATGATCAGTCTTTAGTACAAAATTCTTTCCCAGCAAGTAGTGTCTCCATACTTGGAGGGCATGTACTACTGTTGTTAACTCCAGAACATAGGCTGAATATCTTTTCTCATGCTCTTTTAACTTTCTTGACTCATAGGCCACTACCTTCCCTTCCTGAGATAAAACTGCCCCAACTCCCTCTTTACAAGCGTCTATACAAACTTCAAATTCTTTGTTGGGATCAGTTATCCTCAACACTGGTGCAGTGGTCAATAGCTGTTTCAATCTCTTGAAACTATTCTGGCACTCATTAGTCCACTTAAAGAATTTTCCTTTTCTCTGTAAAGAGGTGATTGGAAAGGAAATTCTAGAGAATCCTTCAATGAATATTCGATAGTACCCAACCAATCCCATAAAGGATCAGATATCCACCACATTTTTGGGAACTCACCATTCCATGATTGTCTTGATTTTATTTGGATCAACAGCAGTCCCTTATGCTGAAATAACATGGCCTAAGTACTGGATTTCTGTTTTGAAGAAATCACATTTGTTGAACTTAGCGTACAACTGGTTTTTTCTTAACATTCTAGCACAATCCTTAGACGTTCTTTATGTTCTTCGTGGTTCTTAGAATAGATTAAAATATCATCAATAAATATGAGTACAAATTTATCGAGGAAAGGGTGAAATATGCCATGCATTAACCTCATAAATGTTTCTGGCACATTTGTTAACCCAAAGGGTAACACCACAAACTCATAATTCTCGTACCTAGCACGGAAAGCAGTCTTATAAGTATCTTCATCCTTAATCTGAATTTGGTGATATCTAGACCTTAAATCTATTTTTGAGAATAATATGGCCCCCTTCACCTGATCGAACAGGTCGTCCATACGTGGTAAAGGATATTTATTTTTGACTGTTAATTTATTGAGTTGTCTATAGTCCATGCACTTTCGCATGGTTCCGTCCTTCTTCTTTATGAACAACATTGGTGCTCCTGAAGGGGACACACTTAGATGAATGTATCCTTTGTCCAAAATTTATTGTAACTACATTTTTAATTCAGTCAATTCTAGAACACTCATTCTGTAAGGAGACCTTGACACAGGTGATGCTCCTGGCATTAATTCAATGGTAAAATCAATATCTCTTCTTGGTGGTAATATGGGTATATCTTCTGGAAATACATCCATGAAATCTTATACCATTAGTATGTTTTCCATCATAGGAGATTTCTCCTTGGAATTGGCATATCCCACCTGGATAGCATAAATTTGACATCTCTTCCTCATACACTTATTCATTTGGGATGCTATAATAGGACGTAGTTGTAGCAGTTTCTTGATTCCCTGAATCTCTTTGCGTACATCTTGCACTCTGTAATAAATAATATTTTCTTTACAGTCCACCAAGGTACAATGTTTTTCTAGCCTATCCATACCTAAAAAAATATCATAGGACCCTAATGGAAATATGTTTAGGTCCACATTTAACTGTTGGTCTGCAATTTCCAATGTGCAGTTTGAAATTTTGGTAGTTTTCTTTTTTCTCTTGTGGCTAGTTGTACTAGCCAAGGATTTTTGAATTTCTGACCTTTTAATTTACATACTTCCACTATTTTGGGATTAACATAACTTAGACTTACACCTGGTTCAACCAAAATAATAATATATTGAGACAATAACTTACATTCCAACTCTATCATTGTTGGCTGATAATCTTCCTGTCAATCCCCCAACGCAGCGTTGATTCAAGGGATGTTTTGAGCCACATCACCTACTATAGAAGCCTCCTGAAAATTTGCAACTGTATCACTTCTCCCTCGCAATGGGAAATTTTTATAATAATGTGCCTCACCACACCCCCAACACTGCAGAGGTGTCTTGGACGCTTGTCCTTGTTCAGGTTTTCTAGAAGCCTTTATAGGCCTCTCTTTAGCTGGTCATCGACTTCTTTTATGATTTCTACCAAACTTCTTGCTTACATAACCTCGTGCAGAGTTCTTAAAATTATTACTTCTGGCACCCTTGAAGATTGAGTTGTTTTTCTATCCTTTTCTTGGCTACCAAATTTTTCCCACTTTCCCTTTTTCCTTAAACTGTTGGTAGCACATTCATGCCTTATGAATGGCTTCGTCCATGGTTCTAGGATTTATGAACTCAATTCGTTCCTTCATATGGGTTAGCATACTGCTCAGAAATATTTGAACCTTATCCTTTTCATCTTTGAGGTATGGAACATATCTTAACAGGGAGGTGAACTTGGTAATATACTCATCCATGGTCATCTGCCCCAGCTTCAAGTTATGAAATTCTTTAGATTTCTCATCATAAAAACGTTTTTTCAGATACTTATCTTTAAAATATTACTGGAATGATTCCCATGTAAAATCTTGATCTTCAATGCTGCAAACATTCTTTACTTCCTCCCACCACAAGGTGGTTTTTTCTCTCAACTGATATATGGCAAATCTGTCTTTTAAGTTGTTTTTGTACTCGTACACTTGAAAATATTTATTCATATTTATCAACCAAGCCTCTGCCACTTCCTCAACTTATCCATCAAATGTAGGTGGTTTTATTGTTCAAAACTCACCTTGAAGCTCCACTTTTTGCTTCTTAACTTCTTGTTGATTTGACACATTGCCAGAATCTGCTTCATTATAGTTTTTTTTTTTTATTGCTTCGTTGTGAAGGGATTCTTTCCACTCTATTAGTGGTGTGGTACCTTGCTTGTCGCTCATTATGTTCCTGCATGTCTCTATCAGGACTGGGTTGTTACATTTCCTAATTCTACTTATCTGAAAGGCTCTTGAGTATCCTTTCTTTCTCTTGCATCAAGTTCTCATTATCACTCCGAACCTGCACCATTTCTTCTTGTAGCTTCTGCACTGTATTTAACAGAATGCTAGCTTGGTGTTGTTGTTCCTCCAACGATCTACTTGTTTGCTGGTGCTGATCCACACTCAGCTGAATCCACATCTCAGGATTCATTTCTGGTCGTGGTTGGGGTTCCCCGGTGTTCTGGGGTGGTTTTTACGTTGAACCCCTTCTCATAACGTCTATTTTTATGCTTCCTTAACTGTGCATCATTTACACATAATTTATCATACTAAGTGACCCATAGGGTCCCAGCGTGCGAACGTTGCTCTGATACCACTTGTAACACTTAACTATAAGACATTACCAAGTAAGTAAATAATTTTTTTTTTTAAATTTATTACCATAATGATTGCAAAAATATATATATAAACCTCTGTTTTGATCTTTATATATTACTTGTTTACCATCGCTTTATATTATAGTACAATAGTTCTGGTTTCATATTAAAGGAAAGTACTTTATTTGTTTATGCTTTTGATGATGGTGTGATCTTGACATTTAATTTTTTTATTCTGCTTGTACCCAAAGGATATATGATCTAAGGTTTTAAAACCCCGATTCCATAGTTTTAAAACCTCTAATTCCATAGCATAAATTATCCATATTTAAAAATGTATTTTCTCGTATTATTTGTAAATCTTGTCATGTCCTAGTGCTTTGTCATTTATTTGTGCCATAACTCAGTTCTCGGGATATCTGTGGTTGGTTTACCAATGGGCCACCTACTCATCTATGCTCTGTTCGATCTCTTGGATGATCTATAGTGAGGAATTAATGGTGGGAAAACACAGGGTAATACCCCGCAACCCTAACCATTTTCCTCATTTCTCTTCTGCATGTGCGATGAAATGGTCTACATACCTCCCAAGGGTTGACGTCGGGGTTTTGACCATCCTTTCTGCAGGTTCTGCTATTCCTTATATATTAATCTGCCTTGCAAGGTTTTAAAATATTTTCCATTGTTTAATGTATGAGGTTCTGGGAGCTGAGATGATTGTTGTTCGGTGTGCGCCAATACAAAATTGCAAAAATACTACTCCGACGTCTCTGCTACACAGAAATTCCAAGCAACTCCAAGACAAAGGTAAGCTTTATGTTTTTTTTGTCGGCATGTTGTTCTTCCTACACTCGATTTCTACCTTAACATTTATGAAGTTTTGTTCATTCACTCACCTTTCTGTTGTTTCACTCTTTCAGTTCAGAGTTCGGCATTTCGGTTGGAGGAATTACCACTACAGGTATACAATTTACTATGTCCCTTTTTATGGGTTATTTCTGAACTTTGAATCCTGGGTATTCTTGTTTTCTCATTTCCTTATTTGTCTTGGTAATATTTTTTTGTAAGTACTCGTGATTTAAGAACCTCGTTCTACATTTTTCCCTCAAGGTTGAGTATTACGGTTCCTTCTCAATTGAAAGTATCTCTACCCCTTTTTAGGTATTCCTGTTTTGTCACGCCAAGCTCCACAAATATACTTTGTCTCTACTCCAGGGAACTTATTTGATATTACTTGGCTTAAGAGAGCCGAATTCATTTCCTATTTCTTAGTTTTATAGTGTCAGAGAAAATGTTTCTTATTTCTCTGTCGTTTAATATTCGTATCTCAAAAGAGTTGCTCCCTCCGAACTAGTCCCTTTGGTCTCAGGGAGGCAATCTCAGTTGAATGTACTTATTGATTAGTGGGCAAAACAATTTTTTTTTTGATGAAATACATTTTCTTGTCCTCCCTTCAGATTGTGCTTAAATATGTATATCGATATAACTCCTTATAATGGTTTAATTTGTAATAACATATTCACACAATTTTATTGGTCGTGAATTCACTTCTTTGGCTTATGGAAATACTGTTAGCTATTTTTGATTATGTTTTCTACTTGTTTATGATAGGTTTTCGAGCCTCTGGTCGGCCCGTGTCAGTCTATTTTGCTTTGAGTATATTTCAATATGTAATAACTCGGTTATATGTTTTTCTGTGTATTGTTTAGCTATGGAAAGATATGAATGAAGTATCTATTGTCCTTACACAAATATTTTCTTTTCGTTATTTCAAGAATTTCCACATTGAAATTTTATTCTTGTCCAGTTTAGGTGTCCGGACTACCTATTTTCTTGTCCATGTATATTTAGTCTCGAGCAACGATGTATTTTTGGTTAAGGTTCACCTCGTACCTAGAATCAACAGTTAGCTCCTCAATGGTTTAGACAAGACCAACAGGGTTTTATAATGCTACTATTTACTTTGAGCTCTACAATATGCAAGAGTAGTTCATAAGCTTATCAAATCTTCTAATTGTTAAAATTCATATTTACATATAATTTCAATCTATGAAAAGGCAAATAATGCTTTACGAAACAGAATAACACACTTATTTGTTGTATTACTTAAGCTATCCACTTGTAGTTTCTTTGAGTTGCAAAAATATTTCTCCTACAATTAACTTATCAATCTCAGAATTAATTTACAGAGTTCAAAAATATTTTCTAGAACCTTCCCATTTCTGTGATTAGGCCATTTCTAATACAAGTTACAAGAAATTAAATAAATAACACACACCAGTGTACAAATCCTATATTCTTGTTCCTATATATTTAAATACCAAAAATATTCAGTAACTTATCTGAATGTGAACATTGTTGATGATGTTCCTCCGAACATTCAAGAGAGGCAATTATGTCCTCCTCTTGCCCCCGTGCTCCACTGCTGAGAGGTACAGGTTGACAGAAGTTTCTGCTGTGACCTCAGGACCCTTGTCCAGTCAATACCAGAAACTCTTAGGAATGCTGAGTGATTTCCACTGGTCTATACCAGCTCAGGAAATTCTCCACTTTCTTCCTTAGACCATGAATAGAACCCCTATTCCTCACTGTGATATGCCTCTTATCCTCAAACGAACAGGCAACTGTTCAAACTGTCCCAACCACCTCTCAGTCTTGGAATACTTATTATCAACCTTTTTACTTTTTATGGAACAATTTTTCCATAATCATTTTTATTTTTTTATATTAATAACAAGGAAAATAAACTTTTCTAGAAAACATTAAATGTTTTAGTCTTTTCTTTAAAAAAAATAACAAAATGTCATTTTACTAATTAACAACTAGTTAATATCAAATGTAGCTGTCACATTGGTTGTGTGAAACATATTTATTTTCTTAATAGCTTGGTTATGTTAAACATTTCAGGGTAGCCCAAATAATTTTTTCTATACAAAAAATGTCATGAATAGGGGTTGTCAAAAATGACTATTCCATACAAATAATTTTAAACAATGTCATGAATTCAAGGTTGTCAAAAACTACTATTCCATACAAATAATTTCGTAGAATGTTGTCACAACGGTATATACATGAGTCGAATCGGAAGTTGTTGCATATATATGAAAGGATAATAAATTAAATTGCGAAACAAAATAGTAATTAAAATAAATTGTTTTTTTTTTATTTAATATTTTATTTATTACAATTAATAATTAAATTTATTTTTAATTACATTTAAATACTAAATATTATTATTGAAATGGATTATTATTATTATTATTATTATCCAATTTTAAATAATAATTTTTTATAAATATACAATTAAATTTTAATAATAATTTAAAATTATTAGATATAATTTATTTGTTACCAATAATAATAAGTATTGAATTTATTTTATTTATTATATTTATTAGAAGTATTTATTTAATTTAGTTTATTTATTTTATTAATAAAAGGAAAATTTTTTATGTCAAAGTGTCTAATATTTAATGTATTATCATCACAAGTTGGTAACTTAGTAGGTGTCTTACTTTCTGAATTATTAACTAGATGTTATAGTGGTAGGTGCTCTAATCCACTCCACACAAGGGAGGAATGGGTAATAAATACATGAAATTTCAATTCTCATGATGACCATCTTTACATTAAAAACCATGGGACAATTTGAAGTAGTGGCCCAAATTGTGGTTGCACCCACAAAAATTATATTAATGGTGTCTTGGACCATGCACGCATAAGTGGATCAAAACCCATCCTATCTCTTTCTTTATAAAAAGTCAAATCTCACTAGAGCAATTGGATTTCTAAATTTTCAAAAATTCTAAGAAAACTAAAATTGTTAAACGTAAATATACATATTAAAATTAATTTATTTTTATTTCATGAAAACAAAAGATATTAAAGGTAAAAATAAATATCAAAATTAATTTATATTTATTTTATTATCACAACACTAAATAATAATTTAAATACATAGTCCAAAAAAGTTAAATCTAATGGTGGAAAGATAGGATTTTTTCACCCTTGAACAAGGTTTCATTTCCATGAGGACTTAAACATCATGAAATAGACGTTGAACCTATTGAACTTAAATAAATTATATTAAAAATGAAGTGAGCCATACATACATAAATAGTGCTAGGTGAGAAAGACACACAAAAAGAGAAGACCTAGTTAATATGAGAATATAAACTAATTACTATGACGGCATATATATATATATATATATATATATATATATATATATATATATATATATATATATATATATATATATCATGGGTATATTAGTATATAAAAAAAAAAAAAAAAAACAACTATGGTGCATAAGAATGGGTGGCTGGTTAGGGTGAGATTTTAATAAATCCCCAAAACTATATGAAATTTATGTTGGCTTGGGGCCAAGACTGAGATCAAACAACTTGGCAGAGCTTATAGTCTCTATTTGGGAATTTATTTGGTCAAGGAGCATGATATTCCTTCTATAGCTATTATAAGATATTATCTCATCTCAATTTCGTATCTTCACTCATGATCTCAATCTAAGAACAACCTTCTTATCATTCTCCATCAGAGAATTAATTGTATCCTTGAAACCATCATTGTCAAATATTTTTTACACATCCTTTAATGGAAAAATAATTGTCAAATATTTTTTACACATCCTTTAATGGAAAAATAAGGAGTTAGATGCTCAAGCCAATCTAGCATGTTGTATGGAAGAAAAGAAATACAAAGTAAATGACTCAATAACCTAGAGGTGATCCCATGAATTCTATTTATATAGTATATATGCACTCTATCTCACGTGAAAAGGAAAGAATAGGCTCTCTCGAGGCAAACAATTCATATCATATATTAGTGGACATTCCCACCCACAAAAAGAAAATGAAAATGACAAAGATAGAGAAAGTTTTCGCAATGTAAACCAAAAGTAACTCATCAATGTAAACAAAAGGTAACTCATCAACAATGAAAACTACAATAAGTTAGACTACATTCAACTCCACCACTAATAAACTAATAAAAAAACCTCTAGAAATATATAAAAATCCAAAATACCACTAATAAGACCCAACTAACAAAGAAAAAACTAACATTTCAAACTTAAAACGAATCATAAACTACAACCCTAAACATTCCACCAAAATCACAACAAACAAAGAAAAAACGAACATTTCAAACTTAAAACGAATCATAAAATACGACCCTAAACAGTCCACCAAAATCATAACCAACCCAATCCCAACATAATGTTCACAATGAGAATAATTCACTCCAGCAACCATCCACAATGGAGGCGCGAAATACAATCAACTATATTTGAAGAAATAAAGCCATTATTCATTTCTACAACCAACTATATTTAACTGCACATACTTCTTGTCACACCTGAAGGCCATGCACAAGGACAAATTTACACAATGAAGTTTAGGAAGACACACAGGTTGGATAGGCACCATAACTTCAATCTTCGTTGTGACTATTAAAAGCTTATTTTTAATACTACTCAGGGAAATTTTTATAACAGACGAAACTCAAATGCTGAACCATGTTAGCATATCCTAAATTACATTAACAACCAATTTTTCTACCCGAAATCGAATATACTATTATTGTCATTGATTTCCCGGTGGGGTTATACATAACTAAATTATGGATGTGAGATTTGTTTTTTTTTTCACGAGGGCAAAGCTCACGGGAAATCTGGGCGTACTTCTCCAGAGTTTCTAGATGGTACGGGCGATAAACCGTTCGGCAGACTTTCGGCGCCTGACCCCAAAGGACTCAAGGATCGAGCCCGTGACCTCCCTCAACGGAGAGGCCCACGTATTGGCTCACTACCACTTGAGCTAACCCTTGGGGCTTATGAGATTCGTTCATAATACCCTCAACATGATTTATAACGATCATGTTAATTATTCTTAAGATTTAATATGGCTGTATTCATGGGACATTACTGATAATAATTTTTTTTGACGAAGGTAGATGAAGGTTCACTGATCATGATTGACAGAATTATACCGTAGCTCTTATCTCTTTTTTTAAAGAAAAACGGTGTACATGTACAACAGTCGCTAGTTTGACGGTATTCTCTCAGTAAATCAGTAAACCAACGGTCATTTTTAAGAAGAAAGATAAACCAACAGTCATTTTTAAGATCAATGGGTTCGGGAAATGTAAATCAACGGACATTTTTAATAGGATTGTAGATTTTGAAATACTAGTGACATGATATAGTCGTTGTTACTTAAATGTGCAGAATATTTCAAATTCAAAATAATTTAAAATTTAAATTTATAACATTTCTTAAAAGAAGTTAAATTAACCATTAAAGCAATTGAGATGTATATATTTAGGTGGAAATATCATGATAACATTATTATATTAACAATTCAAAAATATACTATTAAATTATGTTGAAATTTAAAGTTAAACTAACTATTAAAGTAATTGAGATGTATATTTTTAGTTAGCAATATCATGATAACATTATTATATTATACTTACTGAGGTGCATAACATTACTATATGTTAAAGTAACATATATTAAATAACAATATCTTAATAACATTATATGCTGATAGAACTCACTGATGTCTATGAATTCTAGGATATTTTCTAAATCTACAATTCAGAATAAGTCCTAGATCTCTACCTTAAGCTGTGTCTACTTTTTTTTTTATTTTAATCTAATAATATTAACTACTAAAACTTAAACTAACCATCAGATAAATTGACATATATATACATTTACATAACAATATCATAATAACAACACCTTATCATTTAGACTAATTAACATCAATACATTTACATAGCATTATCATAATCACATTACTTATCATACTTATCCGGGTGATGTCAGCGTTGCTGATACTTGTGTAACAGATAGGCCCCTTGTGGACATAATTTCATGCATAGAATCGTGGCCACCCAAGTCAAGATAAGAGTTGATTATGGATATCTCTCCATAATTATGGGAAGATGTTTCATCGACTATAACAAAGCATCCCCACCCAAGTCACGATAAGAGTTGATATGGACTATAACAAAAATTTGGAGATGCGATTGCTTTCTAATGCTGGAGAGTTGTCCACTTATATATGGTTTAACTTCATCTATTACATTTTAGCCAAATATGTGGAATCAGTAGTGAGATATTTGGAAATAATATGCTTTTCAATGAATATATGATAGTGAAAGTTTGTGTTCATTGTGATGATTTTGGATAGTTAGAATAAGATAATGGTTATTTTTCAAATTTATTTTTAAATTTTGCAAATGCTATATTAATATTATAACTTAAAACTTTATTTGAAATTTTATAAATTTATTATTTTTTTTTTATAAATTTTTTACACATATTTTTTCATTTTTTTACAAATAAATTGATATGAATATGTTCATAATTATGAATATATCAGATAAAATATAACGAAAATTTGGGGATACCGGGTATTTTGAAATAATATATACTTCATTGTATATATGATAGTAAGAGTTTGAACATATAAAGAATAATTTGGAAATGCCAGGGATTTGGAAATAATATATTTTCCATGCATATAATAGTGAGAGTTTGTGATATTATGATTATTTTGGATAGTTATAATAAATTATTGTTATTTTTCAAATTTATTTTAATTTTATAAATAGTATAACCACTTAATATTATAGATTAAATTTAAATCTTATAAACTTGTATATTTTTATGTTGAGTTAATATATATATATATATATAGTTCTACTTTATATTTATTTTCTTTCTTAAGAATGTGGTTATGTAAAACATTTCATAAATTCAAGGTACTTAAAGGAAATTGTTCTATACAAATAATCTCATGAATTCAATGTAGCCATAAATTTTTGTCACATTTATATATGCATGGATGAAATGGGAAGTTGCATATATACTAAAGCATAATAAATAAAATAATTTAAGAAAAAATATCAATTAAATTAAACTGAATTTTTAAATCTTAATTGAAAATGATTTATGTATATTTACACCCTAAGGCGTTCATCTTTGAAAACAACTCTTCTAAGTGTCACTGTGTACAAGTTTGTAATGTCAGATGAAATGCTAGATGATTGAAAAATTTTACACGGTTTGATAAAAAACTGTACAAATCCCACTCTCAATTGATTCTTAACTGAACGAGGGAATTGGATTCCACCTTATGACCTAAAATTTTGAGTCTCTCAGAACCTTACAATGGACATAATATAATTTTTTTGCAGTTTTTGCTGAATATGCTATTCCATGCCAGTGGGCAAACACTTTAAAAAATTATGAAAGAAAAACCTAAAATCATGGTCTCGAGATCTTGATGACCTACTGAGTGTAACTTCTTTTCTTGAAAGCTTCAGTAGTTGGTACACTTCATTTGTGTATATGTTCTTAAGTTTTTTTTAGTTTTTGAGAAAAATTGCTAATAGTGTTTGTGAGAATGTTGGAGTATCTTGTTTGGAGTTGTAGGTTTTTTGAATAGAGGATGTTGTGTAACCAGCTCCAAAAAGAGAAGAAAAGAGATATAAACGCCTTAGAAATGAGCCACTTCAAGGGGGCAACCTCCAATACATTACATAAATGAACAATTCTTGGATGATACAATTCACAAACCTCCTTTCTATATATAGGAGTCCATGGGGCCATAATGTAATCCTAGTGGGCCACAATGTAATCCTAGCCGACCTAACAATAATAATTTAAGGGCACAATAATAACAAAATGGGGGTTACAAGGGTACAATAATAACAATAAGGGGTTTACACTAACAATAATAAGGGGCTACACTATTAATAAAGGGACTTAACATGCCCCTCTCCTTCAAACAAGTGTTGTCCTCAACGCTTGATTATTTCTTGATGCTTCTGTATAAAATTCTCATCGTCCCATGTGGAATCTTCTATAGGAAAGTTCTTCCACTTGTGGTGAATCCAAAGTCTTTTATTTTAGATGTATAAAAGAATTAACATGTGAAAATGGTAGCTTTAAACAAGAAACTTTAAAGGTATAAGCGGAAAGAGAGAGAAGAAATTAACATCATGAATGAAGACACAAGAGTTGATATAGGTGTTCATCTAGGAGGGACTGTGTCTCCGAGCCCTACTCAAATAGTGGGGAGGCCCTGCTTTCATTAAATGGAAAAATGAAAGTACGAGTACAAAATGAGGAATTACACCCTTATACCTACCCAATCTGAAATTGGCTGAAAATTACCTACCTCTGATGAAGAAATGGGTAGCATCGTTGAATTTGTGCCATCGAGTAGTGAAAAATCCATATAAAACTTACCCCAATCGGATAAACTGAAAATCTGGCCCCTCAGGAAAAATGGCTCACATCATGGTTTCGCCCCCTCTTGCACACTGGTCAAGGTTCCACTGCCTCGTTTTTCATGCCCACTCCTATATGTCCTCCCGTGCACTGCAAAATGAAGGTTTATATGCTGAAAAATTGGTGAACTTCCCAAGAATGTGGTTAGGCAAATTGGTTAAAAATTTTGTTGTTTGGGAGGAGGTCGGGTGGTCAAATCCTGACCCCTCCATTAAAAGGACGAAGTCTGTTTAAAAACCTACATTTTCCTTGTTTTAAAATCCACGCCGTTTGACTTCAGACACATGGGGGTCAGGTCCGCTTGGGCGGCCCTCCCCCGAAACTCCCACCGACTGCCACTTGAGTTTTGAAGTTTTACATGGGTTGGGTGGTGTGGTTACACCCCCCGCCCACCATTTGTATACACGTTGCAATTGCGATAAGTGGGGAATGCAGGATGGCGGGGTTGACCACCTACCCCCCAAAAATTTACTTTTAACATAACATTTCGGATTTGGATGGGGTGGCGGGGTTGGTGGCCCGCCACCCTTAATATATATTTTTTTATTTTATTGTTATTTAAAACAAAGAGGTCGTTTTTCTAATTCTCGAAAATTGACTGAAGGAGTGCAATTAACGGTCCCAAAATTTCACCCTAAATCTGGCCAGTTTGGACAGAATCCGGTGGTTGGGTTCCAACAAAATTGTTGCCTCCTTAGTCTGCCACATCACCAAGTCAACCTCCAAACTTTGACTGCTCCTAAGTCCTTCATACAAACTCAGAATTGAGTGTCATCTGTGCCATTGGATTCAAAATGATGAGACCTACAACTTGAAATTGGTTTGAGAGATTTTTTGAACACTTTGATTTTTAAGCCTTGTACTCAAGTGATTTGTACTTGTACCTTTTTAATCCACGTAGATCATTCCTCCCCACTAAAGAGCTTTTTGACCCCAAAAGCCTCATCAATCAACAGGCAAGTGACGAAATTTCTCCCTCACCTTCTCCTTTTCAAGCCATTTAGCTTTACTTGGGTGCATCCCTTTGAAACCAACATGAATATACTCCACATCTCCTCATCATGAAGTCCTGGTCCTTCGATCAAGAATGATGTCCTCTAGCAGTTCATCGAGATATTCTGGGGCAAAGTCATCCACTGTAGGAACTGATCCTACCTCCTCAGTGTCCATAATCAATGGTGGTTCATAAAGTTTCAGATTTTCGACATTCATGACTAAGTACGTCTACATGTATACTAGCAATTCAAGTCAAAAGGCATTATTCCCAATCATTTCCTATATGGTAAAGGGACCATACCGGATTGGTTGTAATTTCTTGCGTTCTCCCTTCATTCGATCCTTGCTGATGTGGAACCACACTTTGTCGCCAACTTGAAATTGATGGTCGACTCGGTGCTTATCATGTCAGGCCTTATATCGGGCCTGACTCTTTTCCAACTTCTCTTGCACTACTTGGTGAATCATCTGTATCCGCTAAATGAACTGCTGTGGTTTTTCCCTATCATCACGCCCACTGGAATATTCATCCCTTCCATATATCATGTCGAAAGGGTCCTTTGGTAAGTAACCAAAGCATGTATTAAAAGGTGAACACTACGTAGAGGAATGCACTGCTCGGTTGTAAGCATGTTGCACATATGGAAGGTGCTCATCCCACAAATTGGGATGTTTGCTGCAATAGCCCCACAACAAGTGTACCATGGTGTGGTTGATGACCTTTGTCTATCTGTTGGTTTGCGGATGGAATGCCATGCTTCTCTTCAACTTTGTGTCCATCATGCACCACAAGCTGGTCCAAAACTCTCCAAGGCAATGAGAGTCTCGATCTGACACAATCGACATGGGTAACCCAAGGTGGAACCAAATAGACTGAAAGAAAAGACAAACAGTCTGCTCAGCAGTGACCTGATTTTTACAAGGCATCAATATACACATTTTGCTAAAGTTATCGACAACAACATACAAATAGTCGTGAACCTTTCTAGACATAGGAAAACCTCCTACAAAATCCATTGACACGCTTTCCCATGGATGACCTAGAATAGGGAGTGGTGTGTAGAGCCTGAGTTTTCTATTAGAGGGCTTTGAAAAATAACACATCACACTTCCCTTTACAAAACCGATTACAATGTTTTTCATATGGGGCCAAAAAAAAAAACCTTTGCAAATGACATAAGGTTCTTTTTACACCAAAGTGACCAGACACAAGAGAGGTATGCACCTCTTGAATTACATGTACCCTTTCTGTTGTGGGTATGCACAATTTTCCAAGGTGATACAACAACTTCCCCTGCAAATGATAGCTGTCCACCTGTGAACCATGAGTTAGTTTTGCATAAATTTGTTTAAAGTCATCATCATTAGCGTACTATTCAGCATAACTTTCAAAATACAATGACGCATTACGAAAAATAATAGAAGCAACAATAGGAGGGTGAGAGAGAATATCTGATACTTTGTTACTAGTGCCCTTCTTATACTTTATTACCAGATTAAATTGTTGTAGGAACCCCATCCACCTAAAATGATGAGATTTTTGTAGCTTGCTCCGTGACTAAAGGTATTGCAAGGGCTGATGATCTGTATGGATGATGGTCTCCTTGCTGATCAGTTAGTGTTTCCACTTTTTCGCACTTTGGACCAGGGCATACAATTCCTTATCGTAAGTGGGGTAATTGATTAAAGCCTGAGAGAACTTCTCCGAATGGTAAAAAATCGGCTTCTTCTGCTACAAAGGTACAGCTCCTGTGGCATAGCTAATGGCATTGGTTTTGATCTCAAAAGGCTACTGGAGATCGGGTACAGCCAAGATTGGTGTGGTGTTGATTTTCTCTTTCAATGCTTCGAAGGCCTTCTGTTGTTTTCCTTCCCACTGAAAGGCTTGTTTGATACTTTTCAGAGTGTGTAAGGGTGATGCAATAACGGAGAAGTTGGCAATGAACTTCCTCCAGTACTGTACTGCACCTAAAAAACTACAGACCTCTGTTGCATTGGCAGGCTTAGGCCAATTTACAATCACCTCGACTTTTGAGGGGTCCATTCTTAATTGACCATTACCAAGAATATGACCAAGGTAAACCAAAGAGGTTTTCTCGAATTCACACTTTGACAAATTTACATTACATGGCATACATGTTCATCCCAAGTCCTACTAAAGACAAGAATATCATCTAAATACACAGGGAAAAACTCATCAATGAAAGGCCTAAAAAGATCATTCATGACCCTCATGAATGTGGCTAGAGTGTTGCAAAGTACGAATGGCATCACCATCCATTCAAACAACCCCTGTTTGGTCTTGAATGCGTTTTTCCACACGTCCTATTTTGCAATTCTGACCTAGTCATAACCACTATGCAAATCCAATTTGGTGAAATAGATAGCATTCTTTAATTGATCTAATAAATCATCAATGCGAGGGAGAGGGTTTAGATTTTTCACCGTGATTTTGTTTAGTTCCCAATAATCCAGACACATCCCCCATGTGCCATACTTCTTGGGTACTAACATGATCGATGAGCCACAAGGAGAAGTACTTGGCTGAATGACCCCTAGGTTCAACAGTTCCTGTACTTGATTTTTTATTTCCCCCATCTCGATGGATGACATATTGTACATACCAATGTTTGGTAATGGAGCATCATGCTACAAATGTATCTGATGTTGGATCTCTTGTTTTGGAGGCAAACCTTTGGGTTCCTGAAATAACCCATCATAGTTATAAATAACATCACATAATTCATGTTTATGAGTCGGATCAAATTCCCAGAAAGCATCAGATATTTCTTCATCCCTTGCTCTCAAAAACATGAGCAAACACCCCTTGCTAGAATTCACCAGTATCTTCATCTGTTCTGCACTTACAAGGCTGGCACTAACTTTGGTTTGATGAGCTCTTCCAATGTATTCTACCCCATCTTTAGTGATTTGGTATTTATTTTCATGGCAAAAGAAAACTGCTTTCTTATCATAAAGATAGGGACTCCCTAACACAATGCCACAGATATCAAATGGTATTACATCCAATTCTACTTCATCTACCAGCTTAGAATAAATTACATATTTTTCCTTACACTGCTTGGTTACATTTAATTTTACTTTATCATGTATCCATCAAAGGGGATAAGGCTTTGGATGAGGCTTAACTTCTAAGCCTAGCTTTTTAACCAAGGATTCTGAAATTAGGTTTTCTTGAGAGCCTGAATCAAATAAAGTTTCTACTTTTGCATGCTTTATAACAACTCTAATATGAAACAACTCAATTTTCTTTCGTTCATTAGAAAGAGGCTCATCTAATGAACTACTGCTCTCATGCAATTCAGAATTAACATGAAGAGAATGAGTACCTTTTGTGCCTGCCACTATGATCAATGCCTCATCGCCAGAGTCAGATCCAAGGTCTTGCTGTGCGGTCGCTATCGTCTTCTGCTTACCCTTTCCTCCATATCTCTTCGGCTTCTTTTCTGGGTACATTTTCTAGGAATGATCATTGTTATAGCCTTCCATTTTGCAGTGAGTGCAATAAGGTTTTCCTCCTTCATCCTTCTTTACCGATGTCGTCTTCTATTCCTTTCCCTTTCCTTTCCCTTTGAACTTTCCATTTGAAGGTTGGAAAGGTGGTTTCTTTGAATGATCATCCTTATCATTTCTGCCCCTCTTCTCAAGACGAATGGCCTTTACACTGGCCGAGTCAATGGTAATAGGTTCAAACATTACCAATGAATTCCTAATGTAACTATGTAATGAACCAATGTACTTAGTTACAACTTCAGGAGAATCTAATGAGATGCCCAAACTTAATGCTTGTTTTCGAAATTCTTCGGTAAAGATTTGCACATTTTGTCCTTTACCTTGCCTTAGGTACTGCCACTCCATTAACGTGTTTTGCTTGTAACCTAAGGGATAAAATTGATTTTTAATTGCAACAATAAAATCTGACTAGGAAGAAATAAGGTTACCCAAATTATTGTTGCCTGGAAGTTTTCTCTCCAACCAGATGAGAGTTGTGCCACTCAATCGAAGAGAAGCCAATTGGATTTTTGCCTCATCCTCCATAATCTGTTGGATTCTGCAATAGAGTTCAAGTTGCCTTATCCAATTATTAATCTTCTCAGAATTACTTTCACCATTATATACTGGTAGATCAAACTTAACATCTAACTTAAAGAAAGACTTGTTAGATGCATTTCCAGAATTTTTATTATGATGGTTAGAAGAGGAGGAAGGACTTTCATTTCCTGAAGGGGGTGGATCTCCTCCACCATCTCCATGCACTAAACCTTTTCCTTCTAAAGCATGATATCCTGATTTCTCTAGCCTCCCAAGTCTAGAGAATAGTCTCTCTACTCGATCTGCCATGGTATAGAAATTTTTGCAGAAATTGAGCTCCTCCTCATTCCGATCTTCGTCAACAAAGTTCCTTCTATGACGTGCACGTCCTGCTTCTAGATCGAAAGCCTGTAGAATCTCTTCGCCTCTTCTTAGCCTATTTATTGTTGGCATACAAACATGTAATTCACATCTACAAACACCTACTCTGATACCACTTGATACAAAGTCTTTTATTTTAGATGTATAAAAGAATTAACATGTGAAAATGGTAGCTTTAAACAAGAAACTTTAAAGGTATAAGCGGAAAGAGAGAGAAGAAATTAACATCATGAATGAAGACACAAGAGTTGATATAGGTGTTCATCTAGGAGGGACTGTGTCTCCGAGCCCTACTCAAATAGTGGGGAGGCCCTGCTTTCATTAAATGGAAAAATGAAAGTACGAGTACAAAATGAGGAATTACACCCTTATACCTTGTCTGGAAATGGTCAAAAATTGCAGACCTACGATGACAAAATGAATTGCCGTTGGTTGTGGCGTCGAGTAGTCTTGGAATCCATATAAAACTTGCCCCGATAGGACAGTGAAAATGCGGCCCCTCTGGAAAAATGGCTCAGATCATGGTTCCGCCCCCTCCTGCACACTGCTCAAGGTTCCACTGCCTCGTTTTCCGTGCCCACTCCTGTCCGTCCTTGGGCACACAAATGAATGTAGGTTTAAATAATAAAACGTGGGCGGACTTTCCAAAGCCACCGTTGGACGAGTTGGTTGAAGATCCGCATTTGTTGGGAGGAGGTCGGGTGGTCAAATCCCGACCCTGCCATAAAAAGGCCGACTGTTTTATTTGTTTAAACCGCGTTACATTTTAAAAAAAACAGCATTGAACCGTATTTAAATTTAACTCGGCGTTGATGTTGATGTGGATGTGGGGGGGCCGGACCCATGTTGGGCGGCCCGCCCCATATGGAAACGCGCCAAGTGTATAAGTGGAGGCGGTGGCGGTGGGGTTAACAACCCCCGCCCCGTATTAATATGGCTGTTGTACAATGGGGACCGCGGGGGTGGCGGGGCTGACCACCCGCCCCCCAACAACATTCGTTTTTAATATAACATGGATTTGCATGGGGTGGTGGGGTTGGTGGCCCGCCACCCTTATTATATATATTTTTTTGTTTTATTTGTTATTAAAACAAACTGTTGGTTTTTGAATCTTCGAATTTTGACCGAAGGAGTGCATTTAACGGTCCCACAAATTCGCTCGGAATCTGGCCAGGTTGGTCGGAATCCGGTGGCTGGGTTTCAGCAAAATTGTTGCCTCCTTAGTCTGCCACATCACCAAGTCAACCTCTAAACTTTGACTGCTCCTAACTCCTTCATACGGACTCGGAATTGAGTGCCGTCTGCGTAGTTGGATTCAGAATTTCGAGATCTACAACTTGAACTTGGTTTGAAGGATTTTCGAACAATTTGATTTTTGAGCCTTATACTTAAGCCATTTGTACCTGTACCTGTTTAATCCACCTGGATCACTGAGATACTCTGGAATTGATCGTACTTGTCGAGTTCTTGTTTTTGTGACTACTTCAGAACTTCTTTCGATGTTATGTTGATATTCCTGTTGTTTCATTAGATTTTGCACCAAAGTTAGGTTATCCTTTGAGAGTTGGAGAACTTGTTGTTGATGATCGATGTCATCTTCCACTAACTTATCATCCATATTAGCTATTATTTTATCCTTCAAACCATCCAAATTAGCCTCCATTTCTTCTTTTAAACCATCTATGTCAGCTTCGGTTGCTCTTCGTAAGATCGAAATTTGTTGCACTTGGTATCGTAATTTTGATATCTCATACTGCAATTCTTCCACTTCATGCATCATAGTATAGATTTTTGAGGGATTAATGGGTGTTGAATTCTTTTTAGGAGGCATTTCAGAACTCAATACTGAAATATATGCTCAATAGGCCCTTGGAATCACTTCAAACTAATTTTTCAAACAAGATTTATGCAATTCGGGAAAAACAATACACCCTTTTTCTTTCTTTTGAGGAGCTCGATATTGGAATTGGATTATCTATGTGATTGCGACTCTTCAATATCTGAAATTCAGCAATGAAATAGCTCTCTAAATTCTCTTTTGAATGCCACAGGTCTGACCTAATTTGGATTCTCCAAGACAAAGTTGTGTCCAATCTCCCACAATGACCTAATTATGGATTGGTTCAGTAGAGCGAATTGTACGACTTGCCACGTGTCACTGTTTCGTCTTTTGTCTCTGAAATTGATAGCCAAGAAACTAAAGTTCGTGTACTTGTGACCACTTTTTACGGCACTCCAATCCAATGCCTAGAGAGAGAGTTATTGAACTTTTCCCACGATCACCTCTTTGAGATAAAATTCAGGAGCCTGAAAAAGCACTACCTTCCACAGATCATATCTCAAAAAATATTGCGAACCAAAATCTGAAATTTTTTGACGAATTTCCTCAGGATTTCAGCTTCACACCATACAAATTTCAGACTCTGAACCTTCGTAAAAAAAAAGTTATAGCGAAAATTCCACGATGACCTGTTTAGGAGCCTGAAAAAAGACCTAACTTCCACAGATGATATCTCCGCAAATATTGTGAACCAAGCTCTGAAATTTTTAGAAAAGCTTCCTCAGGTTTTTGGCTTCGCACCCTAAAAATTTCAGCTTCTGAAAAGTCGTAGAAAAAAAGCTATAGTGAAAGTGCTACGATGACCTGTTTGGAGCAGCGAAACCCTAGAATCCAAAGCTCTGATACCAAATGTTGTGTAACCAGCTCCAAAAAGAGAAGAAAAGAGATATAAACGCCTTAGAAATGAGCCACTTCAAGGAAACCTCCAATACATTACATAAATGAACAATTCTTGGATGATACAATTCACAAAACCTCCTTTCTATATATAGGAGTCCATGGGGCCATAATGTAATCCTAGTGGGCCACAATGTAATCCTGGCCGACCTAACAATAATAATTTAAGGGCACAATAATAACAAAATGGGGGTTACAAGGGTACAACAATAAAAATAAGTGGGGCTACACTAACATAATAAGGGACTACACTATTAATATAGGGACTTAACAGAGGATCTATCATTGACAAGGCCACTCCAGTTCCAATAGTTCCAATGATATTTTTAAAGAATTCTACATTGGAAACATTGTTGTGACAAGAATACATTTGGGGACTGCTCGGTTCGGCTCAACACCCTTTCTCGGTCATTAACAAATAAGTCAGACCCTTATGGGACATTGTATGTTTTTATTTTGCAAGAAAATGGGGTAGATCCTTGACATTGTTCAACCAAGGATATTTCTGTCGACGAGGGAATGAAGGAAGTAGAAATCACCATGCAAGACTTGGAATAAAGGAAGTGGAAATTGGCATGCAAGGCTGTGTTGAAAATTCTACAATATTTTTTTTGGGCACGATTCAATTGTACATGTAATATTTCAACTCCCAACAATCTATTTTTAAAATTTTTCCAGCAATTTTTTTTGCAATCGACTTACAACTCCAAAAGGTGTATTGGATTTCTAGTTCTTGCAGGTTTTCTTGGGTTCTGGATTTCATTTATAGGTACATTTGAAACATTTGTGCCCATTTTGGTTTAATATGCATACATGCATCTGTCGTAGAGACCCCCTCAGAGAGGTGTTATGAGCCCTGTAAGTGCCATGTAGGCACTTATCATGAGGTCTCCTATGGCTATTATATCTCCTACAATGTATGTTTCTTTGCCCAATCTAAGGCCCCATATTCATATCTTTGACTCAATTGTTGCTCTTGTTTCTTGTATCATGATAGTGTTGCCTATTGCTACCTATCCTTGGAAATGTATTTTTGGCTTCTCCCTAAAATTGATATTGATAGATCACATGATCTTGCTTCTCCCTCTAAGATTGATATTGCTAGATCACATGCTGTTGAAAAAGTATTTTTCTTAAGGAATGCCCATATATTTTGAATACTGAAATAGGTTTGGCATATTTATCTTGTAGATATTTCTTGGGGACTCACACATTGGTATATTTCAGTGCCAAATTGATGCAAAATTGATATTGACTGAAAAAGAAGAAGCAAAGAGGTGAACTCTTCTGGCTCAACTTGAACATGTATGTTCACTATTACAACTTTGGTTAATTCTTTTCAGTGAGTGTTGTGAGTGTGCCAGAGTTGTTTGAAAATATATCAAACCTATTCATTTTGACTACATATGTGGCATTTATCTATACGTGCCCCACGCCACAATGTTCAATTCAAACTATGGGTTATGTAGAAGATGCGTGCAATGCATATAACAAGAAAAAAACCAAATTTAGTTATGTAGAATATGCATGCAGTGGATACAAAAGGAAACAAAAAACAAATTCAATTATGTAGAAGATACATGTAGTGGATACAAAAAAAAAAAAAAAAAAACCAAATCTAGTATTTAGACACCAGACTTATTAGAGATCTTGAATTAGTATTGTAGCTCATAACTTGAAATCATCGATGCTTTCTTTTCAGGCTGCTAATTGAGAACTAACTCTTCTGTTGATTTTGCTGGCTGGAAAGAGAAGAAAGACTGGCAATAATAATTGACCTTGCTTCCAATACTGTACAGGAGACTCCTCCCCCCCTTGTTCATCAAATGATCCTATCCTTGGCACCGTTGTAATTAGTAGTTCCAGTTTCAACCCTTGTTGAATTCTTACGTTGAGCCCAAGGCGAAGGAAATTAGGAATGGAGTATTTGACTTTTTAATCACGATTTGAGGGGAAAATGAATTGCCTACTTATTTTTTTTAGTTCCCCCTCTCTCAAGATACTTTCATTGTTGTTCACAACTTTCCCCATCTTATTTGAGTAACCCAAGAAAGCAAGCAAGCCAGTAAGTCATCCCACAGACCAATTGGGGGTATAACCCATGAACATATTCAACTAAAACACACAATAAAGAAAATATAGCACAAAAGGCAGAAGTGTATCAAAAGAACATATCGACTACATGAAATAAATTTTAAGAAAACCCATAAATTCTGAGAGGAAAACAATAAGCACTATTATTTTAAGCACATTTTAAACACTCTACAATGTAGACTATATGGGAAATGGTTTTGAAATGTAGAAATGTTGTCATTGGTCTATCCATGTCCAATCAAAGTGTTGATTAAGAGGTGGGAGGTTCATGTCTCCACACTTCTTCATATTACAGAACCTGCAAGTTGAATGCTTAGTTAGACTAATCTGCTCTTTTATTTTTCATTCTTTTAATTAAAATCTCCAAGAATCTGCTTTCAACCTTGCCAAAAAGTAACTGTTGTAAATGACTAGTACTGATGCCAAGAATGGGATCAATAAAAAGAGTTAAAAGCCAATACAAATAATCTAAATGTGATTTATTTAGATTATTCACAATCCATCCCATATGTTCTCCTCTTTTTTTCACTGTGTTGACTATGGTGATGAGAAGAATACTGAGAAAACTTCCAACTCCCATAGCACTTATATAAAAGGAAATTCCCAAGGTTAACTGCCAACTCCCATAGCACTTATATAAAGGAAATTCCCAAGCTTTTCATGCTTTCAGGGACCTGATTATAGAATTATTCCTGCAACCCTAGAGTGTAAACACATTTTCTACTCCAACAAAAGAAAACAATACTCCAAGCAAATAAAACCGAGGAATTAACCAAAAGACACACAAGAATTACAATATTGGGGTGTAAATAAAGCCATGGGTACTTGCTACATGGGTTATATTATTTTCTACTAGAGATCCTATCACCATGTAGAGAACAGAGAGAAATGTGCCAATTTCGATGATATGTAAAACAATTATTCCATTATCATTGCCTGTTGATTTTTTGAACAATGTTACAATTAAATGGTCATAGATAGAAATTAAAATGAGAGTGGAAATGGTGGAAAATCTTAGAAGAGAATATGGGGGACTTGAAAATAGGAACCCATGTTTTTTTCCATGGGAGCACCTTGCTTTATAAAAAATGGTGTTCCCTATACAACTGTTATTCCAAATATTAGGCAAGATAACTAGACATGCACCATTCGCAATGTAATTTTGGTTTCTTCTATTCGAGTTAGAGTGCATACTTTCCATGGTTTTAGAGATTGGTATGATCAATGTTATTTTCAGAAGAAGTTTGGACCATTATTGTTGCTTTGTCCAAAAACCTAATTGCATTACAAACAAAGGAATATATCAAATAATGAATGTAACAACATTGAATCTTAATTTTAACATTAGCAACTTCTCAAAAGATGCAAACACAAGGTAATCCTAAAAAATTTTACTATGGTAAAATCTGAACACCCAATACTCCATTTTAGACATTGCATAGGAAGCATTTAAATTGTTACCAGATTGGATCATCAACTAAGAAAAGTGCTTTGGGTGCCAAGAAAATTCTGATGGATAGTAGCTCAACAAGACACAATTCAATGGTAAAAAATATTACACGTGGAAATTTATTTGAAATAATCAACACAAATTACACAGATGTGAGATCAAACTTGCTCATAAAGAAACCTTATATAACCAAAATAATGCTATTTTTTTTTAATAATGAATACTAGGAGGTTGGACTTGAGAAGGAGAAAAAAGAGCCTTTTTTTTGTTCAATAGAAACCAATAGTAACATCAATCATGAAAACCATAGTTCTTCCACCAATGTGTTTCAAATACTAAAATAGTTGTAATGGTACATGGGAACTAATTGTCATGATGATATACTTGCACTTCAACAGAAATAAACTTAACTTCGCCTACCATTAACATTGGTTACTATAAATCCTAATTTTTTAAAAATAGTTATCTTTGTACAATATGAAAGCCTCGCATGGTTTTTAAAGGTTTTATTTAAGCACACTACATGGAGTAGAAGAGTAGAAAAGTGAGTTACAACATGTTTATATAATAAAATGTGCGCTCAGGTTGCTCAATCAGTAGTTCATCCCAATTTTAAATTTACTCTTATTTAGAGTAGTACATCATGAGGCTGTCAAGTTTTAAATCTTAAGGGGGCATGCTAAGGCTACTAGAAACTTTCCAGGAAAATTGTGAATATTTTCTCCCATGAAAAGGGCATGGTATAGCGGTTTTTATTTAAGAACACTACATGGAGTAAAGAGTAGAAAAGTGAGTTACAACATGTTGATATATTAAATGTGCGCTAATATTTCTCAATAAGTAATTCACCTTAGTTTTAACTTTTAATACCCCATATTTATAGTTGTTATGTTTTAAGTTAATTATGTTAGATAGGACAAATACTATGTGGACCTATGAAACAATTATAATGTTGTAAGAATTATATTTTAATATTGATTGAGGAAATTTAATACTAAATTGTAAAATACAGAGTATTAAGAGATCCCAAAATTCCAATCCATGAGGATAGGATAGAATTTTTATACTTTCCCAATCTGCCAAAAAAATTCCCTTGGAGAGAAATAAAATTTAAAAATTTAGATGGAGGAAAAATATCTAATGATACCCCAATGAAGAGGAAATTTCACTGTTAAGGGGTCAGAAAATCAACGCTGTGGAAAAGTGAGCTTTAAAGAATAAAAACAAAACTTTTGTGAAAAACAAAAAAAACCTAGGCCATGGGAAACAATAGCCCAGAATAACGGGACGTCGTTATGGAAACTTGCTAGGAAAAATTGGCCTAAAAGTGCCTTCACTAGTATGACAAGAGGTTGTCGGTATTGGGGGGAAATAGATCTCTGCTCTAGGGAGAGCTTGGAGGAGAAGCTCGTGGATGGGAGGATAATCATCTTTTTTTGCTTAGTATGATTCTTGCTAGTTGTTGATTTATGTGATATTTTGCTAATAAAGGTGTAGGATTTATATAAAATCACTGAGTTATTATGCCAAACCATAAATTAGTGATATAAGAAAAGTTAGAATATGTATGATAAGTTAAAAGTATAAATTTGATCCATCAATCTAAAGTGAAAATAAGAGGTATAATTTCAGATTTATCATTATGAGTTAGTGGTATAATTCTAGAAAAAAAGAATTTTGATTCTGTTATAAATTAGGAATTGTGTACATTACTTTCGTATGAAAACTAGATATTATGAATATTGTCATGGGTATACATCAAGTAGAAGTCATGGGCATCAAAATTATTATGCTAATGAGAAAAGATGTTGTTGGAATCTAAATATTTAAACATAACTAAGTTCCAATAAAATAAACGTTTATACATGGGGAAGCAAGGATAAGAGTTAGTATGGTAAAAGGAAAGGGGTGTGAGGGTAATCCCTCACCTTTTTCATAACTAGATAAGACGAACCTATGTTATAAAGAACTTAGATTAAGAAAATTAACATATAGAGCTTATCTTGATTAAATAAAATGGTATATGGCAGTAACTCATAAGGCTAAATAATCATAGTGAAAGAAGGAAAATTGGAATAGAGGTATAAAACAAGTTGAATAATTGGGTTTAGATATACATTATTTCCAAAAATTTGTGGGATAGTAAAATATCATGGTGATATTGAATGATGTAATTAAGAAAAACTTTGGGTTAAAAAGGAAAATAGGGTCGAAGTACCCTGGATAGAAGAGCCTATGCTTGTTACTATTAACTAGAATCTAATTATTGCAAGCCATACAAAATTTTGGTATCAAAACCACCTCAACACTTATCAAAGATTCTATTGTCTGAAATTTTAATTTTACAGTTAAAATTATTTTACAAAAATATGATCAGTAGAACATTTATGTTAATGATTGACTAATGTTAACTATCACTAGTACAAAATGGCTAATTAGTTACTAAAAAAATGACTAAAATTTGCATATAAACGACTATTTTTCAGTCGGTGACCAATAGTAGCTAATTTACAGTATCTTATAACGTGACCAACTTTTGGTCGTTTTTAGCTTAGTCATTAATTGGTTATCTCAATTTTGTTGTCTAGCTGTATATTTGGTCATTAATTTAGTCACTGATTTAGCCATTAATTTAGTCATTGATTTTATCATTAATTTAATCATTGATTTAGTCATTGATTTGATCATTGTTTTAATCATTGATTTAGTCATTAATTGTTACAATTAATGACCAAATATACAACAAAATATATTACTATATGATCACCCGATAAAACCAATTAATGGCCAAAGAAATATGACCAAAATGTTGGTCGTGTTATAAGATACTATAAATTAGCTACTAATAGTCATATATATGCAATTTTTAGTCATCGTTTGAAACCAATTAATGACTGAAGAAATATGACTAAATTTTAGTCATGTTATAAGATACTGTAAATTAGCTACTAGTAGTCATATATATGCAAAATTTAATCGTCATTTGTAGTCACAAATTTATCATTTGCAGTAGTCATTTATTCATTATATAAGCGACTAATTTAGCAGTTTATACTCATTTCATTTACTTTAATTAATAATCATTATAAATAACTAATTTATTCATATATTCATTTTATTTGTATTCATCATTAATCAATATAAACTACTAATTTAGTAGTTTTAAATTGATTTTGTGTTAATTATTAATCAACATAAATTAATTTGTATGATTTAAAAGATGTCATATAATGTGCATGTTCATCTAATAGGAAAACACAATGTCGCATATTTTAATTACAATACTAAACAATATTAAGTGAAACTATAAATAATCTCAACCACATAAATTATATTATATGAAATGTTAAAGTATTACAATATGCATGATTTTCCATTGGTTGTACTACAATTTACACATGAAATGGTGTTTCATCACTTCAAAACATTATCATTGTGTTTTCAAGGCATTGTAGGTGAATTCACCAATTCTGAAGACTTGACCATAAGCCTTTATATGTGTGACTTATGCCGGATATTGGCTCTAAGAGTATCACTAGACCAGTTCTCTTCTCTCTCTTTTCGCATTTGTCGCTCCAATGTTATTGCTCCCCTCTTTTTTCAATTCATGCTTCTTACCATAAATACTAAGTTCATTTTCTGAAAATAAAAGAAGATACAATGAGTGTAAAAGATGAAAGAAAATGAACACTAGAATATAAAATAAATTAGACTATAAATAGTTTACATGACATATACCTCAATATCAGCAATGTCAAAGCCATTTTTTCCCATAAAATTAAGAAACTCGAACAAATTTTCTTCATTGGGGAAATAGCTGTTACTATAATGTGGCCAGATAACCTGTATAAACAAAGCAAATAAAATATCACCATATATAGAAAAGAACACCTTAGTAACTTAGTATTCAACTTTCAAGGAAAGCTTAAGAACAATCATGTCAACTAAGTTATACGCTAAAAAGCTCGAGTTGTAAATAACTTGTGAAAACAAATAATATGAGGTGTGATATTTAATCCTTGTCGTTTTATTCACAACAACATTTCATTTTCTAACGCATGAATTTAGTCAAGTATATAAACAACATGTACTCAAATAAAAACATGAAAGTAACTTTTTCTGATAGTCATGAAAATATTTTAACACAAAATAGCTATAAGGACTCCACTCAATATAGTGTAATACTAATTTCATCTGCAAGATTTGGTTGTTGTTTAAATGGACATGGTACTAAGTATTTTCAATTTCATAGTTAAAAGACAAAACAAAATCAAAAGAAACATCCAAAATACAATCAAACAATAAAGAGAGGATGTCATGGAATGGAAATTGCAATTATAAAAAATAAAAAATAAAAAATTTACCTGTCCACCGATGTTGTGTGTAGAATTCCTAAGACATTCGCTTGCCCAAAATAACCATGAGTTGAAATCATCAGAACACTAAAAACCATAGGAATTCCCACTAGAAACATTTCCAAAGTCAGTGGCTTAGGTGTCTAAGTGATCTCTAATAGCGAATGAACCATGTCCAAGACGTGATATGCATCGTCTCCCCGTCATTTTTCCAATCACATTTCCTATAACCTGCCCACAACAAAGTCAAGTAACAATCAAACAAATACATTGAAATTTGCTTTTATCTTTTATATCTATAAAATTTGAATCTGATTTGTTTCATGAACATATTAATTCATATTTAAAGCCTTCCTGACATATGATAAAGTATCAATCAAATAGGACATCAGAAAAATCGACCTCAATGAGGTCCTCAAACAATTTCTACAATATCAATATTTTTCTTGTTGTGATATCTTAGGTAGAAAAAATAACATATCTACAATAGAAAAATGCATATATTACTTATGGTCAAACTTTATATATGGTGTATCCTTAAGCAGTTTTTTAAGATGTTCCTACGCCTTTACCAAAGTGAATTGTAGTTTGGTTAAACTATGTATCCTTTCATTCAACATCAATTTCTGCAAGATAAATGTCACACATTATCCTTTCCCATTTCTCAACACGCTACATATGATAAATTGAAAGTCGCATAAAACCAAGAGCAAACCCTTTTCTAACCAAAACAAACAAAAAAATAGTGTTTGTAATAAAACTTCATTATATTATTAGAAAATGAAAAGGGAGTGGACCATTTTTGTTGTTTGAATTTTCATATTTTTGTTATGAAAGTGCTCGAGCTTCAAGAACCAACAAATGTGAGGGAAGTCACAAATGTGAAAAAAATTATGTTGACCTAATTTGTAGACTTCTTCAAAATTATGTGAATGATGCCATTTTCGGATGTGGTAAATCTCATAATAAGAAATGGCATGTATTCTAATAAATTACATTGCAATAACTACCATGGGCCTCCACGGGTTATAGGTCCTCAATATGTTAATATTGATGATGAAAGAGAGATGGCAATGATAAGTATGGGTGGTCCTAGTTTGTATGGTGGATATCTTCAAACCAAGGTCTCCATCTCAATGAACCTAGATTCTGACATGGTAAACTTGGATCTGGTCTTCACCCAATTTCATTCCATCATACTTTGTCAAGACTCAAGAGGAAATAATGGTCCTTCAGTTTATAATAGGGTTGCTTTTGAGGTTATAAATAAAGCTTATCCAAATCAAATGGATTTTTGGGCTCCAAGAGATATGGATAATTTCAATGATAACAATTATATGTTTTTTTCCCAAGATTCAAATGTAGGGATACATTTTGTGGATTTTACTAATAAATAGAATGAGAGAAATAATCCATGAGGAGAATCTATTGGTCATTGTGATTAGTGAAATACTCGGAGATAATAAGACTATTTAGGTTCAAATCAAAGATGGTTTTGATTCTTGTAGCTCCTCAGTTGTTGGTAGTTTTTAAGGTAAGAACTTCAATTCTTCAAGGGTGGGGTCGTTCAGCATAATTGCATCTACCTTGGTCATATCACCCAAAAGCAAAACATAATTAACAAAGAGTAAATATGTCAAGTTTAGGGATCCTATTTGTATAGTTTCCAAGATTATAGTTCTTTTTTACTCTGTTATAACTCTGTTGAGACCACCTACTCTACAGTAAAAAATGGCAGAGGAGCCATTAGTCATACCTACCCATGGTCTCTTGTAGACATGATAGAAGAATAGGTTGAGCCATTAATTATAATTGCACATATATTGAGGAAAGAAAATTCATTATCTAATTAACCAATTGCACATTGAACCCTATATGTATGAGTAGCCTAAATATTTTCTCTATCATATGCATTGGAAAGAGAAACTAACATTGGTTGTAAATTTCTGGTTTAATGTTATAAATTCCTTCTTGGGAAACTCCTATTTTGTATTGGATTTGTTTCCCAGGAAGGATGCAAAATTTTTCTAATGACATGGAATCAACTTAGTGGATTTTGACCCTACATGACCAAGGAACTCAGGAGCCTTGGGCACATCAATGGTAGCATCCTCCAATGAAAATAGTATAGTTTCCAACCTAGAAACATCAAAATTATATATAGTTATAATTCATAATCGCAAATGACCATAGACTGTAGCAGTCCTTAAATAAATTCAAACTTGAATAAGAACAAACATAAAATTTCACATTACCCTTCAGTAAGATGTCCTTAATCTAGAAAGAAAGGCTAAAACTTGCATAAATGTGTAAGTAGATTCCCCATAAGATCAATTTAAACATATTTCCTGAAAAAAGAATCTAATATCCAAAGAGAAACCATAGTTGAATGGAACAATGGTGCTTTAAGTCATCTACACAAAAATTTTCCTCCTTCAAATCTCTCACATTGGATGGTATGTCATGCAAAATTAAGAAAAAGTCAGGGAAACTTGTTGACTTCTCTGAAAGAAATAATGAAAATGCATAGAAGCTTTGTAAAGGAATCCACCTGTATAATTCTTTGATTTCCATTTCAGTATTTTTCCTAAGTTGAACCTCAATGAGTTGTGAACTCGAACTTATTTGAGAAGAATGTTCTTACAATTGAAATTCAACATTTGCAGTCTTCCCACCTCTGTCACCAAATGAGTATGAATTCTTAAAGCCTCTTATGTCATTATCCAAAACATTTCTTTCCTGGACACATGATTTTCAAATAAAGGCTTTTCTGCAGCATAAGTCCTTATCAAAATGGCATCTCTCATACTCACTAGCATCCGATTAGAACTGCAACCTGAAATCAGACCTGCACCTGTTCGTATATTACTCAAGATGTGAATGGTGGAATATCTGCTAGAGCACTCTTAGCATTTGGCAGAGGCTGAGACCTCCCTCTTATTCCCTTTCCAAGACCTCCCTTAGGACCAAGAGTCAAGTGACCATCATTAGAAGCTCTGTGTGTTGAAGGGTTTGGCATAGACTAATTTTCAAATTGAGCCCTATCCACAATCTGAGCATCTTGACTGGTGAATCCACGATCACGTGGTCCCATATGGGGTTGTGGCCCTTTAATCCCACACATATGTGGAAGTGAACCCGTTTGTGCACCTGCCATGTAAGGTGGCATCGCAGGTCTTTACACCATGATCAAATGGTGTCACAAGTCTCCGACTTGAGTGTCCCATATTGGTACCTCGAGAGCAGCCTCCCTGTCCATGTAGTTCTTGCACAACATCCTGATGCACCTCCTCTATTTTATTGGGGCCCTCAATTTTCTTCCTTTGTTGCCATCCATTCCTCCTTCGATCAATCTGATCCTTCAAAATGAACCTCAGCCTAGAGGGAAGCCCTTGGTTATTGGACAATTTTGTCATCCTATCAAAGTAAGCATAAATATGTTCCTTGGCCTTTGAGTGGTCAATCATATGACCAATGCTGCTGATCAGTTTGCACAAAGCTTCAACATTTTCCTCCTATGGATGCTTAAATTCACCAGTTAATTTCTTGATGCATGCATGCATAATTCTTTCGGTCAGCATACTTTCTTTATAAATCTCACTAATAAACCTTATATTTCCTAGCATCCATCGTCGTGTTGCAGCCTTCTTCTCGTGTCTTTCTTCTACTGAAAGGATTTTTTCACCACGTTATTCTGCTTTCTCAGGCTCTGCCTCTTCTCTTTCATATTTTTCAAATTCTTCCTGACATTTTTTCAAAAGAACTCGCTTGAAAACAACCTTCTCATTATCTTCATAAAATTATGGTATTCCTGCAGCAAGCTGAAAACTGAATTTTACATACATTTCACAAAAACCCAGCTCCAGCAAGGCTTTGTCAAATATTTGAGATATTATACCATGAATACATGATGCAAAGTCAATGTTCACTTCTTTGACTTGTTCAAAAAGTTTCTCAAAGTTTTGGGGCATTAATTTATTAGGGATGGATTTAATTTGTCTTTGTTTCAACTGATCCTCATCAAAAACCTTGCCCACTTCATATTAGTTCTCTAATATATGAATTGTGGGCAGAGAAGGTTGTGGAGGAGGAATCAAACCCTTCTATGAACCAGAAGCACGCTACCACCTATCAACATCAGAATTATTTCTCACTACTCCAACTTGTGGAAGTGGTGCTTGTACATAAGGCCCTCCATGAAGGATGAAATTCATACTCGTTTGTGTTGCACAGGTATTTCTTGCAAATCCAGTATTATAACTGTTATCACTCAGGTTTTCCTAGAAGTTGTGTAAGAGGAAAGTATACCCGAGGTAACCACAAACCAACCTTTTAGATGCAGAATCTAGCCAATCTGCATCCAGAGAGGGCTCTCTCTTTATGATTTATCTTTGTTCTTGAAAGGTTTTAGGCTAGTTATAGATTCAAAGTTCGTTTTGGGAAAATGGTGGAATCCACAAACTAAGGGCAAGGCTAAGAGCTTTCAGTCCATTGGGCTATGGAGTCAAAGGATGGCTTTACTGGATTTCTATTCTATGCACAAGATGGTATTACAGGGCAAGATAGCTAGACAGAGAAAAATCCTTAAAATTTAAAGTGGGTGGGATGATCTTGAAGGGATGAAAGGCAACTAAGAATCTTTCACCATGTTCAAAGGAAAGAAGTGAATTGACTACAAACAAAGAGCAATAAAGGATTCTTTATTATAGCAATCAACAGTGCTTAAATTAGTGAAGCAGGAGCATTTAAGAATTCATGCTTATAGCTAATTTAGAAGAAAACATTTAGGAACAATCACATTTGAAAACAGAGTACAATTAAGCAAATTCTATTTCAATCCTTTATGTAAATTATTCAGAAATGGATATGATGGTATTATAAACTAATATAAAATTTCAGACAAAGGGTAGAAACACTTATTGAACTGTAGTCCAACACATGAATCCCGCAACAAGTCCAGTGCTTCAAATCGTCATCCAGTAAGCCACAAGTAAATTTCTCCAAAAGCTTTTATTCCGAAAATCTCAGTGTTACAGCAGAGTAATAGAATCCACACTCAACTCTCTCTTTGAGGGTTTATTTATACAAAAAATAATCCTAACAATCTTACTCTATCCTAGCCAATAATCCAGGCTGACTTAAAGCATATTTACAAACAAACAAGAGACACATGGTCTCGTAAATAGAATAATGAGTAACGGCTGATGTGTTGTTCCTTTCTTCATGGACGTGCTAAGGATAAGTGCTTAAAATAGGGCTTTGTGCTGTTCTTTGCGTATTCCTTTGACTTGTTGAATACTCTTTCTTCTCACGGATACTCTTTAACATTTCATCTGATACTCTTTCATCTGCTTTTCTGTTTTTTACCATTTACTCAATAGTGAAGATAAACTTTCATCCTGAAAACATTTTTTACAAAACTTCCAGCATTTCCTTCCACCACTGATCATCTGGTATCATTGTTCTTCTGAGTTTCCTTAAATTTTCATCTGCTTCAGTAAGTTTATAAAAAGTGGGCTCGTTCGGAAATAGATACTTTAGTTCATGCTCCAGATGAAATAGATTCCTCACTTTTTCATAAATACTTTTCCCGGTTGGTAATACAGGTTCTGATGAGCTAGTAGAACCTATAGCTGTATTTTTAGCATGAGCTTTTATTCTTTTCTCATATGTTTCCAAGTCTACTATTTGATCCTCTGTGAGCATGGGACTTGGCAATTCATTGTCCAGCAAAGCTTGAAACTTCTCTCTGAAAACGTTGATATCGACCAAAATGTCAGTACACTTTCTTTTCTGGGGATTAAGATGAAATTCCTCTGGTGAAACTCACAAAAGAGGAAATTGGAACACCCGCAGTTTGGGAAGCAAATTCACGTTTTAAATCTTCAATGAGGACTCAGAGAGGATTTTTAACCATTTTTCGAGAAAAACAGCGAAACTAAGCTTGACTGCAGTCAGGGCGCGAAATGATAAATACCCGTTTTTAGATGGAACTGGTCTTTAACAAAAATGACAATGGCGGGGACGCCTTCAACACGGGCGTAGCAATTTGACTTCGGAGTAAATTGGTGTATTTGCAAAGTACGAAAAAAAGTAACTAGAGCTCGTCTCTCGTAAAACTAAAATTAACCGAAAACACGGTGGCTTATTTACAAGTCAAAAGGGTTTTTGTCGTTTTCGAGGTGATGACGTCATTTGACGTACGGGGTGACGTAAGGAAGTGGGACCGGCGGTATGCGGTAAGCGGTAAGCAGTAAGCCCGCACCGCTTATGGACGAGGGCGGTAAAAGTCGCAATGGCAACGATTCCACAGGACGCTTGCCACGTGGAATGCTGAATAGTCAAAAACCGCCCACTCCCCGCTGGCTAAATAACTCACACGGGATGGGCAGCGGGATTGATCAGGACCGTTGATCAACGGAGGGACGATCCGACGGTTGAAAGGGATGGGAACTTGTGCGACTTCAAAGGTGGGCCCACCCAAAGGTGGGCCCGTCGGGGTTTTAAAAAGGTTTTAATGTGAAATCTAATCACCCCGGGGACAAGTTAATAGGCAGAAATGGTTGTTAATTAGTCCAAATGATTAATTAACCCCGTGAAATCATGAAATGGATTGCGGCGGAGCTTGGCCAGGTGGAATGCCACGTGGAATGCTGACGGTGGCATAGACTTTCGCAAAGTTTATTGATATGTTTTGGTATTAAACATACTTGTCGTATGTCTAAAGTTTTTGTATATATTTTTATTATATGATGAATGAATTAATATAATTAATTCATCATAGGGGCGGAATTTATATATAAGGCTATAGTTTTAACCAAAGGGCTTATAAAGCGGGGTGTTTATTTTAAATGTGCGGGAATATATACTTTGGTAAACATTATAATAAATGGGTTTTGGGGATATTTATAGAAAAGGGAGTTATATACTTAGGAAAAGGGATTTCACTAGGGATTTAATATAGTAGAATTAAATGTTAATATGGTAAAGGACAAGGAAAATCAAAACATCTTTGTACATCTAAGAAAGTGATAACTTGTGAAGTAAATTGCAACATTTTATCTTCAACACTTAAACTTAGAATAACAAGTTGTTTTGAGGAATTTTATGGAATGTTGCATCAGTTTCCTAAGTAAAATAGGATTTTACTTAGGAAAAGTTAAAAATGGAAGATAATCAATGATGGATTATTTCAAGTGCTTAGGTCTTTTGATCATTAGGCCAAGGGTCCGATCCCTCCAGAAGTCAAGGAAATGCCTTGAGCCCCTTCGATCTCAAATTACCTTAGTACTTTTGGGGAAATTAGTAAAACTCTTGAGGGGAAAAATGATGAGGGAGGTTAATGAATTTGACTTTGCTTGCTGTGATTTTCCAGTGTATTTCCTGCTTTAGTACTTGTGATGAAAGTAAATGATTAACCAACATGTAGCAGCACCATTCATCGGATAACACTTTGCAGCACCATCTACCTACCCTATCTACTTAACACTACCATTTTCTCTTCTTTATTAGGGTGCATTTAGACTTGCAAACCCTTTTCAACCTTTTCTTTTTACATGATAAATCTATCTATTTCTACCCTTATTACATCCAAGGGCTCAGATTAAACTGTTGAGCACCTTTTATTCACTCTACCTATCTACCTATCTGCCAAGATTAAACTTTTTGGTCAGATATTTATTCTCTAATCTATAACATGAAATTGAAATATGAGTAAGCCAAGTTTAAACAGTTTGACTTATTCATAAATTGTGGCAAAAGTTTGACAAGCTGCGCACAATTGATTTATTACAAAAATGAAATAGCAGTGGCATTTGGATTTGCACACTTTCCTTGGTCTATTTTTTGCTTGGGGTTCATTTCTTTCTCTTTTTGACCATTTTTATTCTTTTTACCCTTTGATCTTTCTTTTAGGGTATACCCTCTTTACATTTTTTAAATTTTTTGATTTTTTTTTTTTTTGGTTTTTAAGAATATGGAACACCTTTGCTCAAGTAAGAAGGTTTGAACATATTCCACACTTCCATCAAGACAATCATGAAAGATGAAACCTATTGATATAGGAGGCTAACACTGGCTCCACTTGGGGATGGCTTTTCCTTGTGGAAAGTCAAGAACAGCAGGTCAGATGCCTCAGAATGTCTTCAAACTGAACGTATGAAATCTTCCTTCTTCTGGTAGCTTTATTTTACATATGATAGTGAAGCTTTTGGAACTTAGGGCCTTCACTTCGGGCTTCAATTCCAAGAAGTCACCATCCAATCCAAACTGCAGTAGCAAAAATAAAACAAGCAAACAATATATTATGTACAAGTTAGAAACATTTAAACATTCTAGTAAATTAGATCAAAATAATGCTTAAGCATTCGACCATTGACTGGTCCTTCTTCAACTTCTAAATTGTCCAAGTCCTTCAAAAAGTAAGTGTTGTTTCCCTGCAAGGCATGAATGATATAAGGCCCTTTCCACAAGAAATCAAACTTCCCATGTTTTCCTTTTTCTTCTCTTCTAGAATCCCATCTTAGGACCTTGTCCCCTAACTGAAAATCCTCTGCTTTAGTCCTTTTATCAAACATTTTCTTTAGCTTTTCCTGTAAGACTTGTGATCTTTGGTATACCTCTTCTCTGGTTTGTTGCGGGTGGATTGTTTGATTAATTCTTCTTTGAATGTCATTTGGCTCCACTTGAGCCTCCTGAAGTAATTTCATGACAGGGATTCCTAAAGATGATGGGAATCTTGCTTCCAGACCATAAACTAACTCATATGGACTAGTCCCAATGGATTTATTGGTTGTAAGTCTGTCTGCCCATAATGCATAGGTCAGTTTCTTATGCCAGTTCTTTTTATTTTCCTCCAACAATTTCTTAATGATATTGATCAAACTCTTATTGGAGGATTCTGCTAGTCCATTACCCTGGGGGTAATAGGCTGTTGAATGGCCTAATGTAATATGATATTTATGGCAGAAACTAATCATTTTCTTTGATTTAAATGCAGCAGCATTGTCTGTTATAATCTTTTCTGGACATCCAAATCTTGAAAGTATGTTGGTTTCAAGAAACCCTATGATTACAGAATCATTGGACTGTCTACATGGGATGGCTTCAATCCATTTGGTGAAATAGTATGTAGCAGTTAAAATCAACCTATGTTGTCCTGAAGACGGGGGGTGAATTTCTCCAATAAAATCTAATCCCCATTGTTGAAAGGGTCTTTCCGTGGAAACTGGTTTTAAAGGCAGAGGTAACAACTTTCTTTTACCCTCAAATATCTGACATTTGTGACAGCTTGTTACAAATTTCTTTACATCAGAAAATAATGTTGGCCAGTAAAAGCCAGCCCTTAAGATCTTGTCTGCAGTGGATTTCCAGTAGAGATGTCCTCCACAATCTCCTGCATGAAATTCATTAAGCACTTTATTAGCTTCATCTTTTAAGAGACAATTCAATAATATTCCTTCATGATTCTTCCAAAATAGAGTGCTATCTAAAATACAATATTTCAAAGATGTCATTTTTAAAAATCTTTGCTTGGTTCTGGACAACCCTGGAGGAGCTTGCAGGTTTAATAAAACATGAATTATATCAGTATACCAGGGTGAATATAAGAAAGCTTGACTGATCTGAGGAGTCGCCATCTCCTGCTCGTTATCCAGTTCATTGATATCTAAGGCTTGGCAATTGGTTTCTGTCATAAGTTGTGCTAAACCTTGGCCTTTTATCAGTTTAGTTGGCTTAATCTCAATATCATATTCCAAAATGGTAGTTATCCACTTACCTCGTTTCCCTTCAATGCCATCTTGAGTCAAAATATCTTTAACTACTGCATTAGGCACATATGCTATCACATGAGAATATAATATGTAAACTCTGAAATCTTTGATTGCTTTTACCAATGCAAAAGCCTGTTTTTCCATAATATTGTATTTTAGAGATGCATCCCTCGGTGCTTTACTAAAAAATGCTATTGGCTTTTCACACCCTTGGTCATCTTTTTGAAGTAAAACAGCTGCAACAGTATGTTCAGAAGCAAATGAAAAAATAATAAAGTCTCTATCAAATTTAGGACTGGTCAGAACTGGTGTCCTTGTCAAAGCCATTTTAATTTCCTCGAATGATTGTTTGGCTTCTACAGTCCAGTCAATGCTTGAATCTTTCCTCAACATGTTAGTCAGTAATCTAAGTAACTCTGCTAGACTAGAAATAAATCTTCTCAAGAAGTTGATTTTTCCTATAAATGCTTGCAATTCTTTTATGTTTTTGGGGTGGGGTATTTGCAAAATTGCTTGAATTCTTTCTGGATCAATCCTAATGCCATCTTTAGAAATGATATGCCCTAAAAGCTTTCCTTCTTCCAAACCAAACAATGACTTCTTAGGGTTTAAAGAAATTCCATATTTTCTGCACTTTATAAATACTTGCCTTAGGTGATCTAAATGTTCTTGATCTGTTTTAGAAAAAATAGTCAAATCATCTAAGTAAATAACCAGAAAATCATGTATCTCTTTAGCAAAAGCAATGTCCATCGCTCTTTGAAATGTAGCTCCTGCATTTTTGAGCCCAAATGGCATTTTGACATATTTAAACGTACCCCATGGTGTGGTAAATGCTGTTTTATCCTGATCATCAGGATGAACCAGAATCTGGTTGTACCCTGAAAATCCATCCAGTAGCGCTATTCTCGAAGATCCCACTACCCTTTGCAGAATGTGGTCCATTTTCGGCAGAGGATAGTTGTCTTTTAAAGAAACTTTATTCAAATTCCTTAAATCGACACACAGTCTGATTTCTCCTGTCTTTTTTCTTGTTGGTACCAGGTTAGAAACCCATTTTGAAAATCTGATAGGAGCTATAATCCCTGCTTCAAACATTCTTTTGATTTCCTTTTCAATTGAGGGTAATAAAACAGGATTAATTCTCCTAAGCTTTTGTTTAAAAGGTTTCTGGTCTGGTTTCAAAGGTATAGTATGTTGAATGATGGATGTATCATAAGATTTGAGGTCTTCATAGCTCCAGGCAAAGACATCTTGGAATTCTTTTAATAGTTCAACATATTTAACCTTCTGATCTTTTGGAAGAGATTTGGACAACTTAACAATTTTAGGATGTTCTGGTGTTCCTAAGTTGCATTCCTCCATATCGGCCTTAACAGGTTCCATTTTAGGTCTGAATGGAATATCATTTGAGTCGAATAGATCTTCCAAAGGTGTTAATCCTTTGGGTAATTGATTATCTTTTAAATTAATGATTTCTGTTTCATCTATGATCTCATCAAATTCCATTTGTTTCAAATTTTGTATGTCTTTTTCAGTGAACGTGGTTGGATGCAGCATATGAATTGCATTTTCTATTGAAATTTCTATTTTTTGTTCTTTTTCTTGATCAAATTTATCAATAGTTATGTCTTCATCTATATTACAGTTGGAAAACTCATTCTGAAGTGTCAAAAAATTATTGATTTGATTTTTATTCACAAATACTTGCCAATTCAAAAGATTGTCTGGTATTGCAGGCCTGTGCCTTATCTCAGCTGAAAACTGATGATTGGGATCAAAAGGCAATTTGCATGTACTAGCAAACATTGCTAAACTATGAGCATGCAAGTTTTGTTTCCTGGGAATTTTGGCAAGTTGGGCTTGTAGAAATGTGTTGAGAATCTCTACAACTGTCTCTCGGTATTGTTTCGGTCTCATGTCCTTTGTTGCACATTCTCCTTTAATCTGTTGGATAATTAGTTCAGAGTCGCCTATGATTGATACCCTAATGCCTCCTAACTTCTTGACATGTTTAAGCCCCAATAAAAGAGCTTCATACTCTGCCATGTTGTTAGTGCATTTGAAATTTAACCTATAAGCATGACCCTCTGAATGATTGTTCTCTACATTGTGTAACCAAATCCCAGCTCCTGCCCCTAGTCTGTTTACTGAGCCATCAAACTCTAAATGCCATAGAATTTCATGTTCATAATCTTCATCAATTGTTTTAACGTATTTTCTGACAGGAGCTAGTTGTTTAGTTTTTTTAGGTATTTCTCGGTCATCTGGTGTTTCTTTGTTTTCAGAGATTTCTTCAATTTTAACAGTGGTTTTGTTTATGACTTCCATTTCAGGAGCTTCTATTTCAGTAGGAAGATCTGACTCAGCATTGTATAAAATAAAAGAATCCATGTCAGAATGTACAGAATAAACAGGGAAGTTTTCAGGCTTCTCTTGGCTACTCACTAAGTACTTCATCAAAGTTTCTCTATATAATCTTTTAGGCTGACCAAATACTGAAATAGTTGCATACGACATGTCTAATTGAATAGATCCTCCAATTTTAGCACCCCAAGACCTAGACAATAACATACCATATTTAGGTGGAATATCAGCAACTACTATGTCCATTAAAACAGACTTAGCAGGGTATTGAACCAAAGTGACACACAGATCTTTAATTAAACCTAAACATTTTACCTGACTGGAATCAAATGAAAACAAATCTTTGTACGGTCTAGTAATATCTAGATTCAATCTTTCCATTACTGCTTTTGGCATCAAATTGTGAGATTCTCCAGAATCAAGCATTGCATTATGGAGTATCTTGTCGTGAACATTCAGGCTTACATAAAATGGAGGAGTTCCTCCACATTCTGGTTTGCCATTAACCTCGGGGCCAAAAAGAAGTTTGGGTTGATCATCAAGAATATTTACTGAATCATCTAATCCAGTAATGTTAATGTTTAAAGACTTGGAAATCTGATTCCTATAGACATCATGTTTAGCCAATTCTGATAAAGGAACAGCTATCTTGAGTTTGCCTATTTCGGCTTCTAGATTAAAGGGTTTTTCTGTTTGAGCTTTAGTGTTTTGCACAGTTGGATTTTCTCTGTTTACTGGATCTTCAATGTTTTTCTCTTTTTCATGAATGAAGTTTTGCTTTGAAGATGTTTCAGGACTAACTTCTACTGTTTCTTCTACAGTTCCTACATGAGGAGATGTATTGGATTGCTGTTTGTCGATTGGTTGGTTGTCAGAGACATATTCAATTATTGGATTTGAAAAACTAGGAGTTATCCTAGGCAAAATTTGTATTTGGGGAATGTTTTGTACAGGGGAAGTATTTTGTACAGGGGGAATGTTTTGTTTTCCTTTGACATTTTGTTTTGTGGTTTTCTGTTTATTTTTCTCTGGTACATCTATCAGTCTACTTCTCAAGTTGTACTGCTTATGAACCTCGTAGATTGCTGTGTCATAGCCTTCTTTGAAATCAAAAGTCTCACCTGAATGAGTGTGGAATGTTTCAAGGATATGATTCTCTTGATCATCTTGAGATAGGAAGACTTCTGGTTCATCTTTGTCCTCATTGACATTGTTTATTTCTAAATATTCTGTGGGTTCTTCTGAGGTTGAACCTTCAACAAAGTTTTCTTGGAAAGGTGGTCTAATGTTTTGATCAGGGACATTCTTTCCAATATTTTGGTTCAGATTCCTCCTAAAGTTTGGGTTTCTTGCAACATTCTGGTTATCAGTAGCAGAATTTCTTTCAATGGTTTCCACTCTATCACCTAATATTTCCATACCTTTAATGATTACATCCAGCTTCTTTTCAAAAGCTGAAGGTTCTTCATTCATAGGCATTCTTCTCTCTGCCCTAGCTCTGGCTCGTTTTTCTATCAGATTTGCTTCTACACTCACCACTATGCTTTGCATTTCCTCTAAGGTTTGTGGAGCTCTTTCCCTAAGAGAATAAGCTATATCAGAGTCAAAACCGTCTGGAAATTTGACCAACACGTTATTAGGTGGGGGTCTTAGGTTCAGAGGAACTGCATGATATGATTCATTGAATCTTATGATGTAATCTTGTACAGTTTCATTTGGTCTTCTTCTTAATTTTTCAAATTCTGATAGGATCTGGAGAGGATCCTTCTTTTTCTCCCATCTGTTCAAAAATTCCCTATACAAAGCTTCTAGGTCAGCAATACTGTTCGGGGTGAGAGCCCTAAACCAAGTTCTAACTTCTCCAGTAAGACTTTGTACAAAAATTCTCATACGGATATCATCAGTATCAATCTCATAAAACTCAAAGTAATTTGTCATCCTTTTGGTGTGTTGTTGAGCTGTGTAGGTACCTGATCCGTCAAAAGGTGTGATCTTACTTTGGTAGTCTGGTGGTAAAGCTGGAGGGTTGGCTGGTAACTGCAAAGGGGCATATCGATTAGCCATTGGAAGATAAAGTGGAGTGACAGGAGTAGCCGGTCTAGTAGGAGGAGAAGGTGGTCTTACGGGAGGAGATGGAGGTCTAACCGGAGGAGATGGAGGTCTAACAGGTGTTTGAAAAGTGACTGAGCTCGGAGATGCTTCAGTTATCACAGAAATGTTTGAGCTTTCTTCAAAGGCTTGCTCAGACTGAATGGAGTTATGCAATTCTCTGTCAAGATGATGTGAAACAAATCTGTATTGCAAATCTTCAAAGAACAGAGGATCTGGAATTAACCTAGATAATTCAGTCTCAGAAAAATTCACAAACAAAGATGTTTCAAATCTTGCATCAAAAGGAATGTCATCAATATAAATAATTTTCACAGGACAAGATGCAGATCTAGAGAGTGGTCTAGAACTACCTGTACTTTCCTGACTTCCTCTTTCAGAACTTTCTTGACTTCCTTGTCTTCTAAGAATCCTAGGGATCAGATTTGGATTTTCAAATATTGGTGGTGGATTGGGGTCAGGATTTGACCTAGTATGTCGAATCCTTTCTGAAGCCAGTTTTCTTAGAATATGTGTTTTTGGATTTTGGGTTTTAAAAAAATAAATACAACTTCTACAAATTATTTAAGAAATAATGATATGTGATTAAGATTTCCTCAAAGATCTGTTTAAACTAGAGAATCTGATTGAAAAATTTGAAACTAAGATTCAACTTATAAGCTAAATCAGAGATAGACTGAAACAGCATTTATTTACTTTTGCATTTGCATAGAAAAAGCAATTTCAAAGGCTACCTGGCTGATCTTCAGACTCTGTCCATAGCTTATAAATCAAACAATAATATCAATAAAATGATTCAGTCCCCAGTATGGTCGCCACTATGTTATCACTCAGGTTTTCCTAGAAGTTGTGTAAGAGGAAAGTATACCCGAGGTAACCACAAACCAACCTTTTAGATGCAGAATCTAGCCAATCTGCATCCAGAGAGGGCTCTCTCTTTATGATTTATCTTTGTTCTTTTAAGGTTTTAGGCTAGTTATAGATTCAAAATTTGTTTTGGGAAAATGGTGGAATCCGCAAACTAAGGGCAAGGCTGAGAGCTTTCAGTCCATTGGGCTATGGAGTCAAAGGATGGCTTTACTGGACTTCTATTCTACGCACAAGATGGTATTACAGGGAAAGATAGCTAGATAGAGAACAATCCTTAAAATTTAAAGTGGGTGGGATGATCTTGAAGGGATGAAAGGCAACTAAGAATCTTTCACCATGTTCAAAGGAAAGAAGTGAATTGACTACAAACAAAGAGCAATAAAGGATTATTTATTATAGCAATCAACAATGCTTAAATTAGCGAAGCAGGAGCATTTAAGAATTCATGCTTATAGCTAATTTAGAAGAAAACATTTTGGAACAATCACATTTGAAAACAGAGTACAATTAAGCAAATTCTGTTTCAATCCTTTATGTAAATTATTCAGAAATGGATATGATGGTATTATAAACTAATATAAAATTTCAGACAAAAGGTAGAAACACTTATTGAACCGTAGTCCAACACATGAATCCTGCAACAAGTCCAGTGCTTCAAAACGTCATCCAGTAAGCCACAAGTAAATTTGTCCAAAAGCTTTTTATTCCGAAAACCTCAATGTTACAGCAGAGTAATAGAATCCACACCTCAACACTCTCTTTGAGGGCTTATTTATACAAAAATAATCCTAACAATCTTACTCTATCATAGCCAATAATTCAGGCTGATTTAAAGCATATTTACTAACAAACAAGAGACACATGGTCTCGTAAATAGAATAATGAATAACGGCTGATGTGTTGTTCCTTTCTTCATGGACGTGCTAAGGATAAGTGCTCAAAATAGGGCTCTGTGCTGTCCTTTGCGTATTCCTTTGACTTTTTGAATACTCTTTCTTCTCACGGATACTCTTTGACCTTTCATCTGATACTCTTTCATCTGCATTTCTGTTTTTTACCATTTACTCAATAGTAAAGATAAACTTTTATCCTGAAAACATTTTTTACAAAATTTCCAGCATTTCCTTCCACCACTGATCATCTGGTATCATTGTTCTTCTGAGTTTCCTTAAAGTTTCATCTGCTTCAGTAAGTTTATAAAAAGTGGGCTCATTCGGAAATAGATACTTTAGTTCATGCTCCAGATGAAATAGATTCCTCACTTTTTCATAAATACTTTTCCCGGTTGGTAATACAGGTTCTGATGAGCTAGTGGAACCTATAGCTGTATTTTTAGCATGAGCTTTTATTCTTTTCTCATATGTTTCCAAGTCTACTATTTGATCCTCTGTGAGCATGGGACTTGGCAATTCACTGTCCAGCAAAGCTTGAAACTTCTCTCTGAAAACGTTGATGTCGACCAAAATGTCAGTACACTTTCTTTCTAGATTTTGCATGAAAGTCCTCTTGGTGAAAACTCACAAAAGAGGAAATTGGAACAATTCGCAGGTTTGGGAAGCAAATTCACAGGTTTTAAATCTTCAATGAGGACTCAGAGAGGATTTTTAACCATTTTTTCAGAGAAAAAACAAAGGAAACTAAGCTTGACTTGCAGTCGGGGCGCGAAATGATAAATACTTGTTTTTAGATGGAACTGGTTCTTTAACAGGTAATGAACAATGGCGGGGACGCTCTTCAACATGGGCGCAGCTGAATTTCGGAGTAAATTGGTGTATTTGCAGTGGAATTTGAAAATTGCAGCGGGAGCTCTGTCTCTTTCAGAAACTAAAAATAACCGAAAAAACACGAAAATGGCTTATTTACAAGTCAAAAGGGTTTTTGTCTTTTTCGAGGTGATGACGTCATTTGACGTACGGGGTGACGTAGGGAAGTGGGGCCGGCGGTATGTGGTAAGCGGTAAGCGGTGAGCCCGCACCGCTTATGGACGAAGGCGGTAAAGGACGCGGGGGGAGCGATTCCATAGTTTTAACGCCACGTGGAATGCTGACTTTTCAAAAACCGCCCATCCCCCGCTGGTTAACATGCTGGCAAGGGATGGGTAGCGGGATTGATGATCACCGTTGATCAACGAACGGATGATCCAACGGCTGAAAGGGATGGGGACTTGTGCGATTTCAAAGGTGGGCCCGTCGGGGTTTTAAAAAGGTTTTAATGTGAAATCTAATCACCCCGGGGACAAGTTAATAGGCGGAAATGGTTGTTAATTAGTCCAAATGATTAATTAACCCCGTGAAATTATGAAATGGATTGCGGCGGAGCTTGGCCAGGTGGAATGCCACGTGGAATGCTGACGGTGGCATAGACTTTCGCAAAGTTTATTGATATGTTTTGGTATTAAACATACTTGTCGTATGTCTAAAGTTTTTTGTATATATTTTTATTATATGATGAATGAATTAATATAATTAATTCGTCATAGGGGCGGAATTTATATATAAGGCTATAGTTTTAACCAAAGGGCTTATAAAGCGGGGTGTTTATTTTCAATGTGCGGGAATATATACTTTGGTAAAACATTATAATAAAGGGTTTTGGGGATATTTATTAGAAAAGGAAGTTATATACTTAGGAAAAGGGATTTTACTAGGGATTTAATATAGTAAAATCAAATGTTAATATGAAAAAGGACAAGGAAAATCAAAACATCTTTGTACATCTAAGAAAGTGATAACTTATGAAGTAAATTGTAACATTTTATCTTCAACACTTAAACTTAGAATAACAAGTTGTTTTGAGGAATTTTATGGAATATTGCATCAGTTTCCTAAGTAAAATAGGATTTTACTTAGGAAAAATTTAAAGATGGAAGATAATCAATGATGGATTATTTCAAGTGCTTAGGTCTTTTGATCATTAGGCCGAGGGTCCGGTCCCTCCAGAAGTCAAGGAAATGCCTTGAGCCCTTTTGATCTCCAAATACCTTAGTACTTTTGGGGAAATTAGTAAAACTCTTGAGGGGGAAAAATGATGGGGGAGGTTAATGAATTTGACTTTTTCTTGCTGTGATTTTCCAGTGTATTTTCTGCTTCAGTACTTTTGATGAAAGTAAATGATTAACCAACATGTAGCAGCACCATTCATCAGATAACACTTTGCAGCACCATCTACCTACCCTATCTACTTAACACTACCATTTTCTCTTCTTTATTAGGGTGCATTTAGACTTGCAAACCCTTTTCAATCTTTTTCTTTTTACATGATGAATCTATCTATTTCTACCCTTATTACATCCAAGGGCTCAGATTCAACTGTTGAGCACCTTTTATTCACTCTACCTAGCTACTTATCTGCCAAGATTAAACTGTTTGGCTAGATATTTATTCTCTAATCTATAACATGAAATTGAAATATGACTAAGTCAAGTTTAAACAGTTTGACTTATTCATGAATTGTGGCAAAAATTTCACAAGCCGCACACAATTGATTTATTACAATAGAGTAAAAAGTAGTGGCATTTGGATTTGCACACTTTCCTTGGTCTATTTTTTGCTTGGGGTTCATTTCTTTCTCTTTTTGACCATTTTTATTCTTTTTACCCTTTGATCTTTCTTTTAGGGTATACCCTCTTTACATTTTTTTAAATTTTTTGATTTTTTGGTTTTTTAAGAATATGGAACACCTTTGCTCAAGTAAGAAGGTTTGAACATATTCCACACTTCCATCAAGACAATCATGAAAGATGAAACCTATTGATATAGGAGGCTAACAATAACCTTGGCCAATTTGAAAGACAACAGAGGAACCACTAAGATCCACATCCATCCATATATCACAACCATTAGTAAGAGCATCCACCGCCTTGGCCCATCTATCATCATCCAAACTAGCGATATTTCTCCCACGACGTTCAAGAAGATAATTCCCACTCAGTTTCCTGTCAAGTCCTCTTGCAGTGCTTGCTAATGCATCAACCTCTCCTACATTACTTGCAAGTGCTTGGGAATTTCCAAGTAATTCAATAATGACTAGACAAATTTCAAAATGATTTGGTAGCTCTTTGCACTGATCCTTGATTGTCAACAAAAAATCACTGGAGTACTTTCTGTCTCCTAAATATTCAGTAACTAAAATAGCTACTTGATTCATAGGAGTTGAAATCTTGGCTGCATCTTCCCAGTCATCCACTTCTTTCAGGACTTGCTTCTCAGGCTCTTTTGAAGAAGTCTTACTCTTGAAAACACCGGTTATTATTTTGGATGGTTCTAGAAGGTTCACATCTTCCTCCTATTGGTCAAGGTTGTCATTGATGTCAATATGACATTAACCGAGATGTCAATATTCTTGAGATGTCTGGTTCAAGATGATGATGTCATGCCATCAATGAAGATGTCAAATCATGAAGAAGTCAAACCACTAATGAAAGAAGCCCTAAGAAGTCTTTGATCTATTGTTGCATGCACTTGATCTAGATCTTAACCCTTGATGTTATGTGATTATGTCATACTCTTTGATACTTGATGATGACATATGATGATCATGGTTGGAGATCATTTGAGGGTTGGAAAACTATTTTGTATTTCTCCTAATAATGTTGCACTATAACATATCACTACACCATTATGTGATGACATGGGTGATGCACTCATTGTTGGACATTATCATGATGACGTGGATGTCCTACATGTCCTATGATGATAAAGAAGCCAAATAATGGAGAAGACAAACAATGGAGAAGCCAAACAAAGAAGCCATATTGTCCTAATCATTTTCCACACTAAATAATTCAAGGGCAATCACAAAGAAAAATGTTTTCACCATCTTAGAGGAAACCTTTAAAAATTGATCCTATACCATCTTGTAGAGTATATTTTTCCCTTTCTAACGAGCCCTTACTTGCCCTGAAACACCAAATAGTTTGGGAGATATTGATTTTTTAAGTTAAGGAAATTAGCTCTGACATTGAGCTGACCTAAGCTGAATTGTGTAGGCTTGACATGTCATCCAAGAGACATGTCTCTTCGTCAAATGTCAAACCAGTATAAATAGAAATCCATACTTTTCATTTTATCCATTATTTTCAGTCAAGATCTCAGAGAAGAATCACAGAAGGTGAACTAAGGCCGAGGAGGGAAGTTAAGGATACATTTGGGCAAATATATTTATACGTTTTTCAAACTTGGACCTGCTGATCTAGAATTGCAATAATATATGTGAAAGCTCAAAATATTGAGGACAAAAGTCAACCAAAACTCGAATTATCTATGCTACATCAAACTATGGAGAAAAAAAAAGACACACTTCAGATCGCTGGTTTTGGGCATATCTCTGAAATGCGTACAACATTGTGATTGTCAGATCTGTGTAAGCTACAAGAAGAGCCACACTAGGCCTGTGTAGGCTGCAGGAAGGGATGTAGTATAAGTTTGTGTTAGGCTATAGTTAAAGGCATGTTCATGCATGTTTGAGATAGTGTTTAAAGGACCGTTTTGGGCCTTATTTAGGAACAAAAAAGTTCAGATCTGTAGGAGAGCTTCAAAACTGAGTCTTGTGGAAAATAATATAATCTGTTATGATAGACTTGTTATGGCATATTTGAGCACGTTTTAGGTCTAAGTTTTTTGGAGCAGGTTGCAACATTTTTGGCATTCCTTAAGCACACACAGTTACATATTTTTAGGAGCCTTTGTGAAGCAGTCTTTGAGATTGGAGAATAATCATTGACCCTTATTCAAGGAGGCTTCTTGAAGATTTTCCATGTTTATATAGGTCGCTTACTAAGGCAGACATCCTTGTGGTATTGTTGAAGATCTATTGAAGACTTGAAGAAGAAAAATTTTGGAGGCATTCTTGGAGACTAGATGTATTGCTAAAGCCCTCGTGGAGTAACAGTCCCATGCTCAAGATGGAGAACATTTCCAAGATCTTGCTTCTCTCCAATTACAGAATTAACAAAATTACTGTTGCAGCTTTGTCTAGCATTATCGCTTGTTGATTCAGATTGTTTATTATTCACATTTCTAAGTTTTGAATGGCTAGATCACGGTCACCTCCAAAAGGTCCCTTTTGGGGTTGTAGAAACTAATGATAAGGGAAAGGATTGTGTCAAAACTCTTTTAGCATCCAAGTACAATGAATTCATAATAGTAACAAAGATGGTGATCTAACCATCAATTGAAGAAACATTGACATTGTTGTCATAGAAACTATACTACCCTAGTGAACCCAACCACGCCCTGACTTCAGTTTGGGTGGAGAATGTCGAGCAATTACGCCTGGTCATAATCAAAACCAAGAAGAAAGAGGTAATTGATGTGACTATCATAGCAATATACTAGAGCTTATGGTGTATGAAGGTAACCACCGCCCTGATGAGCAAGGACAAGAACCTTTGATCAAGGGATCTAAGAAGACAAAAATTTAGGCCTATAATTCTTGAAGAGGAAAATTCATCCTATGTCATTGTGTTCACTAAATTTTAAATTTAAAGCTTGAATTTATACATACCTTAAAGTTGCAAGCAAACTTTGTCAACCATTTATACAAACTTGTCATGTCTTAAAGGGATCAACAATGGTCGCTACTTAATGCAAGCTAATGAATGATTATATAAGTCTAACATTATAGTTAAATTCAAAGATAAACATGAACCAAGTGACTTATATTCTATCTACACAGAAATATTGTAAGAAACAAAGCAATGAAAGAAGTGCATTGCTTAAAGTTTCAACAGACCTTGGATATTCCTCACATGGAACTTTAGGACTATATTATCGAGGAGGAGTGGATCTTTGGAGGCCATGTCTTGTTGGGTCAATTGAAGACCCTAACGGACTCTTGAAAGAAAATTAATTTTTACTTTTGAAGACCAACCACACCATTACTTGGTTCTTGTAATCACCCAATTCTTCTTATAAAGCTACAAGGTAATTCCATCTTTCCTAGCATATGCTAAATTTATTGAATGATTTGGATGATTGATAGTGTGAGAAAAGGCCCTGAATGCAGAGGAGGAATATCAGCAGGAGGGTATGAAACAACTTTCTACCACTCTTGAAATCACCTTAGAAGACTTAGCACGTGATGACATGGGTATCATGCCATGTCTTTTTTCTACACTAGAAAATGGAAATTCAACCAACATATGACAAAATCCTGAGCGCAGATGGAGGCAATGGACCAAACCGTAGTTATAGTTTTCCTGAGAATGATATTAATAAGACAGTCATTAATGAAGGGAAATCCTGAAGATCCCTTAAGATTCAAGAGAACAACACTCCTATCTGTGATTTTGACTATGATAGAAACTTTGGCACCCATAATTATGTGCATCTCCAATCAGCATTGCCTATTAAACATAAGAGTGTAAGGTATGATATTTTTTCCTTTGGCAGTCATCCTACATATGACATGGTCTCTAATGAGGAATAAAAGAAGGCTTATCATATCATCAAGCTTTTTTGTGAATCATATGAGAGAAAGGTAGAAAGGTCCATTCCATTTGTTGAAGGAATCCTTATTGAAGATGAATAGTCTTGTCATATTGAAAGAACAAACCAATATCTAGGAAAATAAGAGGACTTATGCAAACCCATAATTGATTAACTACACAGTGAGCAAAATCATTTCCAAGTTTGCCTCTTATTGTTCATAGGTATGATAAATTATCTTCAAAGGAGTTTCTTCTCCTAACTATAAATTATATTCGGGTAGCTTTAATTTCTCATATAAAACAGCTCCCTGTCTGCAACAATGATGTTCATGGCCAACATACAATTGTTCCTATGTTTGATCCATAAATGTTGGAACTTACAAACTTTAGGATAACAATGGATCTGTGGCTTGAAGCAGTCAAGTATTAGCTCCCCTCAGATTTCCTTGAATAATTTCTGCCACAACATGATGCTATATTTATCAATACCCTATATGTCCAAGAGTATTCCCATCTTGAATATGGGATCCTAAAGCTTGCTAAAAAGATCCCAGCAAAATGCCCCGATCTAAGCCTAATTTATCTGAATGTTTCATTCATGAAGATGGCATCACAACAAAATTACTAAGAGAAAGACCTGCAAAAAATTTATGGATGATTTGATTATCTATGCTACAGCAAACTATTGAGAAAAAAAAAAGACACACTTCAGATCACTGGTTTTGGGCATATCTCTGAAATGCCTACAACATTGTGATTGTCAGATCTGTGTAAGCCACAAGAAGAGAAACACTAGGCCTATGTAGCCTGCAGGAAGGGATGCAGTATAAGCTTGTGTTAGGCTGCAGTTAAAGGCATGTTCATGCATGTTTGAGACAGTGTTTAAAGGACTGTTTTGAGCCTTATTTATGAACAAAAAAATTCAGATCTGTAGGAGAGCTTCATAATTAAGTCTTGTGGAAAATAATCTAATCTGTTATGATAGCCTTGTTATGGCATATTTGAGCACATTTCAGGTCTAAGTTTTTTGGAGCGGGTTGCAACATTTTTGGGAGCAGTCCTTAAGCACACACAGTTACATATTTTTGGGAGCCTTTGTGAAGCAGTCTTTGAGATTGGAGAATAATAATTGACCCTTATTAAAGGACGCTTATTGAAGATTTTCCAAGTTTATATGGGTCGCTTATTAAGGAAGACATCCTTGTGGTATTGTTGAAGATCTATTAAAGACTGGAAGAAGCAAATTTTGGAGGCATTCTTGGAGACCGGATGTATTTCTAAAGCCCTCATGGAGTAACAGTTCCATGCTCAGGATGGAGAACATTTCCAAGATCTTTCTTCTCTCCAATTACAGAATTAACAAAATTATTGCTGCAACTTTGTCTAGGAATATCACTTGTTGATTTAGATTGTTTATTCTTCACATTTCTAAGTTTTGAATGGCTAGAACACTGTCACCTCCAAAAATTCCCTTTAGGGGTTGTAGAAACTAAAGATAAGGGAAAGGATTGTGTCAAAACTCTTTTAGCATCCAAGTACAATGAATTCATAATAGTAGCAAAGACAGTGACCTAATCATCAATTGAAGAAACATTGACATTGTTGTCATAGAAACTATACTCGCCTGGTGAACCCAACCACACCCTGACTTCAGTTTGGGTGGAGAATGTCGAGCAATTAAGCCTAGTCATAATCACAACCTAGAAGAAAGAGGTAATCTATGTGACTATCATAGCAAGATACTAGAGCTTATGGTGTATGAAGGTAACCACCGCCCTGATGAGCAAAGACAAGAACCTTTGATCAAGGTATTTAAGAAGACAAAAATTTAGGCCTATAATTCTTGAAGAGGAAAATGCATCCTATGTCATTGTGTTCAATTGTGTTCACTAAATTTGAAATTTAAAACTTGAATTTAGACATACCTTAAAGCTGCAAGAAAACTTTGTCAACTTTTTATACAAACTCATTATGTCTTAAAGGGATCAAAAATGGTCGCTACTTAATGCAAGCAAATGAATGATTATATAAGTCTAACATTACAGTTAAATTCAAAGACAAACATGAACCAAGTGACTCAGATTATATCTACACAAAAATATTGTAAGAAACAGAGCAATGAAAGAAGTGCATTACTTCAAGTTTCAACAGACCTTCGATATTCCTCACATGGAACTTTAGGATTATATTATCGAGGAGGAGTGGATCTTTGGAGGCCATGTATTGCTTGGTCAATTGAAGACCCTAATAGACTCTTGAAAGAAAATGATTTTTACTTTTGAAGACCAACCACACGATTACTCGATTCTTTTAATCACCCAATTCTTCTTATAAAGATACAAGGCAATTCCATCTTTCCTAGCATATGCTAAATTTATTGAATGATCAAGAAATATTTGACTTATGAAATCTGACATTCCAATAATAATGGATCAGTTTATCTGGATTTTAGGAAATGGTAAAATATTAATATTTGGAAGTATAACATCATGGGTCACCAGCTGCTTAACTCTCAAGGATCTCACTCCTTCAAAAATATGATTGGACAGCAAGGAGAAAATTACCTCTTTGACATTTTTTCATGGGACAGAGCTTTAGGATTATTGAGAGGGTCAGATTTTGGGGCTCCACCTTCAGACTTGTTCCATTTGGTGGCCTCAATGGAACAAAAATTGCATGGTTGTGCCCTTAAGAACCTATAGGAATCAGACTGTAGCGGGTGGGGTTTAGCTGAGTATATAGTTAAGCAGAGTTATGCCCAACAACTTTCTCGCTGTTCACTTCCCCACAAAGCCTCAATCTGGAGCAAAATATGGCATTCAGATGCTTTGCCAAAGATTAATATTTTCTATTGGACCCTATCTTATGACAACATATTAACCTCAGAAAATATGAAAAGGAGAGGGATCCAGGGTCCCTCCTAGTGTGCTCTTTGCTTTTAGTTTGGAATCTTCTCATTGCCTATTTTTAGATTTCCATTTGACTATGGCGGCTTGGTTAGTGGTGGTAAATGGCCTTGAGAGTCAGTACAAGTAGTCAAATTCACTGAAGCAACTAATTTGGACATGTCATAGTCATTACATAAGGTCCTTTCATTGCAAGGCTCTTTTGAAAGGGTCTAGTTTGCATTGTCTAAATTAGTATGTTGGAAATCTGGCTGGAAAAAAATCGTGCCATCTTCCAAATAGATGATGAGTGAAATAGAGATGGTGGCAATTAAAGCTAAAGCACTGCTCTCTAAACATCTTAATTCAAAAGGGATTAAATTAATTCCAGATCAAGATCTAGACAAGTAAGAACTTCAATTGCTAGATCAATTTAATTTTAAATATTCTTGTTCTTCTTCCCAACCCAGGGACCCAGGTAAGTATGTCCACAATCATGTTGGCAGTTTCATATAACTCCACAATTATTTCATGAGTGGAGTTAGACTCAAAAAGCCTTCATTTTTTGTTTTGATGGTGCCTTGAAACGAAACCCTGAACTGGCAAGAGTCAATGGGTTTCTCATTAGTCTAAGAGGGAAGATAGCATATCCCTATGGTGTTGCATATATCAACATTGGGATATAGGAAACTCGGTCCTCCTCAAGACAGGAGAATTCCATGTTTTATGTAATATTTCTCACAATTAATATACAAATGAATTATATCAAAGCTAATCATCTCAATATACTTGATGGCCTTCTTATGTGTAAGGGAAATCTGATCCTAGTTGAACCTTCAATTCATTTACTAGTAATACACAATATTATTACAACAAATTCTACAACATACCTTATCTAGAATATGGTAGACAAAATACACAAGAATGATGCATACAACCCTTGATTACAGCATTGGTGTTTATAACGAGGCATTTCAGCTCTAAAAGCTCCTTTTCCACCCTCAACTAAACTCTTTTCACATGAATATGTCGTTACTGGCAGCCTGAGAGAAGGGAATTTTGACCAAACCAGGTTACACAGTGTTCCAGGTAATTTCCCTGCAATCAATACCATTGAAATGTCATTGGAGAGCACATATATAGAGAAATAAAATGATATCCATGAACCATACAAATAAGGAATTAATTAATATATTTTAAGCACATGCTAAGAGTCCTTCACAACATCTAAGCAAGCATTGCTGCTTTCTACAGTAAATATCTACTGGATAACGAGAACATTGAATAAGAGTCAAAAAGAAATGAAAAATAATATGCATAACTAAAACAAAAATGCCATAACCCTAAAATAGCAAACCTTTGGAAGGTGTTACACAACATTCTACAAAAATCACTGAATGTCCTTCCTTAGGACTTGATACACATTGAGAAACAGTAGACAAAAAATGATAGCCATGTACCATAACAGGTAGTTTTAATGTATAAAATCGGGCAGAAACATAATCTGGTGAAAGGAATAGGCCTGAAGTAATATGGATGACAAAGGAAATTAACATCTTTAAAGCACGTGCTCAGATTCCTATGCAATTTCTAGGCAAGCCTTGCTGCACTCTACATCAATTATCTCCCAAATGACATGAACATGGAATAAGAGTCCCACAAGATTATGAAAAGTGATATGCATGACCGAACAAGAGTATACCCTTAAAAAGCAAACCTTCAAGCAATCCACAACACTCTACAAACATTGTTAAATGTCCTACCTTGGTAATTTATATGGATTCATTAACAACCCAAATCAATGGCTTGAAATGGACAAAATTACCAAACAAAGCAACAAGTCCTAAAAGGATAGGTCTTTAGAATCTTCTTGTATGAAAACAATGTGGCACTTCCACACTAAAACACACATTTAGGAAAAGCCCAAAGAAACAACAAAAAATAGTGTGGGGTGATGAAATGAAAAAAACATTAATGGACTTACAATTTCTCTACAAAATTTTCCAGATTTCGAATTTATGGAATTTTTCTGCCTTCAGTGCTGAAGCAAAACAATAAAGAATATTTCACTAATTGCAGATGAGTAAATTATAACAGTATCCAGCTTGCATAATTAGCTAGACCGTCTACATAATTAGCAAGACATTTTTATAAGGTAAACCCTCTGGAATTCTTTAGCAACAAGTGGTCATTAGCTCTGCTATAGAATGGGCAAAAGCACTTTGGTTTTGTCCCTGCTTATATATACAGTCTGTTCCTTGTATACTTCTCCTAAAAAATTCTTGCCTCAACAATTTGAACATAACATGTCTTATACCTCAAGATTCTTGATATGAAGAGTGCCACTTACTACCAATTGTTGTGCCTGAAGATGCCTTTGAGAGATCTCAAGTCTTCCCTTTCTTTTGTCTGAAAATATCATACCATAGGGAATGAAGAAACCTTGACTCACAGTCAATTCCCTTTCAGTTACTTTCCTAGATCTTTAGTCCACTCAAGTCTTCTTCTTTATAGACTTCTGTCAACCCTTTGAATAGACCCTTGATCAAACCTCGGAAAGGTTTAGATATACTTCAGATTTCCTTCTTTGTGGATCTTTTTGTCACTGATTTGGAGATGTCTCCTTTCTGCCCTTTCCTTCTGTCACTGATATATCTTTGATTGCAATCTTTGATAATGTCACTGATGTCTTCAGTGTTTGACATTTTTAATATAGCACAAGGCTCAGATTGTACTCCCCTTGAGATGATTCAAACAAGATTCTTAAGCTAACACACTGTTATTCAATGACTGAAGTGGTTCAGCAAAACTCTTTTGAAAACCGACTCAAAAACCCTTAGATCAAGCCTTGACCAGGGTGCTTCTTTCCCTTTAACAAAATTTTTCGGATGCCAACAAAATAAGCATCAGGAAAACAATGAAAAAGCCTCAGACACCCTTGGATTAAGGTTCAAAATTGTAGTAAAAATTTCCTCAGAAAAATTGCTTGAAAACTTCTGACAAACCTGTGAAGAACCCTCCCCAAGACAACGTGAAAATTAACTTCAAGTTCACAGAAGTGTTACCTTGTCTGCATGGATATATTTTTGTTTCAATGGTCGAAATTTGATCTTAGAGCTACCTCAGGAAGAGGACCAAACTTACCTCATTAACAGAGCAAAATAACCTCAGATAAAAATCTGTTGAGCAGGCCAAATAGATGCTACAGGTAGCCGCAGAGATCCTTGTCAAGGGAGGCTGAAAATAATCATAGAATTGTGCCTCAGATGGTGCCCTCAGCAGGCCGAAATGGGCATCAAGAAACCAGATCCGAGCCTCAGAAAATACCAACGAAAAGTGCCTCAGACAAGTCAGACATAGCCTTAGGAAAAGCGAAAAGTCTGCCTCAGAACGAATCAGATTTGGCCTTCTAAATGCCAATGAACAGTCACAAAAGAAGGCTTTCAACACAGACCTAAAAGCATCCAACGTGTTTGAACTTTAATTTATTGCAGGCTATGAATCTTGTGTGTATACAACATCTAGGTAAAGTCCTAGATCTATTGTTTCCTGTTAGTTACCCATATTTTAAGTTCTATTTTTTGTTCCTTCTGCTCTCTTTTTTTTTCCTGTTCGAGTATCGGTTTAAAATGTTAGTTTGGACATCTCATGACTAAAACAAACTATAAACATAATTATATTGATGTGGGCTTCTTCTGGAATACTGTGTAGTATCATTATGGTGTCTAGTTGTTGTTCCTTTTGCTTTTTTATTTTATTTTTCTGTTTGAGTGTCGGTTTAAAATGTTATTTTGGACATCTCGTGACTAAAACAATGTATAAACATAATTATATTGATGTGGACTTCTTCTGGAATACTGTTTAGTATTGCTGTGGTTTCTGTGTAGTAACGTTAGCTTGCCTAGCCACCCTGCAAGGCCAGATCACTGATGATCCTGCATTTTTCTCTTATATTCTTCTTCATAGATACAATTTAGGGAATGATTCATGGGGGTCTATGGGCTCTTAGTCATTTACCTAAGATGTCCAAATCTCAAAAGTTTTGCACATTAAATGTTTCTAATTTGAAAACTGAATATTAGCAAGTTTGTGATTCTTGTAGTTCTCATTGGCTAATCTTAGGGGCTAGAAATGACTACGAGTCTCATTACATTGGAGGTTGGGTTTAGGATATACGCTATCGTAAAAACCATGATCAGAAGCCAATCGCCTTTATATCTGATTTTCTGAAACTTTATGACTGATATACCTCTTGTTACTGAATTTGAAGAACCCTAACAGGCAGTAAGGATTGTATCCCCATTTTCCTAGGCCAGCTTATAATCTGTCACTGTGCTTGTCTATAGAGAGGTCATATGAGACATGAAATTGTGATCATCAGTTGAAAAACACCACTGTGTGTTGCGTGCTAACTACATGTGGGTCGATTTCCTGCCCATTTGGGTAAAGAGCAAGACAATCACTGTCCTACATCCATTTACCCCCTTTTGACTGTCCAGACAAAGAGACCAATCACCCTTGAATGTTTTTAGAGTAGTGATTTTTTGGTCTATAGACCAAGAATTTCTTGTAATTTATGAGTAAATGATAACGTCATTGATTTTTTTGATTTTGATTGTGCAGAAATGGCACAGTGAATACAACCAGTACCCCATCCTCATCTGGTGTAGAATCCATTACTTCTTTTTCATTTCTAATTGGAAGGGTAGCAACATTATTTCTAGTTCACCTTTTGACACAACTCAAATGGATATGAATCCATTCATGACCTGAAAGCTCTTTCTGGTGCATGAAATTTTCTCTTTGGTTCATGCGCTTAGCATCGATAGATTACTTCTAGACTACGGAAAGTATTTTTGCTATGTAAATTTGGTGTCTAAGAAAAGAAGTAGATGGGCAAGATCTTCAACATTGATTCTTTTTTGTGAAGGCAAGGAATTTCTTGAACTTTGCCTCTATTGAGGTTGGATTTGTTACACAATTTCTAAGCCAAAAGTGAATAACTTGAACCTCAAATTTGAAAATAAGAGAAGAATAATTTGGTCTTGTAGCAAACGAATTTTCACCCACATTTAACATTATTTGCATTTATAATGGACTCCTAGCCACACACTTTATATAATGAAACTGTGCTTGTTGTAACACCATTTCTGCTATGTGAATGTGTTAGTTAAGGCAAAATACGTATGATTCATCAGCATACTGACATCTGAAAACAAACCAAAAGCAAACGAACAAGGAAATGAGACTTACCTTTCGCAACATTGTGCAATCCTTGCTCTGTCAGGCCAGTCGAGTACCCTCCCATCTTTTGCATCCAAAAACTGCAATAGATTGTCATTGGGTGCAAAATCATACACAAGAAAGAACTCGCCTCCGCCTATGGAACAACAAAAACCTATAAACCTCACCACGCGAAAGAGTCTTGAGACCCTCTTGGAATTATAATTCCTCCATCGTGAAACTCATCTTATTGATGTTTTTGATGACCAAAAAAGACACGCCTCTCAATAACCCCCTTGTAAGCAGCACAGTAGTTGTTTTTCCTCTAACAAAATCATTTCAAAGAAATACTGTGTTGCAAATTCAATCTCTTCAAGCTTAAATCTAAAGCTCTGGAAGTGTTCACAACTTGTTCCTTCATCTGCCAAAAGATTCCAACCATTTGAGTACTCTAAACTAATCAATAGTGAGAGATTTCCTTCCAAAATCCTTAGTTATTGATACTTAGTCTATTGTCGGTTGTCTCGTAAGCACTGCTAATCTTCTGTTTTCTTCTTCGAAATAATGAGAATGTGAAAACAACAATTTGTTAAAATTGGAAACTAGGGCCAAATTATACTTAGATATGCTTAGTTGATGAAGATTATCATTCCATTGAATCCCTCTTTTCGAGAGGACCAAATTCTACCTAAAGATCACCAAATTTGGATAAGGAAAAATATTTATTTATTTAAAAGAAATTTCACAAGACATAACCTTATTAAGGCGGGAAAATTGAAAATTTGAAATTCAAATTTTGCCTCCAAGTGTTAAGATCGGCTTCACCTCTATAAGGACAAATTGTTATATATATAGGATCGCTCATCTTCATTAGAGATCATCCTAAAAGAGTGCATTCAACTCTTGGGTAATTCTTTTTGAGGCAGCCATAGCTTGGAGAAGCAAGGAGGACGTGATGTATTGATCTCCCATAGGTTCGAGTAGGAGAAGGCAGCTAGCCGCAGGTTTGAGGGCAAGTTTTGGGTGATGTTTCGTCATGGTTTTTGGGTGTGAATCTCTTCAAGAGAAGGTTGCATTCTTTTTGTGGAGCCACAGATCAGAACATTGGTTTAAAGGTGAGTTTTGGGGTTTATTTGTTCACGCTTTTTATTCTGGTTCGGGCCATAGGAAATGTTGCTACAAAAACTAGTATGAAAGAATGTGTTGAAGGGACGCATGACCTAATCTGAGTCCTTTACCCTAGCTGCATTCAAGGAGAGAGGGCCGCAATGTAAACAGAGTTTAACCCTCGTTTGTGAGCATATTCTTATCACTGGTAGCACAGGACTGCTATTGGATGCCTTGAAAATGAACCGCAAGTCTTGGATCATTGTGGGGCATCTTGTAAAGGGCAACAAAGTGTAAAATTCATTGGAAGAAGGTTACTCAGTGACTATTAGGAACCCTAACCAGGCAGCAAGCTTCAGGACTATTTTGAATAGTAATTTAGCAAGTCTATTTTGACTTATATTATTGTACTCTCTCTGCTGAACATTGGATATTGATAATAAGAATAATTGATCAAGGGTTTTCCCTATCTTGGGGTTTTTCCCTGGCTTGTGCCATATCTTTGTGTTATTTTTCTTGGTTTGTCTTCTTCATTTAACATTTATTTTCTTTCTTCAGTTACTGTTAGTAGGATGATAATTCATGTGTGGATTAATAAATGTAAGGAACATTGAAGTAACTGTATTATGCAAAGAACATGTTAATCAAAATTAACACGGGATCAGAGTCAAGTGAGGACAAGCCCAAGACTAGAGTGGATGTGATAACAATCACTTAAAGAAGTTTGTTTTCAAAGTATCCATGATCTCCTCCCTCTCTGAATTTTGAACAAAATGAGGTGGACTATGAGTGCAGACTGCCTAATTGATTTACAACAGAAGGAAGGATGGATCTCTGGAAGTTGCTAAGTTATTCATCTGTAATGATCTTTTAGGGTCGAGATTCCAGGACTATTTTAGGGCCAATTCATTTGGAAAATATTCAAGTTAGATGAATTATGGAACAACATTAAGGCTTCTCGACACGTTAAGGTTGCTAAGTTATTCATCTTCATCTATGTTATGCATAACTCTGTGGCAATTCTTGAAAGGTTAAATTCTAAAGCAATTCATATCACTTGAGTATCGTTGTGATATATAATTGGGTTGGTATATCTCGTCTAGAATAATTCATTTATGAGCTTGAACCTGAGGTAGCAATTTCCTAGGCTAATACACTGAGTCTACAAATTTGTAGACATATTGTATGCTCATTCGAAATTTCTATGGAGCACTTCAGTCTTGAAGAATTATTGTCTGAGGGTTAATGTTCTGGTGTTTTTAAAGGACATCCATCCATCCTTCAATAACTGATCTGTGCATCAGATATGAAGCATGCATTTCATTAAGGCAGAGTCTTCAATATTATTTTAGACAAATCTGATGTATCTAGTGAACAAAATTGCACAAATTTAAGGCTGAAAATTCAGTGATCGGATCTGAAACTCACTAAGATGAAGCCCCTTCCTCATAAGCTTATACGACAGATTTGAAATTCTGTAAGGATGTGCATTTAAGGTATGATAGTACATTTACTGAAGAAACATTTAGGGTGATCTTCTAAGCCAATCATTCATGTCAAATATAGATTTGATTGATATTTCCCAAGGTTCAAAATTTGAATATTGATTGTATGTTGATCTGAAGCATATCAAAGGTACTAAATTTACAGTCGATATATATAGTTGAAGGTTGGTTTGAGGTCTTTAAGGCTTCTCTTCAAGATCATCTATATCAAGCGTGTCAAATTCTGAAGTACACCTCTTACGGAAAGAAAAGTCAAAGCAAATCACTGTAAGGCAGTTTCGATGTGAATCACTTGGCACCTCCATACAGTTAGGGATATTAGTAAATTTGAAGTACAAAAATGTATTCATCCTAAGAAGCATCGCCAGTAGTAGCATTTGTTGAAATGGGAAAAATTTCTAGTCCAAGTTTGAGAACTATGGTAAAGGTAGAATGGTCCGAGAATTTTATGTTCTAATACAAATTTTAGCGTGTTATTGTTATATGGTGTGTGCCAGTACAATGACACAACAGGATCATTAAAAATATTGCTAGGATTTACACTTCAAAGATTAGACTAGCTTGAATTGTGTAATGGCAGAGAAGGTTTTCTTGGATGAGGATGGTGCAAGTCACTTGGTATCTTCATTCAGTCAATAATACTTATGAAATCAGTAATATGGTTCTATTGATATACTATTGTTGAGGTATGCCAATTAAATGGGTAGAACATGTGAGAGAGTTTACTTGTGCATTGCTGAAGTTTGGTAATTGAAAGTTTGTTGATATAGTTGCAACATGATAATATCTCATCTTAAAGATGAGGAGAAGATTGAAAAAGGCTGAATGTTCAATTGAAGTAAGTCTTCAGAGGGAGCTATGGAATCCCTGGCAGAATGGCTTGTCAACTCTTCTTGCCTATTGATTGTTACAATAGAAATACCATGTCATAAGACATTGATCTGCAAAAGCCAGATGACTATGACTGAATGACCTTGATTAATACTAGGTTGCAGATAGCCCAATGGTTATTTTTTGGGCGAAGTTTCTTTTCTGATCTTCAGAGGGAGCTATGGTAGGTTTACAGCTATTGATGATGTTTTTCCATAGATAAAGATCCTCTCGATGTCAGAGGGGTTGTCTTAACCTTGATGCACTTCTTCCTAAAGCTTAAAATTATAATAAAATGGACAAGTTGCTGATTTGAATACATACAACTTGTGAAGGCTCTAATGCTCAATAAGATATCCATGTTAAATGTGATCTGTAGTACTCTGCCAAAATTGTTGGATTGGCATAATGATAAATGGAAAGAGCACTTCTAGATCCTATATCTCTTGGGATCCACCTTTATTTCATGAATGAATGAAGGACTAAAGTTTCGGAGCACCGCTAAGCCTCAATGAATGAAGCAGCTAGCATGGCCTATTGTGAAGACATTTGAGTATGTGAGCATGTGTTGGAATCCGCCGCTTAACATTAGGTTCCACTTTATTTGATATGGCACAGTGGGGAGCAATCTAGCTCCAACATTACAGGATGGATGTACAGGTTACCAACATCCCCTCAAAACCCCTTGGTAAGGATAGATTTAACTTCGTTCATAGAGAGAGGTTGGGTGTCTTTGAAAGACCCTAATATGAGGGTCTTGATTGAACATTGAGCTCTGGGAGCTCCTTAGGGCCTGGGGTACATCTTTGAGCTATAAATGACCCTAAGGTGAGTGATTCACCTTCCCCTATAGGTGCACGGTGTACAGGGTGAGTGGTTCACCTTTCCCTGTGATAGCTAACATGTGTGTAGGATAAGTGGCTCACCTTCCTCTACATTTGCGAACACGTGTGTAGGGTGAGTGGTTCACCTTTCCCTACGCATTATGAAATATGCATAAGATGATTGGTTCACCTTCCCCTACGGCATATGAGCAGAATGAGTGGTTCACCTTCTCCCGTGGGTACCCTAGTGAGAGATGCATTCAGGTATCTGGTTGTGAAAATGTCAATGGGACTTGGTTCATTATTTTCCCCACATGTAGGATGCTCATTCCCTACGATTGATGGTTGACATATCGATGGGATGTGGTCCATCATTTCCCCCGTGTAGGATCCTTCCTACTATTGTTGGTTTGCATGCATGTAGGACGTGGTTCTTCCTTTCCCTACTCTCAGTGTTTTGCATGCATGTAGGAGGTGTTTTATCCTTTCATACATGTGATTGTGATGTGTGTTTGTAGAATGTGGTTTCTCCTTTCCCTACATGTAATTATGAGAAAGATGTGATATGGTGTTTCTACATCATCCAACCCATGAAGTCTGGCACTCATGGGAAGTACCTCTAATCTAGCCAATGAGTTGGTAAATGAGGATAGAGACCATAGCACTATTGATGGATGCATTGTGTATTGTCATACTCTATATGCTAGGATGCTTGGTGTTTATCTACTTGATCTGGGATCAATTGAGGTTCTACCTCCGTTCTAAATTTTCTCAGTGAAGAGTGGCAAGGTCTTGTGAATCACTATTAATCAAATCTTCTTTATTATTCACATCAGTGCTTAGTAGAGTAGAGAAAAGAAGACATAGATGGTTCATAATGGCAGGATGGCATGATGATCTATGATAGCAGATGGACTGGCAGGTGGAATTCTCCCTAGTTAAGAGGGAGTGTTAAAATTGGCAACTAGGGCCAAATTCTACTCAGATCTGCTCAGTTGATGGAGATGATCATTCCATTGAATCCCTCTTTTTGAGAGGACCAAAATTGACCTAAAATCACAAAATTTGAATGAGAAAATTATTTATTTATCAAAAGAAATTTCACAAGACATAACCTTATTAAGGTAGGAAAACTGAAAATTTGAAATTCAAATTTTGCCTCCAAGTGTTAAGGTCAGCTTCACCTTCATAAGGACAAATTGTTATATATATATATATAGGGATCCCTCATCTTCATTAGAGATCATCCTAAAAGAGTGCATTCAACTCTTGGGTAATTCTTTCTGAGGCAAACATAGCGTGGAGAAGCAAGGAGGACGTGTTGTATTGATCTCCCATAGGTTCGAGTAGGAGCAAGCACCTAGCCGCAAGTTTGAGGGAAATTTTGCGTGATGTTTCGTCATGGTTTTTGGGTGTGAATCTCTTCAAGAGAAGGTCGCATTATTTGTGTGGAGCCACAAATCAGGACACTGGTTTAAAGGTGAATTTTGGGGTTTATTTGTTCATGCTTTGTATTCTGGTTCAGGCCACAGGAAATGCTGCTACAACAACTAGTATGAAAGCATGTGTGGAAGGGACACATGACCTAATCTAAGTCCTTTACCCTAGATTCATTCAAGAAGAGGGACGCAATGTAAAAAAAGAGTTTAACCCTCGTTTGTGAGCATATTCTTATTACTGTTAGCATAGGATTGTCGTTGGATGCCTTGAAAAGGAACCACAAGTCCCGTAGCATTGTTGGACATCTTGTAAAGGACAGAAAAGCGTATAGTTCATTGGAAGAAGGTTACTCAATGACTGTTAGGAACCCTAACTAGGTAGTAAGCTTCAGGATTGTTTTGAACACTAATTTAGCAAGTCTATTTTGACTCATATTATTGTACTCTCTCTCTGTTGAACACTTGATATTGATAATAAGAAGAAGTGATCAAGGGTTTTCCCCGTCTTGAGGTTTTTCCTTGGCTTGTGCCATATATTTGTGTTATTTTGTCTTGGTTTGTCTTCTACAGTTAAAATTTTTGTTCTTTCTTCAGTTTCAGTCAATAAGATGATATTTCACATGTGGATTAATAAATGGTCTTATAAGGAACATTGAAGTAATTGTATTATGCAAAGAACATGTTAATCGAAATTAACACAATCACACCCACAACAATGGCAATGCTTGGGGTTTTAAAGGTTTTAGAGCAATTTTGTCAACTTCTTGAGAAATCTGTAGATTCTAAGTGGGTCTCTATATTCCAATTGCCTTGCTACAGTAGATAAGTTATGTCAACAATCTTCCCAGCTTTAATATCTTGATTTTTTTTACTCAGCTAGTTAAGTCAACTTTAAAATTTTAGGTTTTAAGAGTTGAGTTAGGTACTGTAGTTTCCGAGGTTCATCAAAAGTATGCTACCTATTGTACCATGATTTTTCAGTTGCCTTTGTGTGCATTTCCAAATTGTCTTCTAAGGAGTCATGGAGGGTGTGAAGTTGTTTCACCAAAAACTATGTTGTCGGCCATGCAATTGTCAGCGCATCTGCTTGAACTACTACACAATTGTTTCCTGAATAGTTGCATGGAGAAAGAAGCTACTCAGTGTAAAAATAACTGTGTGACCCCATTTTTTAGTCATTGCATTTATTGGAAGGGGCGAGATACCCTAATGCTTAAAATAAGATTGAATGGCTTTCATTACGTTTCCATCTAAGGGAAAAGCTTCTGTGTCAACCGTGTATTGAAATGAGGAAAGCCAGTCTCTTTTTTCCCTTGTCAAAGAGAGATATGATTTTGTCAAAAACATGAAGTTTTGTCTTTAGTTCATTTCTAACCCTCGATATCTTTCCGCTTTCCTCTCCCAAAATTAGGTGCCACTAATGGGACCATTGGTTATATCCCTTCATAATCAATGATAGATAGGTTGTTGAGTGAGTGCTTCCAAATTCATTGATATGTTCTCAATTTGATTCTCCATCCAGCAACCCCCTGTGACAATTAATGACCTTTGGTCTTGTCATCATGAATCCAGCAGCCCCCTGTGGAAATTGATGGACTTTATTGTTTGAGGCGTAACATTGTTTGAGTCCCTCGAGTGAATAATTATGCTCTATCACCCTTGGCAATGGGTTGAAACAACTCGGTTCATGCCGAGCCAATCCCTAACAGAAGTGATAAGTGATTTTCCAATTTATTAACATATAGAATTGTTTTGCTCTATATTTTAACTTTTTTTGAAATGAATATTTATTCAGTTTCTTTGAATTTATTTTGTAAATCGCTATCAGCTCTTCATGAAATCTCAACTTTGTTTGTTTAAAGGTATGGCTTAATCGACTTGTTCAACAATCCATTACATTTTTTTTCAGGGTTTTACTCTCAGAAATACATATAATTAGTTTGTTTGAGGATGCTTCGGATCGAAATTTGATATATTTGGTTTTAAATTTTGAGAGGCTTATTTTTGTCTGAAATTTACTATAATAATGACATTAAATTGATTGTTCAACTCATTTTTGAGGTTGATACATTCTTACTTAGATTAAGTCTTCACTGTAGAACTTGACATGCAAGCGATTTTCATTTGTCCAAATTCCTAGGGATTTTGCCCATTTGTCTATAATAATTGATCTTTATTGAGGAGCTACACCTTTTAATCACGATGATAGGAGGATCGCCCCTCGTCCCTATGAGAGATGGATATCATGATCTTTTAAAATCATTATTGGGTGGTAGGATTTTTACTTGTGTTTTATAATTATACGCTACAGCTTTATGATGCAGCTTCACCTTGTGCTTCTGTCTTTTTACCGGGTAATACCATCGCCACACGTTTTACTTTTGTCTTGCAGAAGAAAATCTAAGTTTGCTAGTTTATTTGGAGGAGACCTGAAGAGATGATTTTACGACCTTTAAAGCTCCCACATCATTTTTATCCTAATAAGAGTTATTTTTAATTTAGATGGTTTACCTGTCTTTTAATAGTGCCCATCCATGACAAAAATCATTACTTCTCGTTTAATGGCGGGGAGTAGGAGAACCCATCCATTGAAAAATTTTTATGGGGAGGCTTTGAAATTTGTTATGGATGTTTTGTTTAGTGGCCTAAGTATTGCAATCATAAAGATGTATATCTATTTTTGACCTTATGCGATTTTTGGTGTACTGGATAAATTTTAGTGAATTGCCAATTATTTTTTCAGATAGGGATATGAGATAGGCATATAACGTGGCACCTTGCAAGTAATTTGTGTCTATTATTATACAAAATGATGGAAGGAAAAGACTTGATTTGGAGCTTTCATGCATTTCATGTGTTCATTGAGTGCTCCATTCATTACCATACTTGGATAATCCACCTTGCTTACTGGTACAACCTTTGAATGAACCCATGTCTAACAATGATTTGCGTTAATGAATAGGTAAGGGCTCAAATTACAGTTCATTCATATACTCTCAAGAATTCTAAATGAAAATGCCTCAAAAGCAAGCCATCATCTGGCAAAAAATCCCCTGGAAGTCAGTCGTATCCTTGCTGCAACTTGTTCAGAAGTAAAACAAGATGACCTCATGGTGTCAACTATGGAGGATGAAGACAACACTCGTTTTTGAGTAGAAAAATGACACTTGAATCCTGATAACCAGTGTGAATATATCAAATCTCATCGTTGCCAATGCAATTCTGGAGGGTTTATCGGGTATATAGAGTTTTTCTATTGCGCATGTGAAGGATGGGAAATTATCAGGTACATAGTTTTGGTTGTGTGGCTTTTGGCATTGTTTTCTATGTGCCCCTACGCGGTTACTAGCACGGGGAGAATAAAAAAAATTTATCTCCCATACATAGTGTTGGTTGTGTGGCTTTTGGCATTGTTATCTATGCACCCCTACGTGGTTACTAGCACGAGGAGAATAAAACAAATTGATTTCCGATACATAGTGTTAGTTGCGTGGCTTTTGGAATTGCTATCTATGCACCCCTACGCAGTTACTAACACGGGGATAATAAAACAAATTGACTTCCGGTACTCTAGAGAGAAGGAAGTTGCAAGAATTGGAAGGCAAGGGAGATTTGGAAGGTCCAAACAAAATAGCTGGTTGTAGACTGAGCATTAACCCGAAGTTGGAATGTGGCTAGTGGGAAAGGGACCTTTATCTTCCTCTCCACCCAGCCCATACTCCCAGAGGGAAAGTAACATTCTTGCCCAGTTCAGCTATTAAAGAAAAAGCTTATTTCCGAACTCAACCCTTACTGAAAATAGGCCTCATCACCGAAGTGGGGGATCCATACACCATACTTAATATTTCCCATTATTAGAAGGACCTCCTTCAGGCGGACTCACGTTAAAATAGGCTTTGGTGAAGTAGGTAGGATCCTTTCAGACTAGACTCAGGTTAGGCAATAGGACCCCAAGGCAGTCTTCATTAAGGCACTTTTTTTGTGAAACAGGTCATGACACTGGACAATCATTCTTATTAATGATATAAAAACAAGCTTACCTCTGACAAGCCAGGTGCACCCCACCCCATCGTGAAAATTGTCGATTGCTGCACCGAAAGAATGCATGCACTAGCCAAATAGCAAGCAACATGAGGTAAGGATATCAATCGATTGCTGCACCAAAAGAATGCATGCACTAGCCAAATAGCAAACAACATGAGGTAAGGATATCAATCATTGAATAATGATAAATGGAAGCTCATACTAATGAATATTACTTGCTGATTAAATAGAACAGGTGTGTGTTGGTTTAGTTTTTCTTGATCGTCTATTTCAATATTTTCGAATTATATTCATGCCCAGAGTATTAAATTGGCACAATTGTGTTCATTCCCAGAGTATTAAATTGTGCCAGTTCAACCATATGTCCTCCATTTAAAATAAAATATATATTCTGTAACTTCTATGTAATATTTTTTAAACATAGAATTTAATCTTTTTTATCATGGCATTGTTGAAATTTCCAGAAATAGAAAATATGTATACTCAAATATATTCATATTTTAAAAACTGTGATAATCAATGTGATTTGGATTACATTTGTTGCCCATTTTCACTTAGCCACAATTAATCTTTCCATTTTTGGAGGTGTGAACCATTTTGCAAACTATAGTGATGTTCTAATAAGGGCTTATACATGGGTACAACAAACATTTAAATGATAGTACATACCTAAAAGCAATTTTTGCTTCAGATGTTTTGTGCTCCACATGATTCAAAAGCTTCAAAGTAAGCTGCTACAGGGACTGAAGAATTCGATGTCACTGAGTCCATGTTGGATGCAGCAGTATGGGAGCAGCTTAGCGCTTCCTTATCTGAGAATACATCCTCTACGAGAATATATCTGCTACGGTAAGCAAAGGTCAAGATAGCAGAAGACTCTGGCTTATGGAAAACTAATTAGGAAGCATTCATGACCTTCACAACAAGCAACAATGAGCAATAAAAAGAGATAGACCATCACAACCAAGATATCCATAGCCTACAACAATAATAAATGAGGCAAAATAAGTCAATCAATGGCAATAGATGCAAATGGTAAGCGATGCCAGTAGATGAATACAATCAAGCGGTGACAGTACATGCATATAGCCACAATTTTGTATTGACGAGTGGTCAAGCGGTGCTAGTGTATCAGTTTTGTCTTGACGGGTGGTCAAGCAATGCCTGTGCATGCAGATATTGGTTCTACTTCGCTATTTTGCCTCATTCGCATTAATGCCTTGACCTAATGCTACCATTATTACTAGTTTCTTCACTAGTTAGAGAAGCCACATCAATGTAGAATTATCCATTCATCAATGCCTTCGAGCGCCAAGACTGCTATGAGCGAAATTATAAGAGAATGGATGGCATTGATCAAAATTTATGAGTGGCTTTCCAAGACAAAGTTAGAACACAAACACCTAATAAGCATGGAATTAGGTTTGAGCCCTAAGTTTCACTAGCTCCAAACAGAAAATCCATTTCAGGAGTGTCTTGCTCTTCTACTTTGTTGCTAGGAATAGCTTACATATATGATTTTTCATTTCTCTTAACATAAAAAGATGCAAACATTTGGCATATTACAATAATTGTGTGCAGAAGTATGGCATGTCAGCATAATTGGCTGCAAAAGCTTTGGAAACGTAGGAAAGGCAAGACATTTTCCATGTTAATGCTCTTGAAATTCTTATCATATATCCAGGTTTTTGCAGATGGATATCTTAAAAATGAATTCAACAACAATAACAGGTTTTTGCAGATGGATATCTTAAAAACGAATTCAACAACAATAACATGGAAAATGTCTTGCCTTCTTGGGGAGTTGGAGTGCTGGGAAATTTTTCCTCTGATAGTGTAAAATAATTTCGCTATGATGAATTGGTACATTATGAGGAAAATTTACTTTATAACTCCAACTCAGGGATTCACCATATAAAACTTGGTACATTATGATTAAGAAATTTATGTAAACATAACCAGCTGTATAACTTCTAAGGTAATCCCCACTGACTATTATGTTGGGAAAAATTCAGATTTCATAACAGAATGGACTACTGATTCAAAAATTTATTGAAATTTAGATGGGCATCTATCCAGGCCAGTTCAAAATGGGATTTGAACCGACTTTCAAAAAGCAACAAAATTGGGTTCTTGCATACTCACTTGTTCCATAGGGATTTTTCAGTCGGAACAGTAATTGGGATTTTGCAGGAATTGATGGAACGAAATCCAATGGTGGTCCTAATGGAGCTGCTCCATTCTATGCCTAATTCCTGCCACAGCTTTCCATTACGAATCCACTGGAAAGTGGTGCATCTTCTTCCCCGGATTTTTTTCCTGCATTTGAATCAAGAAATAAGAAATATTGGAACTGGATATAAACAAAATCTACACTTCGGGGCAATCCGACTTGATTATAAATTTGTGATAATCGAATCCTGTTACCTCTTCATCCATGGTTTATGGATTGTTGTTAAGGGAAAATGGGGGTTGTCTTGGCTCTAAATTTGGCGGAAGAAGCTCCAAGGCAGTCCTGGACCGTGGCGGTCGCTGAGGAGAATATGGAGAAAAATTTGACAGTAAAAGCACTCCAGGAATTTGCTACAGTGTGCTCTTTCTTTGTATATCTTCTTCCTGCGCAATGCTCTCTTTTGTATATTTTCTTCTCGCTCAGTGTGCCATATATTTTCTTCTCGCGCATTGTGCTCTTTCATGTGGACTGGAATTTAGTGGGTGTACAGAGTTGTAATGAGAGTGTTTTTGAAAAATTTAGTGTAAAAGCTAATGTTTCATTGCTACTTGAGTTTAAATACTTATTTTATATTTTTAAATATATAATTTAATTTTTCATTGTGAAAAAATTTATATATAAAAAAGATAAATATTTTTAAATTTATAGTTGTGATGAATTAATAAATTAAGATAATGGTAGGTATCTTGGGTTTAAATATTTAATTTATATTTTTAAATATATAATTTAATTTTTTATTGTAAAAAAAATTATATATAAAAAAGATAAGTATTTCTAAATTTATAATTATGATGAATTAAAAGGTTAAAATAATAGTAGGTATCTTGAGTTTAAATAGTTAACTTATATTTTTAAATATATAATTTAATTTTTTTATTGTAAATAAATTTATATATAAAAAATATAAGTATTTCTAAATTTATAATTGTGATGAATTAATAAGTTAAAATAATGATAGTTTGAATTGTCATCTAACGTGGGTGAGACCACCTGTTTTGTAAGCTGCATTTCAAGAGAGTAATATTTATTTATAACTCTCTTGGTGTCATAAAGATAACAAATTCTTTCAACCCATAACATTTTAGAAGTTTTCCAATGCTTTATTAGTCTCTACAACTATTAGTTTAGTATTGACTTGCAATGTTCAACTTTGAAAAATAAATATATATTTTTCTATATTATTAGGAAAATTTTCAAACATTTGATTGGACAGTAATTTGGCCTTATTACAGCCTTTAGAGAAGATAACGTTATGTGGATTCACTCACATATTTTATGCCATAATTTATGGATATGGTTGTAATATAACTATTGTGTTATTTTTAGATATTTTTGTAGTGATTTTTCAATCTTAAGCTTTGAAGTAAGTAAATAACATATTTACCATCATTTACTTCCCATCATTTAAGCAAGTCTATGCATAAAAAATGGATAGGAATAAGATGTAACTAAACATATTTACTAAGACTTATCAATACTTGTGTAGAGGTAAAATTGTAAATGTGTAGACTTACTAGTGGTTGCTACCCACCAAAATTTATGCAAGTCCATTTGTTTGAGGAGCATACTAGAGCAGATGGAAACATTGGACCAAATGCACTATTTACAATGCCAAGTATGGAAGACACTGGTAGTGGTTTGGCTAGGCCAAAATGATCAACTCACTCATGAGAAAGTAAAAAATATGTACACTTGGTTGGCGCACTTTGCAGGGCACGCTCAATGTGACTTTTGTCCTCCACCACCTCTAGGAAGAGCCCCGGTCAACCCTGCGTCCATCACGTCATACGACTAGTATGCTATCTGGTGTTATTTATGTTTTATATGTGTTTAGGTGCCTCTGGCCCAACCGTTTATGGAGAAGGTCCCTAGTCACTCTTTTGTATTTTTGTCATCTAGTGCAAATTTTGGTCAACAAACCTGGTCGGGGTGAGACCACCTATTTTGTAAGCTGCATTATGTACTTCTTTTTTCCTACATGAATAGAATATTGAATTTAAAAAAAAGAAGGTTCATACAACATTAAAAAAAAAGAAAAGGTTCATACCTAAATTAATAAAGGTTCATACTTATTTACTAAATAGGTCTATAAATATATATTTTAAGTTTATCTATTTAGTATTTATCTAATGCAAATATGACGATTTAATACTAGATTTAAATGAGCTCACACTTTTAACATAAATCAATGAAATTTAAAAATTAAACTAATTTATGGCCAAATATTACACATAAATATAAATATTAATTTGGCTATCTAAATATTATCTTTACTAAAATTATAATGAAGGTATTAATGTAAAGTAGATATATGATACATGCAATTATGTTAATTGTAGATGAATCCATTTGTAGTGTTAAAATTTAGAGACAAACGGGTATTCAAAATTTGAACACTGTAAATTCAGAGACCCCTTTGTCTCTAAATTTCAACACTGCAAATGGATTCAGAGACCCCTGTAGTGAAATGTAACACTTCGGTATCAAAATTGCAATTTTCTATTTATAGAGTGACACAACTAAAAATTACTCACATAAATGACTAATTCATATACTTGTTGTACTTGTTATTTGGTCGTGTTTTTATTCTTGGACTATAATACTCATTTACATTAATCATTATTAATTTTTTCACTTATTATCTAGTCATATATTTTAATCCTAGACTAAATTAGTCATTTAAGTTAGTCACTTATTATTTAGTCATATATTTTATCCCTAAACTAAATTAGTCATTTAAGTTAGTCGCTTTTAGTTTAGTCACTTATTATCTAGTCGTACATTTTATTCCTAGACTAAATTAGTCATTTAAGTTAGTCATTTTTAGTTCGGTCACTTAAAATTGCTCAAATTTAGTAGTAATTCACTTAAAATAATTGCGGTGACTAACTTTTTTAGTCACCTAGTCATTAATTTCATCATTTTTTACTAGTGTATTGACTATACAATAGATATAAGTGAAAACATGTTTACAATAATTGTCATGTCGGACAGATAAGAGATGTATGTGGAGCTAGGGGAGTAGGATGATCCTCCATATCCCAAAACCCAGACATTGGGAGTTATCAAGAGTTTGAAGTAGGAGTTGGTTCAACTAAGGACTAGTAATGAACGTCTGCTGCAAGCTAGCATGAACAAGAGTGGTTGATAAGGGAATTAACATCTAGATCCAGTCATCAGGAGGGGAACATGAAAAAATAAAAAGGAAAGAGGTTGAAACAAGCTCAGAAGAGTATGAAAGTGAGGAAGAGTCTGGGAAGGTAGGTTTTAAGTCCAAGAAAAAGAAGAAGGATTTGCAAGGATAATTTCGCAAGATAAAGCCTCCAACCTTTGAAAGTGAAAGGGAAGAGGATGTGGAAGTCTAGCTCCTGAATATGGTTAAATATTTTTAGATATATGAGTATGGAAGTAATCTGAAGGCAAGACTGGAAGTTTACTAATTGCAAGGTAAAGTGACACTCTGGTGGGATGAGACCAAAATTATACACTTGTTAGATGAGAAGACATTCTCATGGGAAGAATTCAAACAGAATTTCGAATCCCAATACCTCAGTGAAAGATACTATGACGATAGAGCCAAGAAATTTCATGAACTAAGGTTGGGACGATTCACCATAGATGAGTTTTTGATGAAATTCACAAACTTACTTCGTTATGTATCGTACATAAGAGAATAAAAAGAGAAGGTGAAGAGGTTATTAAATTGTTCACCCATGATACCTAAAGAGAGGAATTAGTTTGACAACCCAAAGACTATGGATGAAGTTGTTATAAAGAACCAAATGTGCTATCAACAGTTCAAAGGATGGAATGATAACTTTAAAACTTGGAAAAATAAATAAAAAGGGAAGTCAGGGATAAGCTCGAAAAGACACAAACCAACCTATCTGAAGAATTTTGGTAGAGACCATTAGAGGAAGAAATTCAACAAAGGTGGTGAAAATCAAATAGCCCAATCCCATACCAGATCCAAGCCAATGGAAGGGAACAAAAAGTGGAATGCAATAGGAAAATAAAAGGAACCATTGAAATGCTGGGGGTGTGGAGAACCTCACTTGTTGTGGGACTATCCACACAACTCACGTGCCCTTCAAAAAAATAAAGCGGTGCACGAGGCAACCATGGTGAACGATGTGGCTATAATAATTCCACTAATTAGTGCAGATTTAGAAGACCTACAGGATGAACATCAATCAACCAAGATCGAAATAAAAGGTATCATCTCAAATCAACCTGTATCTATTTTAATTATTGTGCAATCTACCTTTGGGACAACCCAACTAGCCAATGTTTTTATGATGGAAATATTCAGGCTTCATGGGGTACCAAAGATGATCATCTCTGATAGGGATGCAAAGTTCACATCAAATTTTTGGAAAAATTTCTTTGGAGGGATGGGAACAAAACTGAATTTTAGCACAACCTACCATCCCGAGGCCGAAGGATAGACTGAAAGTAAAAATAAAATATTAGAGGACATGCTTTTCATGTATGTAATGGATATACCCATAAGGTGGGAGGATTTTATGCACTTAGCATAATTTTCACATAACAACAACTATCAAGCATGTATAAAGATGATTCTGTTTGAGGCTTTATACGATAGAAAATGCCATACTCCACTTAGCTGGAGTCAAGCATAGGAAACACTGGTTCTTGGGCCAGAGGAATTGCATGAAATGGAACAAACAATATGAAAAATTCAACAGAACATCAAAACAACCCAAGATTGATAGAAGAGTTATGCGTATAAAAGAAAGAGCACAAAAATAATTTAAGTTTGGGGATCATGTCTACTTGAGGTTTAAACCTCGCAAGAGTACCCTCAACACTAGAAGTTGTGCTAAGTTAGCACCCCGATTTTGTGGACCCTTTGAAGTTTTGGACCGAGTTGGTACTGTAGCATATCAACTAGCTCTACCTAGTCATGTTAAAGTACATAATGATTTTCATATTTCATTATTGAAGAAATATGTTCATGACCCTTCTCACGTGGTTGAATGCAATTTGATATAGGTGGAAATCAAAGGGGAATTTCTTCCGGAACCACTTCATATATTGGTTCGGGAAGAAACTATGCTCTGGAATATAACTATCGCTTGGGTGAAGATGCAGTGGAAGCACTTTACACCTGAAGAGGCTACCTGGGAATGAGAGGAAAGCATGAAAGAGGCTTACCTAGTGTTTTTTAAGGAATGAATAGTATCTTCTAATATCGAGGACATTGTTTTTGTTTTAGGAGGGGACTGTGTAATACCCCATATTTACAGTTGTTATGTTTTTAAGTTAATTATGTTAGATAGGACAAATACTATGTGGACCTATGAAATAACTATAATGTTAGAAAAATTATATTTTAATATTGATTGAGGAAATTTCATACTAAATTGGAAAAGAAAGAGTATTAAGAGATCCAAAAATTATAATCTTTGAGTATAGGATATAATTTGTATACTTTCCCAATCTCCCAAAAAAATTCCCTTGGAGAGAAATAAAATTTAAAATTTTATATGGAGGAAAAATATCTAACGATACCCCAATGAAGAGGAAATTTCATTGGGAAGGGGTAGGAAAAGAAATGTTGTGAAAAAGAAAGCTTTAAAGAAGAAAAAAAAAACTTTTTTGAAAAAGAGAAAGAAAAGCCTAGGCTATGGGAAACATCAACCTAGAATAATGTAACGCTGTTATGGAAACTTGCTGGGGAAAGTTGGCTTAAAAGTGCCTTCACTAGTATGACAAGAGGTTGTCGATACTGGGAGAAAATAGATCTCTGCTCGAGGGAAAGCTTGGAGGAGAAGCTCATGGATGGGATGAAAATCATATTTTTTAGCTTAGTATGATTCTCTCTAGTTGTTGATTTCTATGATATTTTGCTAATAAAGGTGTAGGATTTATATAGACTCACTGGAAATTCTGGCTATGAGTTTAAGTGCATTGGTGTGAAAATGCAAGAAAGTGGAATTGAGTTCTTATGCTGAATCATAAATTAGTGATCTAAGAAAAGTTAGAATATGTGTGATAAGTTAAAAGTATAAATCTGATCCATCAATATGAAGTGCAAATGAGAGGTATAATTTCAGATTTATCATTATGAGTTAGAGGTATAATTATAGAAAAAACAATTTTGATTATGTTATAAATTAGGAACTCTGTACATTACTTCTATATGAAAACTAGAGATTCTGAAGATTGTCATGGGTAGCTATCAAGTAGAAGTGATGGGCATCAAAATGATGATGCTAATGAGAAAAAATGTTGTGACAAGAAGTGAAAAAAATTGCAAGTGTACCTTATTGATGGACCACCAAATAGGTATGGTTTGAATTTATTTCAATTCATTTTTGGTCTAATGGAATTTTTGTGCTTGGTATAGGAAAACACATAAATTCCCATTTTGTGTGGTTGAAATTGACTACAAAAATTAGTAGTGGAAAAGGGAATTGGAAGAAGTAGTAGTATGTTGGTAAAGCACTTTAGGAGTAGTGCCATTGTGGGAAACTGATACCTAATAGTGTCCATTTATTTCCATGGGCATGCTTTGACTGGTGTGATGGTTTTGAGGCAGGTATATGCTTTGGTTTTTCGACCTTCCAACATAAGGAAGCCTTGCCAAGGGATGGATTTCTTGGGAAAGGGGATGCCAGGGAACTTGGAAGGTGAGTGACTGCATGGAAGGGGGTTATTGGATTTCCTGAGGGACTAGATAGCAGAGAAGGGAAGGCTAGGGGATGGATTTGTTTTTGTCATTAGCATTTCCAAATGGAATAAAATGCACATTGGGAGTGTGCCCTGGAAGAATGTAATGGTAACTGATCACTAAGGAAACATGTACCACAAGATTGTAGCAATGGACATTGGATGTAGGTTTGACTTTTCCAGTGGATTCTAGACTTACTAGGAAGGAGGAGAATCCTGGTATTACTTTGAGGGTGAAGGTGTGAGCCTCCGGACTCCCTTGTATATTGATACAAGAATCATATCCTTTTATTTAATGGTTCAGAAAGTGTGAAGATGTATATATGTGTATATTATTGTAAATACTATAATGAGTTGGATTTATAAATATCCATAAATAGTATGGTTATTTGTTGGTTGAAGAAAATGTGCATAAGTATATGTGATTTTTATTGTAAATACCATAATGGGTTGTGTTATAAAGCTCTAGTAAGTGGCATGGTTATCATGATTTCCATGATGGTTAAGGTGGTTTAGTTTCTATATTCCCTTGTTGCTTAAAGAGACGAGAAGGTATTGGGTGCTTGCTGGGTTTGGTAACCAATTCAATGTGTGTACAGAAAGGATAAAGAACAAAGGAACAACAAAATAATCATTGTAAAGATAAGTATAGGTATTTTATTTTAGTTTTAACTATGTATGTGATCTATGATTTTGATTTATGATGGTTGAGTTTGAGCTAACTTGATATGATATGTTTATACACCCTGATTTTATCAAATAACTAGTTTGACTTGCTATTACAGGAAGTGAAAAGAATTGGAAGTGTACCTTATTAATGGACCACCAAATAGGTATGATTTGAATTTATTTGAATTCATTTTTTTTTTAATGAAATTTATGTGCTTGGTATAGGAAAACATGGAAATTCCGAGTTTGGGTGGTTGAAATTGACTACAAGAATTAGCAGTGGAAATAGGAATTGGAACAAGGAGTAGTATGTTGGTAAAACATTTCAATAGCAGGGCCATTATGGGACACTGGTACCCAATAGTGTCCATTTATTTCCATGAGAATTTTATGACCAGTATGATGGTTTCAAGGTAGGTATATGCCTTGGTTGTTTGACCTTACAATGTGAGGAAGCCTTGCTAAGGGATGGATCACCTGGGAAAGGGGATGTTGGGGAAATTGGAAGGTGAGTGACTGCATGGAAGGGGATTGACAGATCACCTAAGGGACTATGTAGCAGAGAAAGGAAGGCCAATGGATGGATTTTTTTTGGTCATTAGCATTTCCAGGTGGAATAAAATGCACATTGGGAGTGTGCCCTGGAAGAATGGACTGGTAACTGTTCACTGAGGGAACATGTAGCAAAAGATTGTAGCATTGGACATTGGATGCAAGTTTGAATTTCATAGAGGATTCTGGAATTCCTAGGAAGGAGGAGAATCCTGGTATTACTTTGAGGGTGGAGGTGTGAGCCTCTGGAATCCCTTGTAGATTGATATAAGAATCGTGTCTTTTTATTTGATGGTTGAGAAAATGTGTAGATGTATATATGTGTATATTATTGTAAATACTATAATGAGCTGGATTTATAAAGCTCCATAAACATTATGGTTATTTGTTGGTTGATTAAAATGTGCATAAGTATACGTAATTGTTATTGTAAATACCATAATGATTTGTGTTATAAATCTCTAGTAATTGGTATGGATGTCATGATTTCCATGATGGTTAAGGTGGATTAGTCTCTAGATTCCCTTTTTGCTTAAAGAGAAGAGAAGGTACTCGGTGCTTGCCAGGTTTGGTAACTGATTGATTGTGCATACATAAAGGATAAAGAACAAAGGAAGAAGCAAAAGAATCATTGGAAAGATAAGTCTGAGTATTTTATTTTAGTTTTAACTATGTATGTGATCTATGATTTTAATTTATGATGGTTGAGCTTGAGCTATCTAGATACGATGTGTTTATACACCATGATTTTATCAAACAACTAGTTTGACTTGCTATGACAGGAAGTGAAAAGAATTGAAAGTGTACCTTATTGATGGACCACCAAATAGGTATTATTTGAATTTATTTCAATTCATTTTTTTTCTAATGGAATTTATGTGATTGGTACAGGAAAACACGAAAATTCCCAATTCGGGTGGTTGAAATTGACTACAAGAATTAGCAGTGGAAATAGGAATTGGAACAAGCAGTGGTATGTTGGTTAAACACTTCAGGAGCAGGGCCATTGTCGGACATTAGTACCCAATAGTGTCCATTTATTTCCATGAGCATGCTATAAATGGTATGATGGTTTTGAGGTAGGTATATTCCTTGGTTGTTTGGCCTTCCAATGCGAGGAAGCCTTGCCAAGGGATGAATCACTTGGGAAAGGGGATGCCGGGGAAATTGGAAGGTGAGTGACTGCATGGAAGGGGGTTACTATATTGCTTGAGGGACTGTGTAATAGAGAAGTGAAGGCCAGGGGATGGATTTTTTTTTGTCATTAGCATTGCCAAATGGAATAAAATGCACATTGGGAGTGTGCCATGGGATAATGAGATGATAAATATTCATTGAAGGAACAGGTAGTGCAAGATTGTAGCACTAGACATTGGATGCAGATTTGACTTTCACAGTGGATTTTGGAGTTCCTAGGAAGGAGTTGAATCCTAGTATTACTTTGATGGTGGAGGTGTGAGCCTCTGGACTCCCTTGTTGGTTTATACAAGAATCATATATTTTTATTTGATGGTTGAGAAAATGCGCATATGTATATATGTGTATATTATTGTAAATACTATAATGAGTTGGATTTATAAAGCTCCATAAAAAATATGGTTATTGGTTGGTTGAAGAAAATGTGCATAAGTATATGTGATTGTTATTGTAAATAACATAATGATTTGTGTTATAAAGCTTTAGTAAGTGGTATGGTTTTCATGATTGTGATGATGGTTTTACTTGTGAGCAGATTGTTCATTGTAAATATTGCAATGAGCTAAGTTATAAAGCTGCAAGGGCAGGATGTTTTTATTTTCAATTGTATTGCTAGTTGTAGGTGTCATTAAACACTGAGGAAGTTGTTCCCCTAAGAAGGAGGGGTCTGTAACAACCACGGGTTAAAAGTTCATGTAATAAATTTAATAAAGTAAAAATAAGACCAAGGTCATGGGACACGTATTCCAAGCTAAATGCTGGGAAAAACATCTTAATGGGTGTCACTTTGAGTTTATCATGGCTAAGGAATTCGACAAAGGAAATTGAAAAGGATTTGAAAAGGAAAAGAGACATTAGTTGACATTTTATTGATGAGAAAAAAGGAAATTATGAGAAAAAGGAGGTGAAAATTCACAGGTTGCATGTGAGGAGGAAATTGAAGGAAAATTAAGGAAAATGAAGAAATTAGAGGCATCAATGATAAAAATGATCCTGAGGATCAACTCACATCCTTTTGTCAATTTAGTTTTGAGATTAGTCTCAGAGAGGAGAAGAGCACCAAGAGGAGAAGGAATGAAAGCAAGCAAAGGAAGGACAAGGAAAACAAGGATCGAGCAAGGAAAAGTTGGATAAAGAAGCTTTAGTATGAATTCTTGTAGGTAATAGGTTGCATGAATGATTTCCTAGATGGTTTTGGCATGCATGGGATATGCACATGTATATTTGGCTTATTTATTGTCAGTTTCATGGATATTGTTGGGTTTTCATAGCTGTTTTAGCCTTGCCTTGCCATTTTCAGATATCCATGGTGTGTTGGGATTCTTTCTTTGTTGAGTTTTGGATTGCTAGAAGGTTTTAGATCCGGCCGAGGTGGTATCAGGAAAATACCAAGGGTTGGGGGTGGAGATTGGTTTCTTCGGGAATCCCTCAACAGGTGGGTGGAGATAGGAAAATTCCTCAAGAGAGGGTGAAGGAATTATGAGGCATCTCGGGACCAGTTTAGGTGAGATCGCGATATGGTGAGGGTGGAGGTGTTTTAACCTCTAGATTACCATGCTTTTTATGAATTTGTTTATCCCATGAGAGCCCACATTCATGCTTGGAATATCGCATGATGCTGACTGGCTGAAATAAATATTTGGTTGAACCCAATCTCTTTCAGGTGGTACGTGGAAGTCGCAGACCTAGTTTGATTTTTCATATGTTTAATAAGAACTAAGTTTCTCTTGCTTTTGATTAGTAAATATAATTGTTACTATGTGGCTTTAAAGGCTATTCTATCATTGTTATTTACTTGGTTATAAGCATGGTTATATGAAAAATTGTAGTCATGGCTCTCATCATATTTTTACTTATAACTGAATGAATAATGAATGCATGACCTAATTGGAAGTATGATAACTATTGTGAAAAGACATTGGTCGTTCTTGTTAAAACCTCAGACAAGTTTCTAGATCCTTCTGTTAAGATATGCATTCATGACCTGTAGGTTAGATGTTTACTAATTGTTTAACGAAATTTCAACCCAAGTTGGGAGAGGTCAGGTCAATTACTAGTTCAATTTTTGGTTTATAAGCTTTGTTTCTATGTCATTCATCATTTCTAGAAGTTTCACTAAGTTCTGGGTAGATACCTAAGTCCTAGCCCTGAAAAAGTGACTCGGAGTTCAAGATCACTGGCATATAATTGACTTGAAAAGTCCACAATCCATGGAAGGTATACCTATGGATATGAATAGAGGCTTATAGTCGTTTGAATGCCTTGTTAAAGGAGAAGATAAGGCTCTAAGAAAATAAAAAAGAGAGTTATCTCAAGGGTTGGACACCTGGAGGGGTTGGGTTGGTCTTGGACGTCCTGTAACACTTGAGGGAAGCCAGTAATGTCTTAAGTTGTCGGATCAATTTCCTTAAGGTCATATAGGAGGTTAAGTCTCATCATTGTGACCCTCAACTCATATTTACCCTGGGTAAACCATTAAAAGCAGGTAAATGTGGGAGGAGTGGGTTACACTTTCATACTCAATAACGTCCTTAATTGACATTTGAAAGTATCCACACGATACCTTCAAACAACTAGATTCACACAACCACCTTTGTACAACTACTTTCATACTTCCAAAAAAAGTTGCTAAATAATAATTAAAAAATACAAAGCCTTCCGCACATTTATTTTACTGCACAACACTTTTTATTCATAAGAATTGAAATTATAGTTTTTTAGCACCCATGTCTATGCAAAAGACCTCGAATCTCCTACACATACTCTATCCTTTGCACGTTAAATGTACCACGCAACGACCCTAGTCCTCACTATGGAAATGACCTCATCTATCACATATATAATTTGTACTCCGCACAAGCGATTATAATAGTATTAATTTGAGATTTTTTCAGCCCTACCCCGCCACCCAACCCCCCCCCGCCCCCCCCGCGCCCGAGGCCTATGCAAATAACCTACAAATGCATGAATTATCATGCGTCATTGAACATAGCATTAACATAATAGTTCCCTGCAACCACATCAACAACTAGCTTCATACAACTATTTCCATATTTGGAAAAAAAGTTCCTAAATAATAATTAAAAAATACAAGCCCTTTCGCACATTTGTTACATAATTTATTTAGCGACCTCGTCTCTGCAAAAGGCCTCGATTCACCCACAAATACTCTTCCGAACAATGAAACCGTACCAATTACCGAACCGTTCATTAATATCACATCACTCACTATGAAAAAGACACGAGCTCTCCCGCACATAATAATATTAATTTAACATTTGTTCATCATCGTGCCCCCCCCCCCTCCACCCAAAGCCTATGCAAACAACTTGTAACTGCATCAATTCTCGTATCATTAGGCAGAGTGCTAACATAACAGCGACAATGTGAGAGCACTCACAAACACAATGACCATTCACAAAATTAATTTGATTTTAATTTTAAAATGAATTGTTAGACATTGCAAAAACAAAAATAAAATGATCTCCACCATGGGAATTATGTCGCATCAGATATTCCTCACGCAATCGAAAATCAGAAATAAAATTTACTAAAAATTCAATAATTATTTTGGAATTTATGCAAAAAAGAAAAATAAATATTAAGCATTTTCTCAAAACTTTGATTAAAATTGTAAAAAACACAGTCTAATAATACATAGTCAATGTAGCTTGACCCTGAAATAAATACTATAATCCTTAACAAAATAGAGACTAATAAAACACTTTAAAAATCTATAATAACCCAACATACCATCAAAATAGGTCATTAGTCTTAAACATTAGATTTAATATATATGAAAAGAGGAGAAGATAAGAGAGAATAAAAGAACAAATTACCAAAATGATAACCCAAGACAAGCCATCAATACAATGTGACGCGTTTATAGTGAGGAAAATTCACTCTAGCAAACAACTAAATTTGAGGAATGAAGAAATACCAAACAACTACATTCAAGACATTGAAGAAATAAAACTAATATTGATTTCGGTCACCCACCAAATCTAACTCCACATACCTCTTGTCACACAATGAATAGACACAAAGGTTGCATAGGCACCATAACATAGGGCACATTTACACAATGAAGTTTAGGCAGACACAAAGGTTTGCATAGGCACCATAACATGGGTCCCTCGAGGGGACTGCTAAAAGCAGATTTTAACCAAATATGTTAAGTATTGGTGTAATTAAATTAGTCATCGTTTAATACTTTTCAGCGGACATTTTATAACAGGATAAAATCAAATGTTCAATCATATTAGAATTATCCTAAATTATATCAACAACCAATTTTCATAAACCCGTAATTGACTTTTATATCTGTGTTAATTAGATTTACAGAATAGAATTAAATTAAATTAAATTAAATTATATATATATATATATATATAATCCTACGGACAGCAGCTAGGTAAATTGTTTAGCCTTGCTGATATCCCTCGAATTCTAGGTCAGCATTCCTTATTTAAAGGAATGAAATTATGGACGAGAACTTAAACTACCCATTAGAGAAATAAATAATGTTGTGCTAAGGAGAGAAGAATGGCTTAAATGGAATATAAAATACATATGGAAAACTATATATAGATTAGATTGAAATTTTTAATTTAATTTAAAATTATTATATATTTTTATTTATTATTATAATTAATAATTAATATCACTTTTGTTTATTATAATTAAATAATAATTTAAGTGTTATTTAAATGATAAAGGAGAAATTTTATTTATTTATATTTAAATTTAATTATGCTAAATTTTAAATTGATAAATATATTTTATTTTATGGAAAGAATTGATGTCCAAAAGCTTATAATAATTTATTTATTAAAAAAATAATATATGTGTTTTAAGGAATTTTAGGTGTCTTATTTTCTTAATATTTAACTAATTTATGTATTAAGGAACTTCTTGCATAATGGTTAAATGTTGGAAATTTAGTGGGTGTCTTATCTTCTTAATATTTAACTACATGATACTTATTAGAATCTAACACATGGCAAGTTAGTACAAAAAATGAATTGATAATAAATTTATAAAATTTTATTTATCATGAAGCCTATCTTTACATTAAAAAAAATCCAACAATATTAAAAATAAATATTGATGTTAAAATTAAGATAATTTTATTTCATTATCATAATACAAAAGAACAAATAAAATGATTTATTTTAAAAAAATTAGATCCAATAATAAAGAAATAAAAACTTTTTATCCTAAAATTTCATTCCCATAAAAACTTTAAAACAATTAAAATAAACTAAAATAGATATTTAATTTATAATTACTCCCAAAATAACATATTAAAAATATTAACACTTACGTACATAACTAATGATAATAACTCATCATAATTGATGATAGGTGAAGAGGAGGTGAAACAACCACCATATAAACTAGAAGCTAATGCTCTCCGGGAATATGCACGAAACAAAGGAGGAGGAGCTAGTTAAGATGATGAGTGAAGCTAATTATGATGAAAGAAGAAAGAAACTCATCATTAATATATATACTATATTCTTTATTAATAGTTACATAAATTTTCATCATAATCATGCGCATATGTTATCATAAAATCATAATCATGCGCATATGTTATCATAAAATCAATGTATAAATAATAGAATATTTACGGTGCACAAGAATGAAGTGGAAAGAGATGATTGAATTTTTTAGTGTGGGGTTTTTAAATTTAAATTTAATATAAATTTAAATATTTAATTTTTAAATAATATGAATTAAAGTTATTATTTATATTTTAAATTTTATTTATTTATTTAAATTTAGATAAATATACATATAACCAAACAAATAAAAAAAAATATTTGAAATAACAATATAGTAAAATGATATATATATAAGCAAATAAATAAACAAATGAATGGATAAATTTGAAATAACAATACAGTAAAGTGATAAGGCAAGTTATGTAGGAAAACATGAAGTTGTATATGGATAGTAAATTAGTACATAAATTATTTTCTACAAGCAATGCTAATGTGAATTTTCATTGCATAAATTATAGTTGATGTCTATTAATATGAAAAATACACTTGGCTTTATTCAAAGAATCTATGGCATATCATTTATGATTTCGAGGCGTTCTAAAAAATATGCTTAATTTGACTACATATTGGAAAATATCTCTAAAAATCACATTATTTAACCCCCTACCAATACTAATCTAATACACCTTCACATTTTAAAAAACGAGTAGTCTATAGTGCGACTTTTTGAAGGCTTTTACGGTAGTTTTTTCCGGTTTAATTTCTCTAAATTCCAGCAGGAATTTATTGAAAATAGAAGTTTGATGGGTAACCTTGCACAATCGAAGTGCCCTATGGGTTTTTTAGGGTGCTTGTCACACCTACTTAACAAATTACTATAGAAACATCATACCTGAATTTTTTTTTTTTACTGTACGTAACAATCTGTTTAAATAAACTTCTAACTATAAATACGACTCATAAATTATATGTATACCAACCTTAGAATTTCTATAAGGCCGGATCTTAGTCACAGTTCAGAAATGTATTTAAGTGCAAAGGTGAATACTTTGGATAAGCATTAACGATATAACATAGCATAATTACTATCCGTCCTAGTCACGCATGCATTTAACTTATACATTTAATCAAACTTATGTGGAAACGTTATCAACCATGTGGAAACGTTAATTGACCGTCTATGACCTCCGGATTATTCGCCGGAAGAAATCCCGATGATCTCTGTCAGATCTGGTTCATTAAATGGAATGTGGAATTATCTGTCCGGAAAGCTTCTCGCACTCCACGCCAACACCATGTGTCCTTCTCCAGCGTGATCTTCTGAACAGGAAATTAATCCAGAGAATTATGGATCCAAAGCACCTCGATTCACTCAGAGGTATGCGAGGGAAACTTCCAGTTGCTATTCAGCCCATGGGTCAGTTTTCATTCTGCAGTTTTCTCAACCACAGCGCGCCCTCTGCTCGGCTTCTTCTGGTCTAGTTCGGCGCACTCTGGACCTAGGTAAGCTACTCTTTGTTTATTTACTGTTGAGACTCAGTTAAATCTTATATATCAGTCCCGAGGGGTAATTCACTTCGAAAAACAGACAGTGGAAAGGTTTTATATACATGGTTATGTGTTTTTCCTATGCAAGCAATCTCTACTGTAGCTGGCTCGATACAAAGCTCGTCAGCTCGGAGGCCTCAACCATGCAGAGCCATTCCACCGAGGGTTTTCGTAAGTATTATTTCGCCTCTATTCCATATAACAAGTTCTGCAAAAGTTCGACTTACGATCGAGCTTTATATATGCATATGTTTTAATTTTCATTCCTCTCGTTGCCCTCTAGGACAAGAGGGTTTGGCCAGCGGGTTCAAAGTCCACCCTCAGGTAGGTGCAGACACAACCCCTCCAGTTCTAGTTTACTCTACGCTATCAAATCTTCCTGGTGCTTCTGTTATTCCGGTGTTCATCAACAGTTTATTTTCCTACTGTTGCAGGTGGGTTTCTTATCGTTGAATCAAAGCTTTTGTTATGCGGAACTCAATTTCTTTCCCATCACTTCAGTGACTATATGTCCCTTCTTCTTCAGGTATTCCGCCGCTCTCTTCGACAAGCCGTAGTGGCGTGAGTCTGGCATGTTTTATCCTGCATGGGACACCTAGTCTAGGGTTTTAGTTCTTCTGGCGACCTCGCCTTGAAGGAGTTTTTCTTATAAATCAGGACATGCACTCAATCTGTTTCCTGGCTGAGGCGTAATCTATGTTAATATTTCTTGTATCGTGTTCTATGCGCTAAACATTGATGTTACAGGATGTCGACTATCCGACAAGAGTTTTTCTTTACATTTATCCTTTGCTTATCCGATGATATTACTCAGAACTACTGAACTGTTTAATGCGTAAATCTTGATTATATTTATCATGTCATGGTTCTTGCTCTTCAACATTTTGATTATACAAAGTTTGGACAATGTTATCAGTTGCATGCAGCTCCTTGGCCTTTCCGCCGGGGTTTAGATTTGGAACTGGTTGAGTTATTGTTTGTTTAGAACATGCTAACTGTGGACTTCTATGTTCAGTGGCGTATGGGTGATTCAATGTATTTTTTTGTTAACACTGGTTTCCATTTATACGATATATTCATATTGGCTCTCGACTTTATCTTTCTTCATAAAAAGGTTTTGTTTTCACTTCTGCTTAGTCGACTAATTGCTTATTTCCTGAGTATAAATGGAACATATGGACTTTCGTAGTTCGCATTCTTGTTTTCCGTTATCATTTTTTGTTTGTTCTATGCACTAGGCTTCCGGCACCGGCCGCCGAGTTTTGGGCTGAGTATAGTTATCCGGCAAGAGCCGAAGTGGAAAGGGGCTGCCCTTTCCAGCTTTCAAGCTCGTTAGGGTATTAATGTATTTCTGTTAGAAGATTACATGGGAAACTTCACAACCCTTTTGTTTCGGTAACAGATTAAACAGTGAAACTTCTCTCAAAATAAAACAAATGTAATAATGCATGAACCCATCCACCTTTAACTATTCTATAGATAAACCCGTGTTTACAGTAAGCATTGTTTTGTTACTGCTATTTCCTCTTTTAAAAAAAATTGCAGAACTGTTTTCTTCTTCTTTTCTACATAGAGGTTTTGCGTACAGGAGATTTCTTTAACTATTATCATAAAGAATAACTCAGATTACTTTAGACATTCTCTGAATAAATACTAGCAACAAATAACTTCCTGTAGCATAAAAATTAGAGTCTTTCTGTTTTACTTATCTGTTGGGAATAATAACCCTTAAACTGTGGTCCTCCCAACCATCAGGGGAGGCAATGACGTCCTCCTCCTGCCCCCTAGCTCCATAATATCAGTCGGTGCCACAGGAACAAAGCTTTCTCCATCTGTTGTGACCTCTGGACGGCCTATCCAGCCACAGACAGACAGTACTGGTTTTACGGGTTGCAGAATCTGTTCCCCACTGGTCTATCACCCAGCTCTAGAGAATACTGCTTCTTACCCTTTTTCCATAAACTTGCAGAACCCCTATCCCTCTCCTGGGATTTTCTTTTATCCCTGGAGGGTAAGTAACTGTTTTCAAACTGTTCCCAACCACCCTCTATTCTTAGAAACTTTTCCAACAGTTTAAGAGATTCCTTTTTATTACTAACTCAGTAATGCAAAATAAAATAATGTTTCTGAATTTCTTTTATCAAAATAAAATAAACAAATAAAATAACAAATTGTCTTTTTTTTAGCTTAATCATGCTAATTAACTCTAAACAAGACTGTCACAGTGCTAAATCCATATTTACAGTAAAAAAACCAGTTTAAATAAAAGAAATCAAGATTTTACCTCAATTTTTTTCACCGGATTCCGGCACCTGGAACTCCAAAAAGTGGCACTAAAGACAATTTCTTTAAAAAACCCCTGCTTTCACTAGATATTGTAGTTATCTATTTTTTAGTTAACATTTTTTATACCCCTTTATATTTATCATTAAATTTGAGCTTCATTTTTTATACCTCCAATATAAAAACCCTTTACCCCCTAATATATACTCAATATATTAAGTTATTTTTTCCTTAATATATATCCACCAATATGAACACAAGTGGTATGATATTGCTCCCCTATTGAATCCCCATGGAACAATAATAGGATACACAAACATGAACCACTATCACAAGGTTATTAAATTGCTCACTAGAGTGACAAAAGAAACAAAAGACCAACGACCAACAAAATAATAAAGGCCTTCAATGTAATAATGTAGATAAGAATTCATTCTAGCTAGCAACCTAATTTACTACATGAAGTGACATAACTAGGACCAAATGGTTTCCACCAACCAGATTAAGTCTGTGCACCTCCTCCCATACGTGGCGGAGATGCACCATGTATCAAATTTCCCCTATTTTTCGAACACCCGTGCATCTCCACCTCTAATTATCAAATTCAATGTAGAGAAAGTTTCAAGTTGTCGCACATATAGATTTGGCTACATAAAAATTCAAAAAAATCATCCAAGACACACCAAAAAATTTAAACCTTATAACCTAACACACCAACTAAAAAATAATGAAGTTTTTGTCATTTAAGAAACAACAACTCAAAACAAGACTCTACCGTCAATAACCAAGTGCTTAAAAAATGGGCAAAAAAAAAAAAATGAAAAAAAAAATAAAAAATAAAAAATTTAACTGAATAAAACCAAAAAAAAAAAATTCAAAGAAACCTACAACAAATGAACATACAAATAAAAAAAAGGAACAAATTCACATAAATGAACAATGAAACCAGCCTTGACTACAACTACTAGACACACTAACCACAAGAGGGAATCAAGCAATGGTTGCCCAATGCATTCACCACGAGAAACGGTGTTGGAACATACAGGAACTAACAATGTAAACCAAAAGTAACTCATCAACACTAAGTCAACTACATTCAACTCGAACACTAATAATTAAACTATTACAAACCTCTTTACAAATATATAACAACCAAAAACACCACTAATAAGGCTCAACAAACAATTAAAAAAGAACATTTCAAACTTAAAACTAATCAGAAACAACAACCATAAGCAGCGCCCAAAAATCATAACCAACACAAGCCAACATAATGTTCACAATGAGAATAGCTCATTCCAGCAACCAGGTACATTTAACGAGGCACACAGAAATACAAACAACTACATTTGAGGAAATAAAACTATTATTCAATTTTACCACCACGTGAAGGCCATACACAAGGACAAATTTACAGAATGAAGTTTAGGCAGACACAAAGGTTGCATAGGCATCCTAACTTTAATCCCTGGTGGCGACTATTAAAAGCATATTTTTAATACTTCTCAGTGGAATTTTTATAACAGAAGAAACTCAAATGTTCAACCATGTTAGCATATCCTTTATGTGTTTATATACTATTATTGTCACTGGTTTCCTGGTGGGGTTACACATAAATAAATTATTGATGAGAGATTTGCTCATAATATCCACGACATCTTGAGCATTACGGAAATTTGCTCATAATATCGTGTTAATTATTTCCAAAGATTTAAGCCCTCATTGGCCTGTATTATATGAAGGTTCACTGATCATGATTGACGGAATTGTATAGTACCTGCTATCTCTGTTTTTAAAGATAAACCAACGGTTATTTTTAAGACCAATGGGTAAGGGAAATGTAAATCAATGGACATTTTTAATTGGATTGTAGATTTTGAAATACTAGTGACATGATATAGTTGGTGTTACTTAACTGTGTCATAATATTTCAAAATCAAATTCCTTTAAAATTTAAAAATAATAACATTTCTTAAAAAAATTTAAACTAAGATATATACGTTTAGATGGAAATATCACGATAATATTATTATATTAATATTGCAAAATATACCATTAAATTATATTAAAATTTAAAGTTAAACTAACCATTGAACTAATTGACTTGTATAAATTTAGGTATCACTATTATAATAACATTATTATATTATATTTAATGAGTAGTATAACATATAGTTAGCAATGTTATTAGGAGTTGTTTTAAGTGTGATTTTTTGGAGTTTTTGGTTTGGTTGAAAAAGTTGAAATGACATCTTGATTTGTGTTATTTAAACTGGTTTTTTTGACTCCATATTTAGATTCAACACTTTGAAAAATCCTTAAATAACTTTGATTGTGCAGAGTTTACCCATCAAACATGTGATTTCAATTCTTTCTTGCAAGATTTTAAACAAGTTAAATCAGAAAAATAAAGAAGAAAACTTTTAAAAAAATTACATTAATACTTATAAAATTACTACATAATCAGATAACATATATTAAAATAGAAATATCATAATAACATCATTATATACTTATAGAAGTCACTTTTGTCTATAAAATTCTCTAAATCTACAATTCCAAATAAGCCTAGCATCTCTGCCCTAAGCGGTGTCTCCACTCCTTATTTTAAACTAATAAGATTAACGACGATAAGTTAAACTATACATTAGATAAATTGACATATACACTAATTAACATATATACATTTACATAGCAATATCGTAGTAACATTACTGTATCATAACTACCCAAGTGATGTTAGCGTTGCTAAAACTTGTGTAACGGATAGGCCCCTTGTGGGCACAATTTCATGCACAGAAGCGTCACCCCCCAGTCAAGATAAAGAGTTGATAATGGGTATGGACTACCCATAATCATCTAAAGAAGATGTTAGATGGACTATAACGAAAATTTGAAGATGTGATTGCTTTCCAATTTTGGAGAATTTCCAGCTTATAAATGGTCAGTGATAAACGACCATCTATTTCATTTTAGCAAAATATGTTGAATCAACAGTGAGGTATTTGGAAAGAATATATTTTCAATGCATATATGATACTGAAAGTGTGTTTATTGTGATTATATTTGAAAATAAGTATAGTGAAAGTGTGTTTATTGTGATTATATTTGAAAATAAGTTTTATATCAGTAAATAGGTAAGATTGGATTGTTGAAATTTTGTTAAGAAATTTTATTAATAATATATTTTTTTGGAATCTGTTAAATTTCATGAACACTATTTATTCTTATCGCAGATTCGTTTCGTTTCGTATGGATCAGTCAGAGTGATCCACTGTGTAAAACTGCCTTGCCGTCAAACTAGTAGTACCTTCTGTAATGGGCCATTTTCTATCCGAAACATAGTCATTTGGGGATGCCTCTCTGTTTTTAGCACGTTCATGTGGATCTTCACTGGGCGTATATCATGCACCTGTTGATGGATACATATTTGGAACAAGCGAGCCTGACCGTCCTTTTGATCCTGGATAGTTGCTGATTGTCTATGCGTGCTTTCTACAGGGGGTCTATTTTGACTTTGGAGTTTATTTTTGCTACTCTGCTTGTTTGGCTACCAGCAGGCATACTTTGCTCGCTTGATTGGTCATTGATGCAGGCTTTCTGTTGGTATGATGGCAAGTTTTTATTTGGTCATATCCCTCGATCATACTTTTCCAGGGTTTTTGGGCACTTTGGAGCTTTTTTGGTACCAATGGACTATCAAATCTCCATTTCTTTGTTTTGACTACTCCACTTGGGACATTTCTCTATCCTTTTTGATGTCTGTGCATACTTAGAAGTATCTCAGCTTTGTATTTTCAGATGGATCATATGGCTTTTTATCTAGCCCTATATCCCTGTATGTGAAGTGGGATCTTCTTCATTATGTAATGACTTATGCACTGTTTTATCACTATTAATATAAAACAACGTTTTTTCTCTTTGTGAAAAAAAAAAATTAGTAGTCTACAACACCACGGCTTACTGTAAGTTCATGGTGTTGTTGTTAAAATAGTTAATTAATTTTAGTATGGAGATTTAAATATATTTAGAGAGTCAGTTAAGTGAGGGTTTGAGTTAAGTTTAGTTATGTGATGAACGAAGATGAATTTTATAAGTGTGTGTAAAGAATAAATACTTTTTACTAATTTCATTGTATCAAAAGATTAAAGAATCAGGTTTGTGTGATTAATAGAAAAGTTCTATTTTTTTTCTTTATGAATTATTTGTATTTTATATCCTTTATTTTTCCAACAAATTGATATAAATGTGAGAATGGATCACAAAATCCATAGGACAGGCAGAGCCAATAGAAAAAGCCAAAAAAACCTGCAAATTTAATTTTGCAAAAACATCAAGCAACTTCCACACTTAGGTTTAATTCCGCAGTTTTTGTATGCATCTGGTGGGAAATCGGGTTTTATTTTAAAAGACTGCGTGACCAAAAGAAAAGTACCTGACGGCCGTGAGAAAGTCAACCCAAATTGGTTCAATATTATGTTATTTTTAAAAGTCATATACAAATGGTTTTTTTTTTAAATGATTTGATATACGTATGACCTTTTTGTTTAAAAGGATGTGATTTGATTCCAAATGAGTATTGGAATTGAAACAAGGGAGTTTATATAAATATTTAATTTTTTTTTATAATACTCTTTTTAAAAGGTCTTTTAAAATGAAAATTTTTAAGAAATGGTTATGGAAAGCGGTTTTTTTTATATATATAATTTTTTCATGAAAGATTTATTATATAAAAAAGAAAAAAATTACGGTTTTATTGAAAGGTATTATTTAAAAAATAAATAAAAAATTGTAAAGCTCTCTTAAAAAGATGAATTTAGGGTTTTATCAGAAAACATATCTTTTTGTAAAGAAAGATGGCAACATCGAGTTTCCAGCCATAACTTCCTTCTTTCATAGGAAAAAATTATGATGTGTGGGTCATTAAGATGGAGACCATGTTAAAAACGCATGACTGAGATCATGTCAAGTTTGGGTTTTCAGAACCTTAGAATGAAGCAGAAGAATGAGCTCTCAGTAATGCATAGATGGAACGATGGAAGAAAGTCAAAAGGAAGAATGCATAAGCATTGCTTATTATACAGCAGGGAGTGGACCAAGCAGTGTTCCAGAAGATTCTGATCACTTCTTTAGCAAAGGAAGCAACAAAAATTTTGGTGATAAGCTATCAAGGTATGAACACAGTTAATATTGTTAAATTGTAGAATAATAGGAGAGATTTTGAAAGTATGCAGATGAAGGAGACATAGGACATCAATTATTTCATGAATCGAGTCAGGCTTGTCGTAAATCAGTTAAAAAATTATGGTGAAGATATTAAATATCGAATAGTGATTGAGAATTTCCTTAAATCTTTGTCCACCAAGTTTTATGTTGTGGTAACAACCATAGAAGAAGGCAAAGGTTTGGCAAAAATGACAGTTCATGAGTTTATAGGACCACTTATATTGCACGAGGCAAGGATAAATAGAAATAAGGATTTCACTTTAGAAATTGCTTTCAAAAGTCAAGTTTCTATTTCAAGAGGCCAAGACAGAGGTAGATCGAGAAACAAAGAACAAGACAAAAGATATGGTGGTTAAAGAGATGGCCGAGAAGAGCATGAAGATGAAAGTGGAAGCAACAACAAAAAATTCAGCAATAACCAAAGGTTTGAAAAATAAAATGTGAGATTTTATTATTGCAATAAATTTGGTCACTATGCCGATGATTGCAGGAAGAAGATAGTTGATCAAGGAAACCAGAGAGCTAATGTTAGTACAAAGAAAGCTAACTCCATGTTCCTAGCTTGCAACACCATGCATGAACTGTTTGATAATGTGTGGCTATTAGAAAGTGGTTGCAGTAACCACATGACAAGCAACAAGAGTTTGGTTGCAAATTTGGATCAATCTGTGAAGGCAAAGGTAAAGTTGGGGACTGACAAGACTATGGATGTATATGGAAAAGGGGTGGTCAACTTCTCGACCAAACAGGGGGAGCCAAAGACAATTTCAGAGGTATAGTATGTCCCTTGTCTCAAACATAATTTGATAAGTGTTGGCCAATTGATGCAGAGAGGATACAGAGTTATCTTTCAGGAACAAGAGTGTATTATTTATGACAAACCCCCAAGAAATCAGCTGATAACAAAGGTGAAGATAACGAGGAACATACTCTTTCCTCTTATTATAAATTACATTGATCGGATCAGTTGGTTTAATGTTGCATGTTCTAATGATTACTGGTTATGAAACTTTTGGTTTAGACGCTTGCACTTTTCTAGATTAAGATTGTTGCAACAGAGACAGATGGTCAAAGGATTACCTCCCATCAAAGAACCTGCTAGTACCTATGAGTGTTGCATCTTGGGAAAGCTACACTATGAAAATTTTCCAAAGGGAGTTGCATACAGAGAAATACAAACTCTTGAGCTAATGTATACAGGCTTGTGTGGACCTATAAGGACACAGTCGATTGGTGGAAGTTGTTACTTCTTCAATTTTATTGATGAATATAGCAGAAAGACTTGGGTTTATTTCTTGAAGCAGAAGTCTGAAACTTTTGAAAATTTCAAAGAATTCAAAGCCTTAGCAGAAAAAAAAAGGTGATCGAAAGATCAAAGTATTGAGGTTAGATCATGGCAGAGAATATGATTCAAAGGAATTCCATGAGTATTTCAAACACCATGGAATCAAAAAACAGTTTAAAAATAGGTACACACCATAGCAGAATGGTGTAGAAAAGAGAAAGAATAGAACAATTATGAACATGACAAGGAGCATGTTGAAAGGAAGAAACTTGTCTAATGATTATGTAGAAGCAGTTGCATGTGTTGTTTATGTGATAAAAAAAATCCCCTACAAAGAGTGTGATGAACAGAGTAACATAAGAAGCATGGTCAAGTATTTCATACAACATATCTCATCTAAGCGTTTTTGGATGTGTAGCCTATGCACATGTACCTAAGTAGATAAGACGAAAATTGGATGATAAAAGTGAAAAATGCATATTTACTGGTTATAGTGAGCAGTCAAAAGCTTATAGATTATATAACCCAGTCACCAAGAAGACCATAATCAACAAATATGTCATATTCAAAGAACAAGATTCATTGAATGGGACTGTAGACAAAACAATTGATTCACAAACACCATTGATGGAAGATGATGATGTAGTAGAAAAGGAGCAGCAAGAATCCAAAGAAAAGACACCAAACATAGTCACACCAGCAAGGAATCCAAGATTTTCAAAGCAGCATGGATCTTCAAGTAGATCAATAAACCAGAATTCTACCAGTAGCCAACCAAGTGATGAATCAAGAAATGGTAAGAGAAAGATGAGAATTCTGAAAGATATTTTTGACGATTTGGATGTTAGTTCAAATTTTGCATTGTTGTCATTCCGACCTTTTTCGTTTGAAGAACCAATCAAAGATGAAAATTGACTCTAAGCAACGGATGAAGAAGTTGAAACTATTGAAAAGAATGATACATGGGATTTGGTGAATTTTCCAAATCATAAAAACATCATTGGTGTGAAGTGGGTGTACAAGAAAAAGTTGAATGAGAAAGGTGAAATTGACAGATTTAAATCAAGACTTGTAGCAAAAGGATTCTCACAACAACCGAATATAGACTTTGGGGAAATGTTTGCTTTGGTAGCCAGATTAGAAGAGCGGTTCTAGCCACAACAGCCCAAAACAAGTGGAAAGCATATCAGATGGATGTCAAATCAGCCTTCTTGAATGGAATTCTAGAAGAAGAAATTTATGTGCAGCAACCACCAGGTTATGAAGTTGAAGGTAAAGAAGATAAAGTTTACAGGTTGAAGAAAGCGTTCTATGGACTGAAGCAAACACCTAGAGCATGCTATATTAGAATTGACAACTACATGATCAAGAATGGATTTACAGAAGCAGCATTGAGCCTACCTTATACACAAAGGTAAATGACCATGGACCATTTTTGATTTCTTGCTTATATGTTGATGACATGATTTTTACAGGTGATCTTGATTTATATGAATTTAAAGCAGCCATGATAAAATAATTTGAGATGAAAGATCTTGGTCTCATGAAATATTTTCTTGGCATTGAAGTTAAGCAATATGAGAAAGGAATTTTTATTTTCCAAAATAAATATGCAAGATATTTATTGAAAAGATTCAAGATGGATAATTTCAAACATGTACCTACACTAGTTGCAACAAGTATAAAGTTAAGCAAGGATGATGACAGATCAATGTGTTGTGCAGGTAAATCCCCTCTGCAGACACAGGTGATCCCTCTAGCCCTATGGTGGGTCTAGCAACTACAGGAACATACTAACATTGACCTTCCTAGATTGTAAACGAAATTCAGAGAAAGGAAGATAACCTACCTTGTTCTGATGCTATGTTGTTGTCTTCTGTCAAAGCTTCTTGATCCGTCAATCTTCTCAAACTCGATAAACGCTACTACCAACGTTCGATTACCTGTACATAAAATCAAGATATCATGACAAGCGTAAAATCACAACAAACGTAAAACATTTACAACCTATCTAACTGATCAAGGAGTGCTAGAAATCTCAATATAAATGTAAACAAGAGTGGAAGATAAACATGAGTTTCATTCTATTATGATAAAGAAAAGGGGATTTCACATCCAAGCCTTGATGTTGAGGCTCTCCTTCGGCAAGTCAATATCCAAGCACATTTGTGACACCCTCATTTACAAAGGTCTAATATCTCACTATGTTCTTAACACACAAAAATAATCACACTTTGCACTATTCTCCCGAAAATATGTTTTCTTCTCCTCCCTAGCTAACTCAGGCAGTAGAGGTAAAGGAGGTCTCCTTATATAACAATGGAGGAGGAGGTTATGGGTCCTCAAATAATGGGAAAAAATCTTATCCTTTGGAGTAGTTCCTATTTCTTGGGAACAAGAAGCCCAAAGGGGATTTCCTCGGCCATATCCTCAAAAAAAACTTCCATCTTGCCACCTCGCGAAACTTCTAGTCATGGAAACTTTGTTTCTATTTTAAAAACCTTCCAAAAGAGGATTGGCGTGGGTTCGATACTAAGACATAGTGCCGATCGGTTCAAGTCCTAGTGCAAATCTCTGCTATCAGCGCGGGTCAGATACTGAGACAAAGCGACGACCTTGAAAACTAGGTTTTTATAGGGATCTTCCAAAAAAGTTGTAAAGGGAGATGAATTGGCAGAGAAAGTGTGGTTTAGAGGTATGTATTCCATGTTTGGAAGGTAAAAAAGGGTCACTATATGGGTCCTCTAGGATCAAGGAATGGGGAGTACACGTACGGTGACAAATTGATGTGTAACAAATGCCCCCTAAAGTATGAAGTCCGAACACGAGTGAGGGGTGAAATACTTTACAAGTATGTGCAAGGAACTAGAATCTGTCGTTGGGAGACCTGCAAATCAAGCATAGATACATATACATAACTAGAATCTCTGATGAAAATACATGAATCAAGGTATGGATGCAGCCATCCGTAAAAGAGACTATGGTATGGGCACAACCATCCATCTGAGAAGGATCACATATAGACTCATGGTATGGTCGTAACCAACCATCTGAAAGAAACATGTATCTAATCATGGAAAAATCATATCGCCTTGCAACTTGGACTCTAGAGAATAAAATCCAGGGTCTTGCGCTCTGTCATGACCCGATCAAGTACAATTTCAAGCATGCAAATAAATGAGCTGAAGTCGAACATGCAAGAAAATCGCCTGATTACCAGTCAATGACGTAAACTATTAACATGCATGAGAGAAACCGCTAATGATGAAAATGGTCCTCAAGGTACTGCTAGTACAATCCACGCAATGTGAACAATGAGCTGAAGTCGAACACCCGTGAAATCACTCGATCGAAGGCCAATGATGTGAACTTGCCGTCAAATGAAAATAAATTTCCATTGAGGCATGCAAGCTCTAAGCTACTTGATAGGAGTCACTAGATCGACTTCCTGGATAATGAGCTGAAGTTGACAGGAAGTGATCCGTCGAACGACAGTCATAATGAATCCCACATCATCGACACGAAAGAGAGAATGTAATATGTGTTAACCAAGACTGGAATAGAGGATTAGGGAATGTACAAAATGCAGAAGGATTTTATCTTGAACATATGGCGACATGAATATAGAATTTGGTAGCATTTGACTCAAATAGGATCAGAGGTCATGTTGAAAAAATTGGTAATCGAATGAGAGGCAAACAGATTTCCCACACCCATGGAGGCAAAGTGATAGAGTGAAGATATCCCAACCTAACATGAACTGCAGATAAGTGTCATGTTCAAGAGTGACATACTACTGACACAATTGACGAATAGCTTCCATTTTCCTCCACCATTTCTAGCGAGTAACTCTGTATTTTTACATAAGCTTGAAAAGGATAGCATATGCTTGTCATATAAGTTTGTTCTTCGGACAAATCCATCCTACTACATTTTATGAGCCCTAGGAAGGAGGAACTCGGTTATCTTCATGATGATGGATCCAATGTCGTAAAAATTTTAATGAGCCCGACAAACGTGAAACTCGACGTCTTTTCATATTTAGAGATTTTGAAAAGAGACGAAAATAAAACTCCAGCTGGTCCCTTTTCATTGGTAGTCTCACATATCCGAAAAGGTAGAAAACAATATCTGGGAGAACATCTTAGTCGTGATTGGCTAACGTATTCCTTTTTTTTAAATAATCTGTCCCAACCTGAAAAAGGGGTAAACATATACTGGGAAGATGACGTTTCACAACCTTTAACGAGTTCAAAACGATAAGAGTCTCGCCAATCTGTTCATGTTTTGAGAGTTAGAAAAGAGCTTAAAGTTGACTCCTCCTAGAGGAACGAGTGGTATTAAGAGTAGAAACAGGTTCCGATGATGGTGGAACTACTCAGAACAAGATAAAAGTGTTATGCAGATAAAACCTTCTTGCGGTCAAGAACAATCTCCCTAGTATCCTAAGGATATCTAGAAAAAAACATCCAAATTCAAACTATTTTCTCTAGATCATTTGTGATTCAAAATTATTAAATAACCAAGTATGAGGACATGCCCCTACCTGAAGTCCAACGCTTGCTAAAATATTCTATCCAGCCGTTCTGAAAGAGGTCACTTCAACATGGAAACCTATGATCAAAGACAGATAAAATGATTAAAAGCACCTGCAAGAAATAATAATTGAGAAAACGCTAATCTATCTTAGTGATCAATGAATCGAAGAATTAAATTACTCAAATAGATATATGAACAATTAAATGAGAAAATATAATCCATTTGTATTATCTTGTATAATAAGAAGTAACCTTACAACATTTTGCCTTGATGTTATATAGGTTATTCCAGGGTCCTGAACAATTTTCCTCTCTCAGATTGACAAACCTTCTTCTCTCTGAACTAGCATGAAGTTATGGACATGAGTGTGTGATCATTCTCATATCAAAAATGGCTAGTATAGAGAGTATGTTCTCTTAATAATTTCTTTAGAAATTACCACATATGTATCTCTACAAGGTACAGTCTACCCTTGAGACTAAAACATGAGCTCAATTTATAGGGAAATGGGGGTAGTTTCAGTTCCATGAAGAGGGGGATGGATTCCTCTCATGAAGGGATTTGAGCTCCATAGACCAAGGCATAAGCTCCATGAGTGAAGGGATAAAGCTCATGATTATAGGATAAAGCTCGAACTGAACACACTTCTAGAAGCTTCCAATTGGGAGAATATTCATCCAGCTGGGATTCTAGAAATTACTTTTTCCTTTATTTGAATATTTGCGGGGGTCCGCAATTTTTATAATCAAAACATGTGGGATGTGCCACAGGCTATAGAGAAAATATCTGCAGATCCGCAGGCAAAGGATAGGAAAAGTGCGAAGTTAGACTTTTTAACGTTTTAATGAGCTTTTCTCCAATTCCAAGACTTGGTTTAGGAACATTAGGGTTTTTGACTTCTAAGGGAGCATGATATAGGTGGTGATAGACCCATATGAAAAAATAAATGTCATGGTGAAAAAATTTAGTGTAACAGATTTCCCCCTAAAGCACGAAGTCTGAGGTATTTCTGAAGAGTGAAGTGATTTATCATTCCGAGGATTGGATTGCAGACATACCGGTTGAAAGGCTGTAAAAACATTCAATGCAAAGATATATATGTATATCATCACTGAGGTAGGAATTCCCATACTCAAATCAAAACTAACGACATGTTTTGGTACAAAAATGATTTTAAAATTACATCAATAGTAGACACAGCATGGACACAGCCATATGTCAGAAATAGTCTACTGTATCATGAATAATAAAACTCCTTGCAGCCTGGATGGTGGACACTAGATCCAGGGTCTTGATTTCTGCTTCCCGAACTAGTACAATTCTATCCATGCGATTGATTGTGCTGAGGTTGAACATGGTAGAAAACACTTGATTACCAGTCAATGATGTGAACTATTAACAAGTGTGAGAGAAACCACCAGTAATGAAAATGGCTCTCAAAGTACTGAGTACAATCCACGAAGTGTGAATGAATGATTTGCAGTCGAACACTTCACAGAGTTGTTAGAGTCGGTCTATTCTTCCCTCCGTCAGAGATCAAAATCTCTTTTGTTGCATTTCATTTTTAGGTGTCTCATTCAGTTTAATCATTTGCATTCCATTAGGAGCATCCATCTTCTGACGGAAGGGTTTTGTCACTCATGTCCCTCATGTCATGTACCTGCTGGTCCGTGTCTATTCATCAAAATCAATTTTAAAGTCATTTACAGTCCTGTTTTGGTCTCTTAGTCAGCAAGAGTCATTTCAGTCATTAGGTCTAGGGTTTCGAAAATTTTGTCTTCAAAGTGTCCAATAATGCCAGCAGGCTAGAGGGAGGTTCAAAATAAGTTTTTATTTCAAAAATTTCATCGTTATAATGTAAGACCTTGACTTTTCTTCAAAACTCTGTTTTGAAGAAAAATCATCATTTTGTCCTTTGTAATAAATGCCATGTATATTTTCAAAAATTTTCAGTTGTCAAATTCTTCAGGCACAGCCCTGGTTGCCTTTGCCAAATTCCGTGTCAGTCATCCCTGCAAAAAATTGACAAAATTTTCGTCATTCAAGTCAAAAAAGTCAAAGTGGAAACAAAAACAGAGTTTGTATTAGAAAGTGAAAAAGTGTCGAAGCAAAACATAAGAAAGTGGGTTTTTGCAAAAAAAAAATCAAATCCATGACTATATAAGATATTTTCCACATTCAAGTTTCATTTGCACGCCAAATATAGGAGAGAAGCCGAATTGAAGTGTGGAAGAGCGAAAACCATGAGTTAAAGGCCGGACTGTGGGAAGAATTCAGGGTCGTGGCGCACAGAAGAAAGGTCGGGGTGCATTGGCATGTCGCGACGCACACAGTCATTTTCCATAGTGTTAATTTTCTCTAGCGCGACGCATATAAAGGACGTGGCGCACTGGGTTTTGTGCGTGGCGCATAGGGTCGACAAGTGAAATTTTCATCATTTCTCCATAAAATTTCAAAACGATTTCGCCTCCCTTGTTCCAAGTAAGTTTGTGATGACTTTGAATTGCAATTAGTTTGTGTTTGGTGCGGGTTCAAGATTGGTTATAAGAGTTTGAATGGTGAAATTATAAACCCTCTCATGTGGTCAAAAAATGCTCCTTAGGGTTTGGATTTCAAGTTTTAAAATCTGATTTTTGTGCCAAGTATTGCAAATCCCATTCTCCATCCATGGTTCCCTTCCCCATCACTGTCATATCATCATATAGTGTCTCCCCTTTTCCCCTATGTCCCAAAGCCACTCATATCACTTGTTCCCATTTATCCCTATCCCTAAAACCTTATCATCCCCTATTACTATCAGTCTCCCATATCATTTGCAAAAAATCCCCAAATCCAAATTCCCAAACACAGTCAAGTGACTGTTATTGCATTCTAATTTCACTTGATAGTCCACTATACCCATTGTCCCTTTTTTCCACAGTTCCTCCCTACTTGGTATATTTTGGCAATTGGAGACAAAGACACAAATTTTCATTTCTCATTTTTAAACAAACCAAACATACACTTGACATATACATTGAAACACCATGACGGACACAGAATCATCTTATGAGAAAGACAATGATTCTACCACAGAGCTTCATGCACTGAGAAGGCCTCGTAAAGGTGGAAAACATGTGAGAGAAGAGCCCACCTCATTGGCTCAGTTGCAGGCCTTCCCACTTGCCATGGCATGTTTCCGAGAGCAGTCATGCTATCAGTATTGTGAGAGGATTGCTCAGATTTAGCATCATCAGGAGTTAGCCTGGTTGTTTGTTTTACATTTTCGTGATGGTCTGGTTATTCTCGCTGGTGTAAACTTCACCCTTACACCAGAAACCATTTCTCAGGCAACAGGAATACCGAATTTAGGTGAGGAATGGAACAAGAGACAGCAGGTGGACAGAGTGCATTATGAGCCCTACATCAGGCCTAGCTATGTGAGGCAGCTCAGCAGGGTATTCCCATTCTAGTTCTTGAAGGAATCTTATGCACCATTGATGAGACTCATTATCAGATACTTCAGTTGTGAGGGCTGTTTCTCACGCCTCTATGCATACCACATCAGATTATTGATGCATTTCACAAGAGTGAGGATGATGAACATACCGTATTTCATGTGCCGAAACATAGAGAGGATGACTACTCTTGTGCAGAAGAAGACTCCCGAGCAGCAGTACAACATCATTTATCATTATGCGCTCATCAAGATCATTGTGGTACATCAGCTTGGATTGCAGGGCATTGCTTGGGAAGATTTCATTTCCCGTGACTTCTTCACAGCCCCTCAGCCTCCTCCGGAGATTGTTCATGATGAAGGTGAACCTTCACATAAATTTTAAGGTCCCAAGACAGAGCCTATCAATGTGCCAGTGTATGCCACTTATTAGAGAGGCACGAGAGCATTATTTGCAGCAGCCCGACGAGTACTATCTCCACCCGGGGTGGAAGGGGTCTCGTTGCCGTCATCAGCAGTATAGGTACAGGACAGAGGAAAGAGGCCTATGAAGGAGGAGGGCCCTTCAGGAGGCCATGATACTAATTTCATATTGCTTGATGAGGATTTGAGCTCTCCAAGCTCAAAACTGAGGGAGATCATTCAGGAGCAGAAAGCTGATATCGACACATTGAATGAAAAACTACATAGATCTCAGTGGATCATAAAATATTTGGAGTAGCGCAACAAGCAGTTGGAGGATCAGCAGATGATCATGGAGTTACAAAACATCCGTGAGAACTGACAAGCTGCCCGAAGAAGCCCATCTGAGATGACACCTATTGAGCGGGAGATTGAGGCTGATAGAGGGACTTGGCTTGAGAGAGTCAAAATTCATCTCGAGAAGCTATTGGAGAAGGAAAAAAAGGATAAAAACATGCTCAGACATATGAAGAATCACTATTGGGCACGCACGCATTTTTGCAAAGCAAAGATTAAAATCCTGAAGGCAAGGTTAAGGAGGGCACTGAAGCGTCGCAAAAGGCATGATAGGCTCCAAATATTGGCTGAAGCTTCTTTGAATGAGCATAGAATTTGATCAGGGACCTACAACCCAAATTTCAAGGAATTTGGAAATTGTTTTGTAAATTTTTAATTTTTTGGTCACAAAACAGGTTTTTCTTCCCGACGCGTAGCGCCACTTGGCGCGCGCTTATGATTGGCAGCTCTTCAGGGGGGAAAATTTGAATTTCTGAGTTTTTCATGAAAATTTGTGCATGCTCATGGATTACCTAAGTATTTCATCAAGTTCTGGGTTTCCTAAAGGGTCAAAAACACCCTAAAATTGGCCTTTCTGCCACCTTTTGCACCCACAGGAAGCAGTGTTGGGAGATTGAACTTTTAGAGGGGAAAATGGACACCAAATCCAGAAATTCCACTTGGGTTAGAAAGTAGACAGGTAGGGCTTTCCAACGAGCTATCATGAGCTCAATTTTGACTTCGGGAAGTGCCTCACAATAAGCTCCAAACTTGTGATACGCATACAGATTCCAGGCGCGGCGTATAGAGGAATTTGGCCTATTTTTCACTCAACAGCTGAGAATTTCACCTAGTTTTGGTCAGTTTCAATTTTTATTGTAACTCTTGATGTAAATTGATGTAATTTCATGTTCATGATGTAATTTTGGCACATTTTTACTCATTGTAGAAGATTCATTCACCAAAAGGTGAAATGTGGGTGAATGGATCAGTTTCCTAGCATATAGAGGCAAGTTGTTTCATGGCCTATTTTCTAGTTCCTGGTTTAGATATGGTTGAAATAGCTCCTAGAATGATGAGCTCGACCCCTAGAGGCATGGGAATGGGTTAGTCTTGTCTATATGATGTATTTTCTCAGTCATTTTCAGGGTTGGACATTTGGGATTGCTAGCACTTCATTGTACATTTCATTTTGCAATTTTGGCAAAGGAATAGACCAAGGTTTGCAGCCCTCTTTGGGATCCTTGTGGCTCTATGTTTTGATGGTGTTTTCCTCTATGTATTTTTAAGTTCACTGATGTTTATGTGCACCATTTTCATTCTCCTTTATTCTTGAATTGAACAAACAAGTTATAAAGGTAGAATTCATTGGTTTGCTTTGCTCTGCCTTCATTTTTGTTTAGTTTTTCATGTTTTCATCTGTTTGAGGAGGACTCTTGAGACCCTCTTGCTCTCTTCAGCTCCTCACCAATCTGATCCATCCATTCACTCAATCTAAAGCATTGAAACTATTTCCTTCCTTGCCCCAATCAGAATTCTGTAAAAACTAGGCCTAATCCCTGCACCCAAAACTGCCTTTCCGTTTGATCCAACAAAAAACCCGAAAAACATAATCAAACTCCTTCACTTGTATACCTAGCCTAAAATTAGCTTTCATTTCATTCATCTCAAGCCCTATTGATTACTTTTCGCTGAGATTGACCCAGAGAGAGTCCTCTCCTGTTCTGGTAGTGCTAGCTACCAAACTGAGCGTGGTTTGATGTTACCCTGAACTCTGCCTTCTTTCAGCCTAAGGTAGATTTAGGCAATGACAGGAGTCATTCGATCAAAGGTCAATGATGCAACCTGTCATCAAAGGTGAGAAACCTGCCATTAGGGCATGCAGATCCCAAGGTACTACTAGGATTCTAGATTAACTTTCTAGATAATGAGCTGTCATCGATAGAAGGTGACTTGTCATAGGAAAGCCTATGAAACGAAACCATTAGATCAAGTTTTGAAGAAATATTTGCAAGGAATGACTCAAGAATGGTCAACTCGAATGGAGACAAATGTTTTCAATGAATGGTTTATTTAAATTGTGCTCTTGAACACATAACGAAACTACAGATGGTTTGGTGACAATTGACCTAAAGCTAATACCCAGAAACTGGCTAAAGACCTTCAATGTGGTTTGATTAACTTTTAGACAAAGTATTTTCCCAACCTAGGTATGAGTGTAACAAAAATTGTCGTGTTCAAGAGTGGTATAATGCTTTTCAAAACAAAGTATGACAACTGGATTCATTTTCTCTCTTTTTTCCCCACCATTTCTGGCAATTACCTTTTTATTTTTGACAAGCTTGAAGAGGATAACATTTTCTTGTTGTGTAAGCTCATCCTCCAGATGAGTCCAACTTAGTATTAAAATCGAACCCTAAGGAGTGGTTCATTCTTGTTTATAATTGACAGGTCCTTTACTGTCAAATTTTAACGAGTCCAGTATAGGAGAAACTCGATTTTTTTCAATTTTAGGGAGTCAGAAGAAAAACTAAAGAAAACTCCATGGTTGTTCCTTTTCGTAATTTTAGTCTCTCAAGCCTGAAAAAGGATAGAATAACACAAGAGAGAACTCTATTGACCATGATTAGTCAACGTATACCTTTTTCGTAAATAGTCCATTTCAGTCTGGAAAATGGGTAAACTTATACTGAAAGGACGACTATTCATTTCCTTTGAAGAGTTCAAATAGTCAAGTACTCAGCAATATTTTTATATTTAGAGATTCTGAAAAGGGCTTAAAATAGAACTCTAGGGTTTTGCTTTTTCGTAATTTTTCAAGAGCCCAAAAAAGTAATAAAAGTGTACTCATTTGGCCAACTTTAAATTTAATTTATGAGTAGGAAATGACGAAAAGAACTCGACATTTCATATGTTTTACAAGAATGAAAAATAGAAAAATAATCTCAGGACTTTCATGAGTTTAATGAGTCTTGAAAATAATAACCGAAATGGACTCAAGATAGGTTTCATTTTTATACAAGCTTTGAAACATAGGAAAAATTATGCTTTAGAGTGGTTTCAATTTTACACAAGCTTGAAACGTAGGAAAACTGTGCTTGAGAGTGATTTCATTTTTACACAAGCTTGAAACGTGGGAAACTGTGCTTGTAAATGGTTTTAATGCCCCCCAAGCATAACTTTCTAGAGCATATGCTCCCCAAGATTCATTTCATTCACCTAAGTAGATTACTGGTTACTAATAGGTGGATGGAATGAAGGTTCATTTAATAGATCAAATGAAAGATTCGACTTGACACGTACAAGATCTAATCAAAGACTCGACTGAATTAGGAGAGGATTTGTTTCATTTTTTAATGAGCTTGACACATGAAAAGAACTATTCTCATGGAAACTTGTTTCATTTTTTAATGAGCTTGACACAAGAAAAGGAATTATGCTCAAGAGGGCCTGTTTCATTTTTTAATGAGGTTGACACAGTAAAAGAAATATCCTCAAGGGATCCTGTTTTATTTTTTAATGAGGTTGAAATAGTAAAAGAACCATCCTCATGGGAAACTGTCATGGCTTCCAACTGGAAGAAACACATGTCAAGGGACACACCTTGATCATGGCTTCCAAGAGGTCTTCATCAGATGGAAGAATAGTTCTCTGGAAGAAATCCATATCAAGGGAGTCAAAAGGGATAATAACATCACATTCAAATAATCCCATAGGGTTCACCATGTCAATTACCGAATCTAAGTCAAAGAAATTTGAGCAAACAGTGAGAGGTTCGCTTGCATCGATAACTAAAAACATGGGAGTGGTGGCCACATAATTAACATGTAGCGGGGTAGATACCAATTCCGTATAAGGAAAATTCAGGGGTGTCAGATTATTGGTAGTTGAATCAAGACTAACGAATGAAAGTTGGTCAATAGTCACAATGTTTCCATTGTGAGGAAAAGATATCACACGAAAGAGTGTCGATACGACAGCTTTCATTACATAGACATAGTCTCGCCCAAGGAGAAAATTGAAATCCAAGGGGCCTCAGATTACCATAAGATCAATATAGATAGTTTTACCTTCCAAGGTAATAGGAAACTTTAGAAGGATCACTAAATGTTCACTAATGGTTATGTTAAAAGCTGATAGATTCTGTGTAACAGGCACAAGCTAAGGGGAACCCAAAGCTTGCCAAGAAGTTGAGGATAAAATACTAACACAAGCACCTTCATCTACATTTGTGCGATGCACATTCTTAGTACAAACCTTCATAATGATTTGGAAAGGGATGGAGGAAGGAAGAAGAGTTTCTGTCAGTCTACTCCAATCAAAGGAAAATACCTCAATACTTGGAGGGGGTTTTGTAGGAATAGGTGAAATGCCCCTTGGTGTAGAAGAATCTGATGTAATAAGAAGAACCTGAGCGGTATGAATTTCACTCTCTACAGGGAGAGTGGGATCAACTGGATGTGAAAATAAGTCGACCACTTGATCAACTAATGGATCATCAAGTTCCTGTGTGATATAAGTTTCACTCTCCAATGGAAGAGTGGGATTAACTGTACTTGGAATTAGATCAATCACTCTGTCAGTTGACAGTACGTTGGGAGAAAGTTTATGGTAACCAGTTGGAAGTTGTTGCTGTGGAAAAGTAAGGTTTTCCAACAATTTTGAGGCTTCATCCATGTGAGGGAAAATGTGAGTTTGATGACTCCCTTTGCATAACCTACAAGGAAACCTAACTTTACCCTTTTTCCCAGGAACCTTACAATCACTGGTTGATGGATCAACAGTAAGCTGATGGGATTTTTCTGACCATACTTCCAAGACCTTTGGAATACCAGGATAATTGATAAGGAAGTGGTCACCCTTACAAATTTTGCAAGGGTATTTGGGTTTATGATGCATGTTGGAGGTTTCTTCAATACTACCAACACTTACAACCATGGTTGGTTGGTTGAATTATTTCTTATCTTGCTTCTTCTTCTTCTTCCCTTTCCTCTTCTTCTTAGCCACCTAGTTACTAGCGTCAAGGATTTTACCAAGCGAAGAGGAAGAAAGGGAGGAAGACATGTTGGGCGAAGAAGTTAAAGGATCAACATGACGTTGGTGATGTTGAGATGGTGAGCTCTGTTGAGGTGAAGCATCCGGATGAGGTGGAACAATTTGAGCATTCGAGGCCAACGAAATTGAATATAACCATACCGGTAAACCTATGGTAAATCTAGGTAATGAAAATGTAGCCATATAAGGAGGAACAACATTTCCAAAGCAAGGAAAAGTACTAGGATTATCATTAAGAGGAGTTCCTTGGTTAGTAAATTATGGAACAGTTTCCATTATATTCAACTTTAGTGAATTTTATTAACAATTCAAACGTATTAAAAATTCAAATTCACAATGAACACCTAAGGTCTCTAAAAAGGTAAAACAAGAAAATGAACACACGCTATCAAATCTAGGAATCAAACCACACACAAACAGTATGTTTCCACAAGAGCAACACTAGTTGGTGATGAAATCCTACGTCGTAGAAGTTAATATGGAAAACTAGCGGTCGGAATAGTTACCCTGACAACCTGCTTAATGAAACAGTCTGCGCAAGTACCTCCACTATGCCATCTCGAAGTGAAGAGTACCCTCCGGAAAGTCCAAGTGAGTCTAGTCAACGTCTGCTCCAAGTAAAATGGGACCTTCCCTCCACCATCACCTTGGGAAAAATCCTAAATATTATGGCCACTAAGGTCACCAATTGAGACAATTGCACTTGGGGGAATAGTCTATGATTCGATATATATGCAAGGGCAGAGTATCTAGCTCAATCCCCTTAAAGGCTACTTGATATAATCCAAGGTTTACCAACAAGTGACCCCAAGCTCCTCGACGATGGTCTATCCAAGGTTTACCATTTTTAATAAATGCACATCTGCTATCTTTCCCAATGAGATAGGTACAATTACCTCACTATTTCCAACATGATCTCGTGCTTGACTCTTTTAAGAAGAGCTTCCCGGAGCACATTTGCAACAATTGGAATTTTTCCTTACCGCAAGATACTACTGTTTGTTTAGTTGCTCTGGAAAGTTAACTACAACCTATTCCAAAGCACTAACCTAAGCCAAGTTGGTGGAAAGAGCCCTAGAAAATGTAAAAATTGCTAGATGAATTTTATTAAGCATTGTGTTATTTGGGTTGTTATTACTCAAAGGGTAAATTGATATGAAACCAATGGTGTTATGACCTAACCCAAAACTGAATGCAATCGAATATGATAATGTAATATTTTCAATTCGACGAATCCTAACTAAAGTAAGGAGAGAGATACCATTCACTTCCAACAATGCAAAAATTGATAAATAAGAGAAAATATAACAAATTCTCTAATGCACTAATTTTATCGAGAAAAACTAATGCTAATCAATTCCATTTTTTTTATGTTTTTTTTTTTTTAATTTTTAAAACAAGCATAAAAACATGTAAATTCAAAGCAAATAAACTGATCTAAATATATGATTGATTTTTTCTCGAGTGTAAACTATGCAGTTGCAATCTATGCACAATTCACTTGAAAAGTATGCAAATGTAATCTATGCACATTTTCATTCATATTCTGAAAATTAGAATTCTAATTATGCAAATGTGATCTATGCAAGAGAATTCTCAGACACAAGATGATTCTAATGTAATCTAATGAACCAATCAAGTGTAAGTAAAGAAAAATGGGTGAAAATTCCAAAGGTCAAAAAATAAAAACACTCAAAGGCGATTAACACTCAGACACAATTTAGCGAATGAGGGGGAAATTATTTTGCAAAAAATAAGAAGCAAAAAGATGCAAAATTGTTAAGAGACTGAGACAAACCTCAAAGTAATAACCAAAGTAAATCAAATAATATTTTCTCAAAAGAGAGACTCAAAACACCCAATTAACTTAACAGAGATTGATGCAAAAGTTGCTGAAAAAAATTCACACAAAAGACTTTGACAATCAAGACAAATTGGGGCAAACACAGAGAATCTGGTAATCTGGCTCCTAAAAAGAGAATTCTTAATTTTTCAAAAAATTTCCACAAGTCCGCAGGTTCTAATGGAGAACAGAGTGGTACTGCACTGTTCTGAACTAAAAACTATGGAGGCTACCGCACTGTTTTTAAATAAAAACCGCAGAGGATAGGAAAAATACAGAAAAAATAAAAATTCAGATTTTCTTTTCAGGGATTCTGATAAGTTATCTACCCAACCCAATTTTTAGACTAATCAAAATCAGAAGACTCTTAAAATTCAAACTGAAAAATAAAAAGGAAAACTAAGTTCATTTCCCCAGTGGAGTTGTCAATTTTTTAAGTGGATAAATCCTTCTTGTGGATAAGGACGATCTCCCTAGTATCCTAAGGATATCTAGAAACAAACATCCAAATGCAAACCATTTTCTCTAGATCATTTTTATTCAAAATTAGTAAATAACCAAGTATAAGGACATGCCCCTACCTAAAGTCCAACACTTGCTAAAATCTTCTATCCAGTCATTCTACAAGAGGTCACTTCAACATGAAAACCTACAATAAAAGACAAATAAAAGGATTAAAATCACCTACAAGATATAATAATTGAGAAAACACTAATCTATCTAAGTGATCAAGGAATCCAAGAATTAAATTACTCAAATAGATACATGAACAATTCAATGAGAAAATAGAATCCATTTGTATTATCTTGTATAATAAGAAGTAACCTTACAACCTTTCGCCTTGATGTTATACATGTTCTTCCGGGGTCCTGAACAATTTTCCTCTCTCAGATTGACAAGCCTTCTTCTCTCTGAACTAGCATGAAGTTATGGACATGAGTGTGTGATCATTCTCATATCAAAAATGGCTAGTATAGAGAGTATGCTCTCTTAATAATTTCTTCAACAATTACCACATATGTATCTCTACAAGGTACAATATACCCTTGAGACTGAAACATGAGCTCAATTTATAGGGAAATGGAGGTAGTTTCAATTCCATGAAGAGGGGGATGGATTCCTCTCATGAAGGGATTTGAGCTCCATAGACCAAGGGATAAGCTCCATGAGTGAAGGGATAGAGCTCATGAGTATAGGATAAAGCTCGAACTGAATGCACTTCTAGAAGCTTCCAGTTGGGAGAATATTCATCTAGCTAGGCTTATAGAACTTACTTTTTCCTTTATTTGATTGTTTATGGGGCTTTGCAAGTTTTATAAGAAAAACATGTAGGATGTGTCGCAGGCTATAGATCAAATATCTACGGATCCGCAGGCAAAGGATAGGAAAAGTGTAGAGTTAGACTTTTTAGAGTTTTAATGAGCTTTTCTCCAATTCCAAGACTTGGTTTAGGAACATTAGGGTTTTTTATTTCTAAGGGAGCATGTTATAGGTGGTGATAGACCCATATGAATAGCTAAATGTCATGGTGACAAATTTTAGTGTAACAAAAAGTCAAGAGGCTGGCTAACAAGACCACACATTGGATTAGTTCCTTAGGAATGAATAAAACAACCACGTGAGGGCATATGATCGTCCGAGAAGATGGTAACGACGGAATGCGAAAAACAAGGCTCAATCGGAAAAATGGGCTGATAAAATAGTAATCACGAGAGGTAAAATGGGAATTGTTTCATTTTTACACAAGCTTGAAAACATGAAAAACTATGCTTGGAAAGGGTTTCATTTTTACACAAGCCTGAAACAAAAATAAATTATGCTTGAAAAGATTTGCATGCCCCTAGCATGGTGACTCAATTCGAGGTACATGCCCCCAGCTTCATGGCATTCACTTGATTAGACTACGTGTTACTAACAGGTGGATGGAATGAAGGTTCAATTATGAGATCAAGTGAAAGGGAACCTGTTTAATTTTTTAATGAGGTTGACACAATAAAAGAACTACCTTTAGAAGAGCTTGTTTTATTTTTTAAGGGGCTTGACACAAGACAACGAACTCTGCTCTGACCAGCTTGTTTCATTTTTAAGGAGCTTGACACATGAAAATGAACTATGCTCCGATGAGCTTGTTTCATTTTCTAAGGAGCTTGACACAAGAAAACGAACTATGCTCCGATGAGCTTATTTCATTTTTTAAGGATCTTGACACAAGAAAACGAACTATGCTCCGATGATCTTGTTTCATTTTTTAAGGAGCTTGACACAAGAAAAAGAACTGTGCTCTGATGACAACTCATTATGTCAAATAAGAAGTCATGGCTTCCAAGAGTGTCACATCCGATGGAAGGAAAACACCTTGGAAGTCAGGATCCAATGCCCCCAGCACACGATGCACAATGGAACTATCACTGAATGCGAGCATGGGATAAGTAGCCACATAATTAACATATGGCAGGGAAGATATAACCGGCAGGTAAGGACCCAGAAGAGATGATGGTAGACCAGATGTTAAGACCAAAGAATGAAAGTTGATCAATGGTCATGATTCGACCTTCATGTGGAAAATAGATCACATGAAAGAGGGAAGAGACAAGTGCACCCATGGCATAAGCATAGTCATGCCCCAAGAGTAAATTAAAATCCAAGGGGCCTTGGACCACCATCACGTCTATATAGACGGTTTTCCCTCCCAAAGTAATTGGCAACTTCAGAAGGATCCCTAATGGTTGACTTGTTCCTCTATTAAAAGCCAACATATTATGAGTAACTGGCATAAGCTGTGGAGAACCCAAAGCTTGCCATGTAGTTGAGGAAAAAATACTAATCGAGGCACCTTCATATATAATTATGCCCGATACGACCATATTGCAGGCCTGTACAGTGATCTTAAAGGGAACGTAAGAAGGAAGAAGATATCTTGTAAATCGACTCAAATCAAAGGAAGTGACCAAAATACATGGAGGGGGTTCCATAGGAATAAGAGGATTATCCCCCTGCGTTATGGGAGCGGAAAGACCATCCTCCTGAACTCTAGGAATGAGAGCAGGAGGATCACTTTCTAGAATGGTGGCGACAGGAATTGGAGGATCACCCTCTTGGATCATAGAAACAGGAGGATCACCTTCTGATCCCGAGGAATCAGGGGAAACAAAACTAACCTGACTGGGATGAGACCCACTCTCGACAGAAAAGACCTGATGAAATATAGATGGAATCAAGTCAAACTTCTTCTCAACCAATAATTGATCGAAAATGGACTCGGGAGACTGACTTTCAAAGAGAGTGGAATCGACTAGAGATGAATCCCGATCAATGGGTTGATCAACTATTGGAGGACTCGAAGAAATCTTCTGGTAACCGATAGGAAGACAGGACTCAGAAGCTGAAAGGGTATCCAATACCTTAGAAGCTTCATCCATATAAGGAAAAATGTGAATGGGATGGTTCCCTTCACATAACCTTTAGGGAAATTTGATCTTACTCTGTTTCTTACAAGTCTCATTGTCTCTAGCTGAAGGCTCATTATCAACATGATGCCCAGAGGGTGGTGATGAAGAGCGAATCGGGCCAACGGACCACACTACTAGCACCTTGGGAATACTAGGGAAATCACGAAGAAGGTGGTCACCCTCACATAGCTTGTAAGGGAATTTGAATCCGTGAGATGGAGCATTAGGTTTCTCGATATTAGTTGCATGGGTAGAAATAGTTGTTGATTCCCCCCTAGCTTATTTTCCTTCTTCTTCTTCGTCTTCTTAGCCACCTGGGTACTAGAATCCACACTTTCACCAGGCGAAGAGGAAGAATGAGGTAAAGAAATGGGTGAAGAAGGTGAGGGGCCAACCTTAAGATCAACATGGGGTTGACATTGTTCTGGAGGAGGATAACTTGGTTGGAAAGAGGTTGGAACACTCAGGATCACCGAGGTCGAAAATAACCAAACGAGAAAACCAACAGTTAACCCATGAAGGGACAACGTTTCCATATAAGGAGCAACAACATTCCCAAAAGAAGAAAAGGACCAAGATTCCCTTCGGAGGGGATTCCTTGGTTGATAAACTCCGAAAATGTTGCCATTGGAAACAATCATCAAAAAACACTAAGGAAGATAACTTTAGCCAGGAATATTCAGTGGGTAGTTAATTTTTTAAGACACTGAAACAAAACTATGCCTTTTCATATTTTAAGAGTCAAGAAAAGGTGACTCTAGTCACTTTCAATTTGAACAAGCTTGAAAGGACAAGTGCTCAATGATATTTTCAAATTTAAAGAGTCAGTAAAGATCAAAAAATGACTACTCAGGAACTCTAGGCAAAAGGGTGAACCAAGTAATCGTGAACTTCAATATAAACCTTGGTGATCAAATGAAAGAGAAATGACCAAGGACTTGACGTACAACAACTAATCTCCCTGAATTTTGTGTTCGGTGTATCACTGTTACAAGGCAACAGACTCTACTTCCTATGGATAAAGGATTTTAACCTATAAGGGTCTCCCTTTTGCTTTGTTACTCTGCCCTTGTGCGTATGTCAGATTGTAGACTGTTCCCCCAGGTATATCAATTCCTGCTGGTAACCATTGTGGCCATAATATTTACAATTTTTTCCTAAGGTGACGATGGAGGAAAGATCCCATTGTACCTAGAGCAGATGTCGACTAGACTCACTTGGACTCTCTGGAGGCTTATCTTCACTCGAGATGGTTTAAGTGGGGAAACTTGCACCAGGCTGTTTCATTAAGCAGGTTGTTGGGGTAACTGTTCCAACCTCCCTTTCTACATTAAAATACTACGATGTCGGATTTCATCACCAACTAGTGTTTTTAGTGTGGGAAGTTACTATTTGTGTGTGATTTGATCTCCTAGATTTTTAGGCGTGTGATTCATTTTTTTGTTTCCTTAGCGAATCTAGGAATTTTCATTGAAATTTTCTTTGATTGCGTGTGATTAATAATTTTTAATCATGGTTGAATTAACAAGACAATCGTGTAGACTCCAGGGGAAACCCCCTGAGTATACACCAAGCCAACTTGAAGGGCTGCGAGCTCTAGTATTGCCTAGTGAAAATAGAATTATATCAACAGAAACAAGAGAATCATCCATAGTTATTCATCCTGACTATCAATTACAAACAACAGAAAATATCCAAGAGCCAATTTCAATTTCTAAAGTTACTGGTAGTATTTCTCCTTCTAGTGAATTAGCTAAAGAACCTGAAATTTCTGAGCTTGACACAGAACCTGCTGTATTGGAACCATATTCAGTATTTGTTACTCCAACTTCTAGTGATCCTGGTTCACCTAGGATAAGACATCGCATTACTGAAAATATTCCTTCTGACCTCATATCTATTGAAGAAATTTTTGGTCCAGACGAAGACGTAACTCTTCCCGAAACCCAAGAAAATTTGAATCTTAGGGAGCATGAATAAATATTCTACAGTCCTTTCAGAATTTACGCTTGGTATTTATCATTGACAAAATTTTTAGAAAAACCGGGTCTTAGTTATTCACCACCCCGAATTCCTTTTCATCCTACACCGAGAGGTTATTATCCTTCGTCAACTATGTCAGGTGAGTCATCTATGTTTTCCCAATCTTCGGAAACATTTTTATATGGTGGTCCTTCTGTTCCTTCGGGGTACCAGTCACTCTCTGGTACTTTCTCAGGAGAAAATCCTCAACCAACTGAACAAGTGTTATCATCTAGTACAAATGGAACTAAAACTGAAACGTTGAACGTAGAGAAAATTTTTATGATGTCTGGTAATATTCCAAATCCTCAACCTCAAGGTAGTCAGTTACCGCTCGGGGGACAACCTCAAGGTAGTCAGTTACCACATGGAGGGCAACCTCAAGGAAGTCAATTACCGCCTGGGGGACAACCTCAAAGTAATTTTTTACCAGGACAAACTGTAGGACAATATTATTTACCTAGAGAACAACCTCAAGGATAGTACATACCTCAAGGTTATCAACCTCAGGGATAATACATACCCCAAGGTCAACCCCAGACTCAGTATATTCCTCAGGGTTGATATCAACCCCAGGTTCAGTACATGCCTCAAGGTTATCAACCTCAAGGTTAGTACCCAACTCAAGGTTTCCAACCTCCTTCCGGTTAACCATTATTACAAGGAGCTCGAAATTTTCCAGTTAATTATGTTAGGAATCTGTAATTAGCAATATTGGCAAAGTCCAATCACAAAAACAACATCGTTTCAACCACTTTGGGATTCTGGGATCTAGCCCTCTTGAATTTGGAGAGGGATCTCTCCAATAAGTGCAAAGATGGATTTGTCTTTGAAGTCTTGGGTAATGATATTAGGCTAGTTATGAAGGCCGAGGTTTTTGTTTGTTTTTGGATGGTTGAGCATGATTATTGTTTGAGGTGGAAAGTTCTACATGCCAAGAGTTTCAAGGGTGAGAAGTTGCAAGCAAATAGAACAAGCTTTGGCCAAAAAGATAGATAATTGCAAGTTTTAGTCCATTGGGCTATGGAGTCATAATATGATTTAATTGGAACAACAAAGGGCAAGAGTGGTCCATGGGGCAAGTCATCTATGTCTAAGGATCTCTTTAAAGTTTGATTTATGGAATGAAATGATACAACAAGAAGGGGAATTAAACAGATGAAGAATAAAGAGTAGCCCAGGATCTGGTAAGTACTTTGAAACTATCCAGCCTTTGACAAACACTTAAGAAAGACATAAAAGCAATCCAGGATCTGGTAAGTTCTTCGAAACTATCCAGCCTTTGATATACTTTCAATAGAAAAACATTTAAAAACAGAGGGAAACTTGAAGGCAACTGTTGGAGTAGAAACTAGTGGGCTGGGCTCACCACAAATCCTCTCCTAGCTCTTCTTTACTTGGTTACTTTCAAGACAACACAAAATGGCCTAAGATCTGGTAAGTACTTCGAAACTAGCCAGCTTTTAACACATTCCAAGGGAAACTTTTAGACAGTCTTTTGGGATAAAACTAGGACCAGGGCTCACCATATCTTCCTTAGTTCATCTATACTGAACATGAAATGAAAATAACATTCAAGAACACTATTTAGCTAAGACAGTAGGACGAGGGAACACCAACATTCCTATGCTTAGATTGAATTAAATCATTCCTAAATAACACGAATTGGAAGAAAACATATAGATAAAGATTTTCAGTTAGAGAAGGGTACTGATATACAGTAGATCCTAACTCTATGCATGCTGTTCTTTATAAGAGAAGATGAACACAGTGAAAACAGAAACAAAATAAGAAGTTACAATGAGAAAAACATCACCGTCAACATAGACCAGGATCCCATAAATTAGCTTGTATTGATGCTCCAAACCAGTTACAGCTTCAAGTCCAATGCTTTAGTTTAGCAATCATCTACACTTCCCAGACTAAATTGTCTATTACAAGCAGAGCTCCAAGAGCCAGTGAACACTATTTACATGTAGAAGTCTCAAGCTCAATTACATTTCAAAGTTCAGCAACTAACTCAACCAACACCTCTCTCATCTTCTCCAGTAGTATTTATAGAAGAATGAGGAGGTGAGATCTGATAGAAGATCTCCAAAGATAATTAATACAGTCTTGATGGCTTCTCGGCCTTTGGGGGGCTCGATGAAGAAGCTTACAGATGTTTCTGACTGTATTAATGTTTTTCGTTTAAGATTAAGCTCGGTGGGAGCTCTTATTGACTTTTGAGGCTTTGTGTTGTGTAATAGTCACTGTGTTGATATTTTTTACATTAAGTTCCTTGGCAGAAATAACTATTTGGCTGCGCTTGAGGCAAATATCTGATCTTGATTAATAACTTCGGCCTCTGTTTGCATGCTTTGAGGCACAGGTGGCACTGTGGTAGCTGGGAGGAATCAATTTGCCTCAGATGTGGCGGTGGAGGCCTTGCTATCCGATAAACACTTATGATTTTCTTTGAACTATGTTTTAATTGGGAGGATTAGGCTTTTGATAATCAATCTTAGCCGTAATCCCCCCGAATCTGTCTTCAATCTTCCATTCTGGTGCGTTTGTCTTCGACACTGATACCCTTTTATTTTTTGATTCATTTACTGTGTTTTGTTGGTGTGCAGTGTTGCGCAAGGGACGTGAGGCATCCGTGCCTTTGGAGTATTGACGAGGCATGGAAATTTTAACCATAGATGGCTTCTCTTCAATAAATCGAAGGAGTGAGAATGAAACCCCGGCTTTCGTCCTTTCTTCAGCATATAACAGAAAAACCATATAATCACCCTTTATCAAATAACATACCTGGACTTCAAAATTTTAATAAAACCAATTTGTATAACCATTTTGGGTCACAAAAGGTGTTTGCTGATGTCAAGGTGTTTGTGACCCGAAATTTTTATAAAATCTGCCCTAAAAAGTTCCCCGGGTCCGTTTTGGGGCCTGCTGACTTCAGGGTGAGTGTGACCCAAAATTTCTTTCAAATCCGCTTTATAATGCTCCCCGGGTCTAGATTTCACAAGACCCACTCCAATCGGTTGCTGCCGCGTGGATGCTGATTAGGCGTTGGGACCACCAACTCTGTGGGACTGTTGACTGCTGTCGTGGATGTGGGGACCAGAGTGACTGATCTTGGGCCGTCGATCTGCAGATCAGATCGATGGTGGAAATGTTTTGATAAATGCATCCTACCTGAGTTTATCCCCCAAGCTCTTTTTGAGTGAGATCGCCGTCCGATGAGCCGGTCTCAGATCAGACGGCGTACGCAAATATCGCACTGAGCCCACAATTGACTTTTAATGCGCGATGAGGGCGGTATCTCCAGACCTCTCAAGGCCACGTGTTGGCCTGTGGCATTGATCACATCCAAACGGGGAATACAACTTTCGCTTCAAAGGCGGTGCGATAAAAACTGTTGGTTTTGTACAGTGATTGACCGTGGGGACCACCGGGGCGATTGATTTGTGGGTCGTCGATCTGCAGATCAGATCGATGGTGGGGAGCGAATTAAGCTTTGCACTGGCGGAAACCTTTTCATACCCTGCAAAAAAACACAAAAATTAATAAAAAAAAGGGTTGCATGTGTCGGGAGGGTTTTATATATACGAAGTGGGTAGGCGCCCGACTGCGGGGCCTTGGTATATTTGAAAAGCAATATGATCAGGGGCTATAATATACAGGGCTAATCGGCGTCGAAATTTTAAACACAGAAAACAAACTTATGCGCTCAGATTTTGCGATGTGATAAGCACTTTGTGGATCTAGCACCTGGTTCTAGGGTGCGGGCATGTGGAGGGGAAGTGGCCTAAAACTTAGCCCAAGGGGGCTTAAGTCTGTAATACAAAAATGTGTTTTTTATGAAATTTTTCAAGTTTTTCAATGGTTGTGAGGGTTTCGATAAGGCAAATAAAGAGTCTTAAACCTTATCAAAGTGGTTTTGAGGGAGGGGAAAGGGGAAAAAATGAAAATGAAAGATTTTTTATGGAGAATAAAGGGGTAAAAATGAGGTTAGTTTTGGAAGTGGAAGGAGGGGAAAAATGATGATTTTGCAGTAGTCTCTCATGAAATCAACATAATTCCAGGGTGTAAAATGGGCACAGTAGGGAAGATTTGGACAGAGGCATGAGGCCTTTAAGAGTCTTCAAGAGCCAACACTTTTTGCAATAAAATTTTTTCCTTGAAGGCTCAAAAAATGATTTAGCCACCTTTTGGTATAACAAAGTTTATAGGTGGCTAAAAAATTATCAACCCTACGTTAAACCAGGTTATGGTCCTTCATATACACAACCTTCTATGGGTCAATACCCTGGAATGCACATGGTGTGGGATCCATCTCAAATTCAACAGACTTTGCTACCCAATGTGCAGTTACCTAATCAACCTGGACAGCCTATAGGTTCTGGTCCAACCAAGAAACTTGTCCAGCCTACTTTTCAAGTTCTTACACCTAGTTCTATTCAGCAGCCTGGGCCTAGTACACCTCAAAATCCGCCTCAGACTGCTGCTACTGCTACAACTTCTATTCAACCTACCACGCCTGTTTCTGGAGTGTCTGCAGCTCCGGTTTCTTATATCCTTGCATCAGTACAAATTCCTCAAATATTTGTACCACAGTCAGGACCTACAATTCAGACTACGGTCCAAATGCCTATAGGACAAGCTGGTACTAGTACGATTGTCTCTAGTCAACCACAATTTACTTATCAACCGTACTAGGGACAGTATCAATTTGGATAGGCTACAAAAAATCCAGTATATCAGTATCAGCCATACCCTATGTATACTTATCAAGTACCTCAACAACCCTAGTATGGTCTGGTTAATCCTGGTTATCCAGGAGGTTTCACGATTCCAAATGCGCATCCAATTCTAGGGTATCCTGGATATCCTCCTCCTGGCACTGGTTTGATCACACAAGGTTATAAAGACCCTAGCCATCGGTTACCATTTATAGCAACTTTAGATTTACCAGATCTATTGCGCCTTACAAATGATCCCATTTTTTATCTTCCATATTGGCCTTCGATGCCTAACAAGTTGCCCAGTGATATTCCAAAGTTTGAGAGTAAGTCAGGAGAGGACCCATCTAATCACGTTATGACTTATCACCTCTAGTGTGCATCCAATTCACTAATCGATGATTCGATTCGATTGTGTCTTTTTTAGAGAACTCTCATTGGTCTAGCCTCCAAATGGTATATTGAATTACCACGCGGCTCTTTTAATAATTTTAATGCACTAGCTACTGCTTTCTTAACCCATTTTCAGTTGCCTGTCAGATACGACAACGACACAGAATTTCTAAATTCATTAAAACAATCTACGTCTACGTACATATCTGATCACATTCATGAATGGAGACGTAGAAGGCGTTTAGTGAAATTATTTATTCCGGATCAAATTTTGGTTGAATGGTTTATTAAATCGTTATTTCCCAAAATTACTGAAGATGTGGCCAAAGGAGGCGTTGCTACCGAAGAGCAAGTCATTTCTCAGGCTTAGTACCTTGACCTTATATATACTCAGTCAGGTACTCTGTATGATAAAATCCCAAACTTACTAAGACTTGGTCAATTAACTACAACTCCTTCTGGCTCTCATGCTACTGATGGTGTAATTGATTCTGTTAGAACTAGTAAAAGTAAGAAGAAATCTTCCAAGACGACTTCTCCTATTATCACTTTACCCGATTCACCAAAAAGAGATTCTTCTATTGAAACTTCTGCCGATATTCATGTTGTAGAATCATCTACAACCAAATCTAAAACTGGTGGTAAGAATAAAGGTAAGAATAAAAAGAAAAAATCTTCAAAAGATAAAAACGATACAACTGAACCAAATGAAGAAAAACGCAAACCTCGATATCCTTGTCTGATATGTGATGAGGATCATTTTACAAAAGAGTGCCCACACAGAGCTGAGGTATCAAAATTCGTTAAGGGTTTTCCCATACCTGCTGTCTTGAAGGATCCATTTCCTACTCAAGATAGTAACATGGTTGGATCTTCCTCAAATGCGCTTGAGAATATCTTGATGGTTGCGACACGATCGCAAGATTATGGTAGTAAAAAACCTGGTAAAGAAGCAGAAACATCTAATTCAACATCAACTACATCTCCCTCAGTTTCTGATTTGTTACAGATCGAGAAACAAAATCTTGACTTAGTAATCAAACCGCCTACTAAAGGTGTACTTCGTAAATCATCTTTCGATTCATATGCGAGAGTTGCTCAGAATTACAATATTTTTGAAGATTTGGTGATTTCCCCTTCAGCAATGTCGGCTTTGGAAGTATTGCAATCATGCCCAGCCTAAATAAAATTACTTTTGTTAGCCTTAGGAGCCGTAGATCTCCAAGATTCGAACCTCATGATCTTCGATTTAGAGAATTTTACACCCCGCCTACCCCATCAAATGGCTTTTCAGATTCTAGTAATAGTAAAAAACAAATGTATCTTTCATATTGTTGTTGATGAAGGGGCTTATACATGTATCATGTCGTTAAAATGTTGGAAATCACTTGGTTCTCTGACCATTAACCAATCACCAACTATTTTCAAAGCTTTTGACAGAAGAGGTTTTCAGCTGTATGGTATTTTACAAGATCTACCAATAGAGGTCAAAGGGAAAATGGTTAATCTAGATATGGAAGTGGTTGATGCCCCTCTGGATTACAAACTTCTCCTGGGTCGCAGTTGGTCTTATGCCATGACTGCCGTTGTATCATTGATCTTTCGTCTCATCATGTTTCCTCATAAAGGGAAGATCGTTAAAGTAGATCAGCTCTCATATTATTCATCCAACCTAGCCTCTACTGATAGCATCCAGCATATCAAAAAATCGACTATCCCTTATAAGGATGTCGAAGTAGGTTTTCTTAAAGATTCGGCTTTATTGGGAACTTTTTCCCTACCTGCTCCCAACATACAACCTCCTATTGCTAATATCAATATGATTATATCAAGTACTATTTCCTTTGATGATCCTTGGATAGTACCTTCAGAATCAGAATTGGATTCTTTTGATGGCCCGATGCCTTTGAGTCCTTCTGAGTTAGCATATCAGAATGTACAGTCATTTTCTGATACTCCTTCAACTGAATTTGATCCAGTGAATGTGATCAATCAGGAGTCATTTTCAATATTGAGCTCAACTTCGACACCAATTCTGGATCTTGATCAACGAGTATTCAATATTGATGAGCATATTCGTGAATTCTTGTTGGTATATGAGTTACCATGGGAAGATCTTCATCATAGGTCTTCATTTTTACCTGATCTCGATCATTTTGAGAATGATTTTTCCTCCATTTTTACCACTGATTATGTCAAAGAACCTTAGAATCCTCTCTCACATTTCGGTTCTGAATTGAATTTAGAAAATATTTCTACAACGGTTCCTCTTAACATTTCAGTAAAACCTAGAATTTTTGAAAACATTCATATAGGTGCTTCTTGTACGACTAATGAACTCCAAGCATATAAAGCCCTATTTCATCAATTCCGCGACATTTTCACCTAGTCATATGAAGAAATGCTAGGAATCGATCCGTCAATTGTTTTTCATGAAATTAAGACATACCCAGATGCTAAAACCGTTAGACAGAGATTACGTCAGATACATCTGGGAAAAGCTGCCGCTATCAAAGCCGAAGTTGAAGAATTACTTCGTGCAGGTTTTATTTATCTGATCCTGTTAACGGACTGGGTATCTAATATTTTTCCGGTCAATAAAAAACAAGGAACAATACGAGTATGTATCGATTATAGGAATATAAATCAAGCTTGTCCAAAGGACAATTATTCAACCCCTTACATCGATCAAATTATTGACGATTGTGCTGGAAGTGAAATGTTTTCATTCATGGATGGATTTTCTAGTTACAATCAAATCAACATACTCCCTATAGATCAACCCAAAACAACTTTCATTTATCCATGGGGAACTTTTGCTTATCGCAAACTACCCTTTGGACTTAAGAATGCTGGCGCCACTTTTCAAAGAGCCATGTCTTATGCATTTCATGACATTAAACACATTGTACAACCCTACCTTGATGATTTTCCTGCCCATTCTTCGTGCAGAGCAGGTCATATTACTCATTTATGAGCCATTTTTATATGATGTAGGCATTATAAGATTCGTTTGAATCCTCACAAATGTGTTTTCTATGTACAATATAGATGATTATTGGGATTTATTGTATCAAAGGCAGGATTCGTGTCGATATGTCGAAGGTTGAGGCAATCATCAATTTACCTTCTCCTTCTACTCTTTGCCAACTCCAAATTTCACAAGGGAAAGCAAACTTTTTACGTCGATTCATTCCTAACTACGCCGAGTTAACAAAAGGTTTCACCAAGTTGTTGAAACAGAATATTCCTTTCTTTTGGGACAAGGTCGCCAATAGATCTTTTGATGCTCTGAAACACACATTGACCCATACACCGTTATTGCATCCTCCCAACTACAACCAATATTACTTTTTGTACCTTGCCGCTTCTGATTCCACGATAGGGATGGTTTTATTTCAGGAAGATGAATTTCATGGTGAACATGTGATTTACTCTCTTAGTCAAAATTTCCATCCGACTGAAATCAAATATTCACATGTGGAGAAATTGGCCTTGGCAGCTGTTCAAGTTGTCCAATGTTTTCGTCATTACATACTTTTACGCAAAACAACAGTGATTTCTGATTGTAACCCTATGATGTATATTTTGACCAAACAATTGCTAGGAGGAAAATACTCCAAATGGATTGTTATCCTACAGGATTTTGATTTGGAATTTGAAAAGTCCAAATCAAAGAAATCATTGATATTTGTTGGACTTTTGTGTGATTTCCCACATACTGATACAAAAACTATGGTGGAACAACCAATCGTGGACGAATCCTTGTTTCTTATTAGTACCATTGATCCTTGGTATGGAGACATCATTGTTTATCTTCAGACCCAATCTTTTCGGCCTGAACTTTCACGATCACAATGACGTAAAATCCGTTTCCAGTCTCAACAATATCATATTGTTGGCGACACACTATACTGTTGCGGTGAAAAATCTGTTTTTCGACGTTGTCTCACTCATGAAGAAGCCGAAAAGGTTTTAAATGACTGTCACTCTAGAGCATGTGGCGGTCATATGTCTGGGTACACCACAACCCAAAAGATATTGTGCGCAGGTTATTTCTGGTCGTCCTTATTTAAATATTGTATTTATGCGGTCCGAAAATGTCATAATTGTCAAATCTTCGATCGAAAAATGCATGCACCACCTGCTCCTCTTCACCCCATAATTGCTGTCAGTCCTTTTGCAAAATGGGGCATTGACTTCATTACATGTAACCCTCACTCGGCTGGGGGGCATGGGTATATTATTCTAGCAGTAAATTATTTTACCAAATGGGCCGAGGCGATGCCTACATTTGTGGAAGATGGAAAAACTGCAGCTACTTTCGTGTTCAATCATGTTATTTCTCATTTCGGTGTACCCCAAGTGATAATTACTGAACAAGGAGCCATTTTCGAAATATCATGATGACTGAGCTAACAAACCAACTTGGCCTATGCCATGATAGTTCTACACCATATTATCCGCAGGCTAATGGTTTAGTTGAAGCAATTAATAAATTTTTAGTCACCATGATCAAAAGAATCATTGGAATTCATAAGTCAAATTGGCATACCATGCTCTTTTCAGCACTTTGGGCATATCGAACCTCAGCAAAAACATCGACAGGTTTTACCCCTTTTCAACTAGTTTACGATTTAGAAGTGGTATTATCCATTGAATGCGAGATACCATCACTCCAACTAGCCATATAGTTACTACTAGCCACTTCTGAAGAGGAGAAACGTTTTTTATACTTGGCTCAATTAGATGAGAATCGGCGCACTGCTACATTAGCTACCGAGACTCATGCGAAAAGAATGAAAGCTCAGTATGATAGGAAGGTTACACCTTGGATTTTTTCAGAAGGAGACCTATTTTTGGTTTATGATCAAGCCAACGATAAACTGGGGGTTGGGAAATTCGAACCCATGTGGCATGGTCCTTATATTATCAAGTGACAGCTTGCAAAAGGGGCCTATGAATTGATTGATTCTGATGGGGTCTCTTTAAGTAAACCCAGAAATGGGCTTTATCTGAAGAGATATTATGCTTGATTTTTGTGTGGAGATATTTTCTGTATATTAGTTACTTTCTAGCTGGTGTGCTATAGATTAGAAACGTGTGCCTAGCTTAAGTGTGCTTTTACTACTATTCCTGCTTATCTGGATTACTCTTGATATCGCAGATGTTGATGTATTTTCAAACATATATTGGTTTTTCTGATAGCGCTTATCGTAGTACACGGAACATCTCTTCCGCAGCCTGGGTTATTTATTCACCCACTGACAAGTTAGTATCTATGCATGGGGTAAGCCTCGGTCAAACAACGAACAATATTATTGAATACAGTGCAATTATTGAGTTATTTTCGGAATCCATTTAATTTGGAATTCATAGTTTGATCGTTAGGTTAGATTCTGAACTCGTTGTATTATAGTTAAAATGAGTTTATGCCATTAGAAACCCAATATTATTAATAATATTTTTAAGGGTTCATCTCTTGGAATGAGAGTTCGATTATATTGAGTATCAACACATTCCAAGAAGTTTAAACACATTAGCAGATGCAATAGCTTCTAGTGTTATAAACAAATATTTGCAATAATAAAGTAGTAAATCAACATTCGATAACATGATTGAACAGGTAACTGGAAATAATAGTATATCATAATATAGATGTAGTGTTTCAAAAAATAGTACATTGTCTTAGATCATAGGTTCAAAGCGCCTTATGATCAGAAAAAAGTGATATAAAAAAATGATAAGAGTCTATACAATCGATCATCCATTATCCGTGGTAATGATCATGATAATACACTATTTCTCGTGCTACTCTACTCAAAAATATCCTGAATGGTCCAGGAATACCAATGACGTATCTCTGTAAATGGAGTGGAATGTCATCTATGGTAGTCTCAAGGATGTCCATAGTTAGCCACTCCAGGTGGTGTTCCAAATTAGTCAAGATTTCTGCTATCTAATCCTGTGGTGGTGGTGCTGCTGCAACTACATCCCTTTGCCTCCTGTCAAAGGGGCGGAGAGTGGTTTTTCGACTTGGAACCACATCTACATTTGAAATTTTTGTTATCAGTTTTGGATGATTTTAAAAAAAGAAAAAAAAAACAAAAAAAGAAAGAAATTAGAACATGTCAAAGAGATTTTTTACCTGACTCATCCCACTGAGCTCCTGGAGGAAGTGGCATATCTCGGTCACCGCAGAAATCTATACTCGCATAAGGAAGATCCTCTATCACAAAAATTTGGTGTTCTAACCAACGAAAAATAAGTCGAGGGAAATCGAGCAATATTTCCACCCTCATCGTGACAGGCCATCAAAGCAACCCATCGAACCATCTAAGGCTCTTGAGGTCTACCAGCATCAACATGAATATTTTGTGGGGATAACAAAGGAATCCTCTCTAAAGCAAAGGTAACCACGATAGATCCATATCCGAAGTTATTTAACTTCCATTTTTTTGCTCTAGTTAGTTGGCCTTTGACATTAGCCAAAATTGCCTCGCACCAGTTGAATATAGTGCCTCGGAAGCAATCTACTGCAATTTTCATTTGAGATCTAGTAGCCACATGAAAAGCTGCACTTCCGCACAACTTGGTAACGGTAAATGCAATCACTTTTAACTCGGGATGGATGATAGTTTTAATATCAATCCGTTTGTCTCTAGGATTGTCTTTATCATTACAGAACTCTAATTGCAGGCTAGTGACGGACTGGCCACCTGGCCTAGCCCCAAATAGAGAAAGTGGTTCACCTCTCTTAGACAAAATAGTCAAAAAATAGATGTCCTCCAGCTCAATTTCGAGCTTGTTGCCTCCAATCATGAAACACTGGTCCTGAACGTCCCACTTGTTTACCAACTAAGTGAGAAGATCTACTTGAGCTCTCATGCCACTGATAGCCCAGAATTTGAATAGCCTGCATGCTCTTAAAACTTACAATGTAGGTTTATGAATCATTGTTGCTTCATCTACCTCCTCATGTTCATGTTCTCGCCAAATGAGCATTGTAAATATCCTACAATGAGAAAAATGAAAGTTTAGAATCATTTTAAAACAAAAATTTTGGGTAATTTGGGAGGAAATTATGTTTTTAATTTAGTTACGATGCCCCTGCACTTTACGTTCAGAGACAGTGCGTAGCTCTGCACGGGCTCTGTGCTAAAATTGTTGGGCCCCGACATTTTCCTTTGTAAGAAAATGTCGGGGTCTGCAGGTATCATGTGTCTTACCTGCGGATCCCCGACGGTGGAATTTTGAACCTATTTCCTCTCCAAAAATGAAATTTAAACCCTAAATTAAGGAAATGAATAGATGAAAAGCAAGGAAAAGATGATGTGGATTACCTAGAGCAGACGATTTTCGATTTCAACGGTCGGTTTGTCTGGAATCTTCTCCAAAGAATTTTTTGCTAAAAGCTCTAAAATTTTCACTCCAAACTCAAACGGTAAAAATGAATTTGGAAAAATCCTTTTTATAAGTTTTTTCGAATAAATGAAATTTAAATTTGTTTATTTTTCACCTTAAAAAGATGGTTTTTCAAAATATTTTTATTATTGAAGCAGGTACGTTTAATTTTATTAGTTTTTGTGCAGAATACCAGATTTTTCAGGAAAAATTATCATTTTTGACCAAGAGTATACTTTTATCACTTTTTCGGGCTCTTAAAAATTTTACGAAAAAGCAAAACCCTAGAGTTCTCTTTTAAGCCCTTTTCAGACTCTCTAAAAATGAAAATATTGCTGAGTACTTGACTATTCGAACTCGTTAAAGGAAATGAACAATCGTCCTTTCAGTATAAGTTTACCCCTTTTCTGGACTGAAATGAACTATTTACGAAAAAGGTATACATTGAATAATTATGGTCAATAGAGTTCTCCCCCGTATTATTTTATCCTTTTTCGGTCCCGAGAGACTAAATTTACGAAAAAGTACACCCATGGAGTTTTTCTTAAGTTTTTTCTTCTGACTCCCTAAAAATGAAAAACACTGAGTTTCTCCTATACTGGACACATTAAAATTTAACAGTAAAGGAATTTTCAATTTCAAACAGGAACAGACCACTCCTTCTTAGGGTTTGATTTTAATCTAAGTTGGACTCATCCGAAGGATGAGCTTATAAACAAGAAAATGTTATCCTCCTCAAGCTTGTTAAAAAATAAAGAGGTACTTGCCAGAAATGGTGGGGGAAAAAGAGAGAAAATAGATTCATTTGTTACACTTTGATTTATAAAAGCATTATACCACTCTTGAACACGACACTTTTTGTCACACTTCTACCTGGGTTTGGAAAATCCCTTGCCTATCAGTTAATCAAACCAATTGAAGGTCTTCAGCCGGTTTCTGGGTATTAGCTTAGGGAAACTATCACCAAACCATCTACAGTGTCATTATGTGTTCAAGAGGACAGTTAAACAAACCATTCATCTGCAAACATTTGTCTCCATTCACGTTGACCATCCTTGAGTCAGTCCTTGAAAAAAAATTCTTCAAAACTTGATCTATGGTTTCGTGTCGTGAGCTTGCTTAAGACGGATCACTTTCTATCGACGATAGCTCATCATCTAGGAAGTTGATCTAGAATCCGTCAGTAACTTGGAATCTGCATGCCTTAATGGCAGGTTTCTCGCCTTCAATGACAAGTTGCATCATTGACCTTCAATTGGATGATTTCGTGAAATGTTCGACTTCAGATTAGTTATTCACATTTTATGGATTGTACTGAGTACTTTGAGAGCCATTGTCATTATTGGTGGTTTCTCTCACACTTGTTAACAGTTCACATCATTTACTGGTAATCAATTGGGTTCTACCATATTCGACTTCAACACATTTAATCGCATGGGTAGAATCGTACGAGTTCGGGAAGCAGAAATCAAGACCCTGGATCTAGTTTCCACCGTCTAGGCTGAGAGGAGTTTTGTTATTCATTATGTAGTAGACTATCATTACAGATGGCTACATCCATTCTGTGTATACACTATTAATGTAATATTAAAATCATTTCTGTATCAGAACAAGTTTAGTTAGTTTTGATCTGATTATGGGAATGCCTACCTCAGTGATGAAATATATATATGATTTGCATTGAATTGTTTTACAGGGTTCTGACTGGGGTGTCCACAGGCTAATCCTTGAAATAATAAAGCACACCACTCTTCGAATTCTCTCAGACTTTGCACTTTAGGGGGCAATTTGTTACACTGAAATTTGTCACCATGACGTTTTAGTACTCCCTTATAATTCTACAACATCAAAGTTCCTAAAGTCAAGCCTTGAAATTGAGAGAAAAGCTCATAAAAGTCTTAAAAACACTTGTACCGCACTTTATATTAACATTGCCTATGGTGTCGCACTTTTTTGCTCTAAATCATGTGGAGCTAAATGCACTTTTTATTCATTAAAGGTGCAGACCCATGTAAAAGGTAAAACAAAGACAGAAAGTAACATTTACAAGCCCAGTAGTCAAATCTAGAAGCTTCTAGAAGTAGTTATCCGGTCGAAGGTTCGCTCCTATCATGTATGTTCATTCCTCCATTATGAGAGCATACCCCTTGATTTATGGAGCTCAATCCCTTCAAAATAGCATTCTATCCCTTCTTATGTGGAACCATAACCTCCTCTCTTTTCCTATAAATTGAAGCCATAGTGCAACTTCAAAGGTTAGAGTTAGGGAGTTAGACTTGGAGAATTTTTGAGGAGAAATGTTGTAGAGAATCATACTCTCATAGCTGATCATTATATTGGAATGATTACACACCCATGTGCTTTTAGCTGAGAGAGTGCAAGGCTTGTCATAGTAAAGGAAACGCCTGTTCCGGACCCCAGGAAGGCCTGTATGACATCAAGGCAGACATGGTTGTAAGGCTCTTCTTTATTTAAGTTAATACGAATGAATATTGTTTTATCGATCAGTTATTTAGTTAAATATCTTATTTACAATGTTTAATCAATGGGTTATTTAATTAATTATCTCATTTCTTGAATTTCTTGATCATCTTGATATATGTTTGATTCATGACCTAATTTATTATGCAGATGATTTTGATCTTTTCTTGTGTTTGTGATTGCAGATCCTTGGTGAAGACTTTCTTCAAGCCACTGGAAAGAAGATCATCGCTGGACTACAAGTAGGTTTCTAAAACCCTTTTATAATTAATTCCAATTCAAACAATATCTAGAGAAAATAGTTTTTATTTGTCCATTTGTTGCTCGCTATCCGTAGGACACTTGGGAGGTATGTCTTGTCCGCAAGAATGACTTATCCATACAACAGGCCACAAATATGTCCTTGTATTTCTACACACTCCCATCATCAAATTGCTTTACCTTCTAGATCCATCTCGATCCAACCACTGATTTGTCGACTGGTCTTGGGACTATCTCCCATTCACTGTTCTTGACAATGGAGTCATACTCCTCCACCATTGCATCAACCCAAGTAGGTTGCTGCAATTCTTTCTGAAAGGAATATGGTTTAGTCAAAATACATTTTCTCATAAGAGCCATGTATCTAGTAAATCGTTCAAGAGAGTGTCTTTGTCTGCGCTATGAAGTAGGGGCTCCTACATTCTGTGCTGCATCAAGTCTCGGCCTATCAGATTCCGTGGTGTGCCTTATGCCATTTCTGATGGATGGCTCTGCATGAGTGATTTCCTCCACTCCATGACCCTCCTCATGTGGTTGATCCACATCTTGAGACTCATCCTTGGGAACCAGAAGTTCCTCCTTTGCATTCAAGTCCAACTCCCTCTTAAGGGAAAACCGCATGGCTTTCTCCTCATCAAATTTGATATCCCATCGTACAAAAGTCATTCTTTTGTTTGGAAAATACAAACGATAATTGTGGGGTGTTTCAATGTACCCCACAAAAATCCCAACATCAGCAGTCGATTCTAGCTTCTTCTTGGCATCCTTGGTCACATACACATAAATAGATGAGCCAAAAATATTAAAGTGTGAAACATTAGGTTTATTACTAGTGAAAGCCTCTTCAAGTGTACTCATGCTAAGTACTCTATGAGGACAACAGTTTTGCACATGTACTGTTGTATTGCATGCTTCCACCCACAGATGCATCACTAGGCCTTGGTCATGCGACATCGCTCATGCTGCACCCACAATAGTTTTGTTCTTCCTCTCCGCAACCCCATTCTGTTGTGGGTTATGAGGCGATATGAGTTCTCTTCGAATTCCTTCTTTGATGCAAAAGTTCTTGAATTCGTTAGAGATGTATTCTCCATCATTATCGCTCCTAAGAGCCTTCAATTGCTTCCCCAACTCTTTCTCCACAAATGCCTTAAACTCACAGAAATTAGAGAATGTTTTATCTTTCTTCTGCATGAAGAAGATCCAACACTTACAAGAAAAGTCATCAACAAATATTACATAGTACTTATGTTTTGTTGTTGAAGCAACCAAGAAAGGACCACACATGTCTGTGTGAACTCTCTTAAGGATCCCCGAAGCTTGGTTTTCCTTCTCATGAAAGGTGTCCTTTACACATTTTCCCATAGTACATCCCTTGCATGTGTCTGATTGCTGCATGGCTTTCAAGGCTCCATGGTGAAGATGGCCCAATCACATGTGCCATAATTTTCTCTCATCCCAGCTCACCACTTGATCTGCCTTGCCTAGCATTGCTGCGTAGTCATCTGCCTCCAGCTTGTAGAGGTTATTAACTAAAATCCCTATCCTCTTGTCTTGACCCATTGTTTTATGTTGCAGGAAAGGTTTTCCATCTCTAAAAACAACGTCATAACCTCTATCCTCCAACATTGCGACTGAGACCAAATTTTTCTTCAGACTTGGTACATGCATCACATATTTTAATTGAAGTGGTTTACCTGAATCCCTTTGAAAGGTAATGGTAGCAATCCTAGTAGCACTGTACCATCCATCATCGCTCATTTCAATATGCATCTGGAGATCTTTCTCCCCCAATTCACTGAAAAGTTCCTTATCTCCCGTCATGTGAAAGTAAGCGCCACTATCCAAATACCACATAGATCCCAATGTAATGGACACCATGCATGTGATCAATGATAATTCAAAATCAAATTGTGATGCAAGGGCCTCACCAGCTGCAGATCCAGCAACCTTCTTGTTCTTCTTCTTTTGTGGACAGCTAGTATAAAAATTCCCATCTTCGTGACAGTGAAAACACTTCACCTTGGACATGTCCTGCTTCTTGCCATTCTTGGACTCATATTTTGAATGGAATTTCTTCCCCTTCCCCTTCCTTGCCTTGGGATCCAAATAAAAATCTTCTTCATCCTCATTCTTAGATGAAGATCCATCTCCGGTGTTCCGTCTTAACTCCTCCTGCACCAAATCCGACCACAGTCGTTGCCAATCTGGCATTTTTTCCCTTCTATTGACAAAGTATTGAGAACTGTGCCAACTCTTGGGAAGTACTAGGAGAGCCAAGCTCAAAAAATCATCATCAACACCTGTTATTCTAATGCTCCCCAGTTCATCCCAACATTGGACAAACTTTGTTATATATTTTGGAATGGTGTCACCCTTTTCCATCTTTATCTTCCTGAGTTTATCTTTGAGTGCCAATTTCCTATGGTCGCTGCTGCTTTGGAATAGATCCATCAAAGGCTTCCATATTTCATATGGTGTGGCTTTCCAATTGAGGCTTGAGACAATGTGGTCTTGTACTCCCTCCAACAAGATCCTCCTCGCCTTTGCCACTTTCTTTTGCCATGCATCAAGATTTGCAGCATCGGGTTTAGGAAAATATTTTTCAATGAATTCATTCAACCCATTTTCTTCGAGTACTGCATGCATTCTATCCTTCCAAGAAATTTAGTTTGAGCTACCCTCGACTACATACTCTAACCTCAAGCCATTGAAAGTAATTTCAATCTTGAATCAACTATAGCACCAAGAAAGTCTTTCTGCGAATTTTAATTCTATCTAGTCACAAACTCAATTCCTACTCCACTTCTGCAATTTCCTATGCTTTGATACCATGTAGAAATTATACAACAAGCATGTATATCTTGGATTCACCTGATCAAACAATGTACTAAAGTTAAATACCAAATCGCTTCTACAAATATTTTGCGAAATTAAAAACATTGTCGCTAATCACATGAACATGAAGAAAGATCAATCACACACAGCACAGATAATTTCCTGTGTAAATCTTACAGCTAAAAACCCCACTATCTTCTATTTTATATTAAGCATGGATCATGAAACAATTACATGAAAAAATATTCTCACAAGAGCCCTCCAGTACTCAACTAATTGTCTCACACTATCATATGCAAAACTTACCAACACATAGCCAATTCTCAGCCTCCAGATAGCCTGCATTTCTTCCGCAATCCTTGATGGTAAATATCCATAAAATATAGGAATTATTTCCTGCCTTGACTGTGCCAGTATCATGGGCATTCCAATGGGTGTTTGCCTGCATGTGTGCAAGAAAATAATCCTACAACTGATAGTCAACTTCCCTTTCACCTAGAACTTAACTGGGTCTCCAATGGATCTGACATGCATGCAAATAATAATAGTAAATCCTTAGTTGCATGTGAGATCATTGATTGTGATTTAATTAATATTTAATTCACTAGATCTCTCACTAGTGTATATTCAGTTACAACTAGCACAACTGATTTTAATTGACTCAACTGAGTTAAATTGATTTACAACTTGTACCACTGCACTTCGAACTCTGTTACAACTAGAATTACTCTGCATACCTCACCAAAAACCTCTAACTCGAAATCCACTAGGTAACTAAATTTATCACTTTCAGTTAACTCATTCAAGTCCACATTGAGAATAGATTACAGTTTAATGTCCATCTTAATTAAGGGATAAAAAAATGGACATGCACCCAAAAATAACACCATGGGCCCCACCCTAGTCTGGGTGCTTAATTAAACCTGGTGTTGAATGCAACCACGTGCTTAATACACTAGGCGTGGGTGCTTAATCTTCTTGTTGAATCTCAACAAGAACAAGGCCAACAATTCATATAATATATTAGTAGACATCCCCACCCACAAAAAGAGAATGAAAATGATAAAGACAGAAATAGCTTTCACAATGTAAACCAAAGGTAACTCATCAATGTAAACAAAAGGTAACTCTTCAACAATGAAATGTAACAACCCCAAATTTAACATGCAATTAATTATATAAAAAAAAAAATTAATAATCAACCCAAAAACTGTTTAATTAATCATCATAGAATTTTCAGAAACATGAATAAGATGACTTACATGTAATGGAGATATTCCTTACTTGAGACTCCAAAGTTGAACGATATTTGAATCTTGCTAACTGCAACAAAGTTTTGGGGACAACTCTCCACCCAATCGTAGGCTCAGCTATATGTAATATTTCCATAGTTTTCCACCCACAAGCCCTAAATCAATGTACTACTACCAGGGTATCCTTTACCTCACAATACCTTTCTCTCCAGAGAATGGATGAAAGAATGATCCATGAATCTTCCTCAATATTTATTAAATAGACAAAAAAATGGAATGGGAACCACATGCACACATTCACTATGTCAACATGCAACTTTGATTTATTTAATTTTTACTTAATTTAATGTTTCTCTTAGTTTAACTTAATTTTTTTTAACTTTACTTAATTTAGTGTTTCTCTTAGTTTAACTTACTTTTTGTTCACTTTACTTATTTTTACAGTTTCTTAGTTTAACTCTTTCTTAATTTATTCCTTTTTACTTTTGTTAATTAAATATTTGTTAATTAACTTTTAACTTCACTTATTTATTTACTGTTTAGGACTCCAGTTTATTATTTACTATTTTATTTAGAACTCTAGTTATCGTTTTCTATTTTATTTATTATTTTTATTATTCTCTTGAATTATTATTTATTTATTTATATTACATTATTCATATATTATTTATTATTTTATAATTATTAGGGGACATTACATACTCCCCCTCTTCAAGGAACTTCATCCCGAAGTTAAGTATTTAATTATATTATAATATTTATTTAGTTATTTATTACTTCATGTTTGACCAACACCCTCTGCTGAACTAGTATAACCAAAAAGCATCGAAAGTTCCCACAACACCCGGGAAGTATCAAGGAACCTATGTCCTTTTTCCCACTTTCGGAACTAGGCATAAGCCTCCTCATTCTGTACCATAGCCAAGGCTGGCCCCAAGGCTCATGCCCGGCTCAGACCTCATCTGCCCCATGGTAGGCACCCGACTCAGTACTCCATGCAGTAGTACTCCAGGAATCTTGCAAGGCTGGCCCACTCCCTCCACACTCACTAAGGCACACATACCCAGGCATCGAAGTCTTCCACCCACTTCCAGACTTCAGTGTCCCAATCAAATAATAGGCACTTGGCCTACAATATTAGTCCCTTGGACTCCTCAAGATGGTCCCACATCCCTTCAAGATCTATCCATCAAGAGATATACAAGACAAAGGAACACTAGCATATGTAGTGTTGATTGAGTTTGTCCCTAGCCCCTATGGTGTTACATATTCTCCCTCATAGGTATGGGCTCCCACGAGATCATCAATTAAACCAGCCCTCTTGGCCCATTTGTGGATTTCCTGCCAATCACCTCATCTCAACATGCATCTAATGCATTAGTTATAATCATAACATCATAGAAAATAATTCACATCCTAACTCTTGCATTTCATCATGATAATACAAAGTCATTGTTAATAACCACATTCTAAATAGTAAAGAATTGCATGCTCATGCATGTCACAAAATCTGTATCGATTGCACATGCTTCACATCATGAAATACCATCATAAGTTATAACATCAACATCATTATCATAACAAATAAATAAATAAGAAACATGTATGCATAACATCATTTACCTCTCATAAAAACTATGTCTAATTACTTGTTTTTACATTATAATGGGTCGTACAAGTCATACAACCCGACTCCAATATTACCTTATTTCCACCCATATTTATTAAATGAAGACTTAACGATTTGTCACGGTTCCTCTTGTAGTATTCTACGATTCACTTTCAATATACCCTAGTAATATGCTTCTATTACATCAATATATCTTAAATTTTCTCAATGTTTTCATGCACCTCATTCTCCTCAATTATTCATATTCATCTATAGGTCACTTTCATATCATATATAATTATTTCATAAGGAAAGTACATCGAGGATATTAGTAAAAATCTAATAAATGTTATTTCTTACTAATAACACATCCCTTCAATGGCCATCAAGATTTAATATTAAAATTCCAATCCACTAACATTAAATTCACACCCCTCCAACCAAATCCATTAATAATTTTGTATGGATCAATGCTCCATTTAAAAAATTACTTCAAAACCACAATCAAACTCATATCATATCCTAAACTATTTAATTTATGAATTTCATTCTTTACTATATCAATTTTTATTATAAACTAAAATTAAACTAAACTCATTACAAAATTTACATTAAATACACTAAACACATACAAACTCTTACATAAATATTTCGCTTTTCATATCTTATTCAAATATATTCATCTTTACTAAAATGATAACTTCTTAATATATATACAAAATATAAATAATAGCACCTCAAACAAATTTTAACTACTATATTTTATATATATATATATATATATATATGAAATTGTAATATATGATACTCAATACATTTAAAAAATAAAATAACAAATTTCAATGTTGTACTTAAAACGCAAAACGTAGCCACATGAAAAGCAACAATTTTATTTATTCAAAAAAATAAAAAGGACAATTCAAGAATGCAACATCTTTTGGGACTTGTTTAACGAGACTTTTCTAGACGGCCAAAATTGGCCAGAATTCGGACCAAAAAAATTTAAGAAATCTTACAGTAACAGTATTTGAATCATGATTTTGATAGTGGAAATGGATTCAACACCATTAAAAAACTTGAAGGCACCCAAAATATTAAATTTTGATAGTTATAACATGGATTTACAAAAATCCCTTCCAAATTTTCTTAAAATCTTACCAAAATTTCCATGATTTTCAAGGCAAAAATCAGTCTAGTTAGACTACGGCTACAACCATCGGTTGTACAAACCACAAAGCTTATTTTGGGTTACGCATTCTAAGAATAGGTAAATAGATTTTTTATTTCGAAATATTGGTAGTTCATAAAAATTATCTATGATCGACATGATAGAATCTTTTGCTGGGCTGGGATAGGAATATTCAGATGATTGACTTGGCTACTTGGCTACTCAGATAGTTGTTGCACTCTGATAATAAGCTTGGTTGAGACTCGAGCTGGGCTACTTGGATAGGTTGCTAGTTATTTCAAACAGTCTCATTAGCCATTCTTTGCTAATCAAATTGATACTATTTTTGCCTTTTTTTTTTCTTTTCGCCAAAACCTTTTTCATCAGACCTCTAAAGTGGATTTGATCTCACAGAGATGTATTTGTGGAAAATATCAAAATTTTAAAGGAAAATATATCTAAATAGTAAGTTCTAATTTCTATAAATAAAACATCAATAATTTTTTAAAAATTAAACCATTTTTATTTATCCAAAATATACTAAAGTTGTTTTTTCCTAAACTAAAGACTTAATTTTCTCTCCCTTTCACGAGTTTATTAAAAATATTTCTTTATTTAAATTTTTATTTAATTACCAATATCAAATATATAAAATATGAAAGAGATGCAACTTTTAAAATCAAATAACCCAGAAATCTGGAAAATCTCAGCCTCAAAAGAGGCTTGATATTTAGGTGATATAAAAAAACAAGAGATTAGATCTTGGAAAATCCAAAGGTCATATCTGAAAATGACAAGTTCAAAATTCCCTCGACCTACACAAAGAATCACCTCTGTAATTTTCTCGACCAGAATGAAATACATCGAGGCCAGATTATTTTGCAAGAAAATCCAAATTAGAAAGCAGGTCTCAAAAATTTTATTATGCATCAAATCCTTTCCCTAAAATCAATTTAAGAATAGATACAACAAAATTTTTTACGACCAAGTAGATCTAGGCCTAAAATGACCAATGATCTCTGCGACTAGCTCAAATAAGGAGGATAATGTTAAAGTTACGCAGCGGAAAACAATTAATCACACACACAGCATATAAATGAAGACAAGAAATTTAACGTGGTTCACCCAACCAATCTGGGCTACATCCACCAAACAGAGGTACCGGAAATCTTATTCATCAACAGGAGATTGCAACAGCAGAATTACTCATTTGCACTTCCTCTTCCACACACCTCACATCTCATATCCATTTGCCTCTACAGGCTTACACTTTATAGAAGAGAGAAGAAAATGAATAATTAATTCTATCACACCAAACTAGGATAGAATATCTCTTCATGCTGATTTGATGCCATCAGTTTTGCAACAAAACCTATTGTTGGCATATCCAAGAGATTTTCTCCAAATTAATATACAAAAAATCTCAACAATCTCCACCTTGACAACAATTAGCTTGATACCTCGTTCCTTTATTATGTTTATTTTCTTTGCAAGCCAAGAGAAGCCAGACACCATCATAACTTCTCTAATAAAACTAGTTTCGTGAACATGTCTGGACAATTTTCCTTTGTATGCACTTTTTCAAGAGAGACTCCCTATTCAGTGATAACCTGTCTTACAAAATGGTACTTTATAGGTATATTCTTTGATTTACTATGATAGGCTGGATTTTTAGCCAAGTGAATTGCACTTTGAATATCACAAAATAACTTAATGTTGTCCTGCAACCTACCAAACTCACCAAACAAACCTTTCAACTAAACCGCTTCTTTGCAAGCATGTGAAGCAGCTATGTATTATGCTTCTGTAGTGGATAAAGCAACAATGTTTTGTAGCTTTGACATCTAGCTAATAGCTCCACCTGCAAGAGTAAAGACATATCCTAAAGTTGACCTTATCTTATCCAAATCACTTGCAAAATCAGAATCAACATATCCGCAAACAAATTCACTACTACTGTCATAAGTGATACAATAATCACTTGTGCCTCTCAGATACCGAAGCACCCATTTCACTGCTGCCCAGTGTTCTTTCCATGGATTTTCCATATACCTACTAACAACCCCAACTGCATGTGAAAAATCTGGTCGTGTACAAACCATCGCATACATCAAAGTTCCTACTACATTAGCATATGGTATTTGAGACATATATTCCTTTTCTTAATTTGTATTAGGACATAAACTTGAAGAAATTTTAAAATGGGAAGCTAAAGGGATTGAAACTGGTTTCACATTGTTCAGTCCAAAACTTAAGATTATTTTCTCAATATACTTCTCTTGTGATAACCATAGCTTACCATTTCTCCTGTGTCTGAAAATCTCCATGCCCAAAATCTATCTTGCTGCTCCTAGATATTTCATATCAAACATCCTAGCCATCTAAGCCTTTAACCTGTTGATCTCAGTTATGCTTTTGCTTGCTAAAAGTATATCGTCAACATACAACACTAAGATAATGAATATGCCATTACTTAATTTCTTAAAGTAAACACAATGATCATATTCACTTCTTATATAATTTTGGCTCAGCATGAAAGAATCAAATTTCTTGTACCATTGTCGAGGTGACTGCTTCAGACCATACAATGATTTCATGAGCCTCCAGACAAATTTCTTGTTGCGATTTTGAACAAACGTTTTAGGTTGTTCCATATAAATCTCTTCATCTAGATCTTCATGTAAAAATGCAGTCTTAACATCTAGTTGTTGTAATTCTAAATCAAGTAAAGCAACTAATGCTAAGAAAATCTAAATTGAAACAACTTTAACAACCGGTGAAAATATCTCATGAAAGTCAATTCCTGCTTTCTGAGAAAAACCTTTCGCGACCAAACTCACTTTGTACCTGTTATCTTTATCATCAACACCCCTTTTCAATTTGTAAACCCATTTACATCCTACGGTTTTTCTATCTTTAGGAAGTTCTACCAGATCCCATATGGCATTCTTGTCTAATACCATCATCTCATCCTTCATAGCCTCTTTCCACTTATCACTATTAAAACCTTCTACAGCTTCCTGATAGCATAAAGGTTCATCATCATTAGTGGTTAAAGAAACTGAAGTAACATAATCATCATACCTTTTAGGAGGATGTCTGATTCTCGTGGACCTCCTTAAAGATGTTTCTGGTTCTCCCACAATTTGCTGATTATTATCTGTAGGAACTTCTTCATGATCTACATATGAAACTTATTCATCCTGACTGTCATCAGTATTTGAACTGGTTTCAAACTAAATATGTTGAAACTTAGGTACATTTTCCTATTTCAATTTATTATCTACATCTGGATTATCAAGTGAAGATTCATTGAATTTAACATTTCTGTTGATGATGATATTGTGAGTAGTAGGATCCCACAACCTATATCCCTTAATCCCATCACCATATCCAACAAAGATATATCTTTTTGATTTAGGATCTAATTTAGAACGCTGATGTTTTAGAATTAGAGCATATGCATCACAGCCAAAAGCTTTCAGTTTAGAATAATCACAAGGATGACCTTTCCATACCTCTTGAGGAATTTTGCATCCTATTGCAGTTGATGGTGATAGATTTATCAAATAACAAGTCGTAGATACTGCTTATGTCCATAATCCCTTCTGGAAATTGGTGTTACTCAGCATACTTATTGCTCTTTCTAAAAGAGTCCTGTTCATGCGTTCACAACTCGATTTTGCTGAGGAGTATAAGCATTATTTCTATGTCTTTCTATCCCAGCTTCCTTGCAATAATTATCAAATTCATTTGAAGTAAACTCACCACCATTGTCAGTTCTTAAACATTTAATGGTTCTTCCAGTGATGTTCTCTACTAATGCTTTAAACTACTTGAAAACTGTGAATACATCAGACTTTATTTTTAACATGTAGACCCATAATTTTCTAGAGAAATCGTCTATAAAAGATAAAAAATATGATGATCCTCCATATGAGGTTGTAGGAGATGGACCCCAAACATCAGAATTGATATAATCAAGGATTCCCTTACTAGCATGTTTTCCAGTTTTAAATTTATGCTTGCTTTGTTTCCCATATATACAATGTTTGCAGAAATCTAACTTAGAAGATTTTAAACTAGGAAGTAACATATGATCAAATAAAATTTTTAATCCTCTTTTGCTCATATGGCCCAACCGTTGATGCCATAGTCAAATAGAATCACTGCCATTTTCAGATACAGTAGAAGCATGATCTGACTCTGTTCTTCCTTCTAACTGAAAAATATTTCGAACCTTCTTTGCTTTCATTACTAAAAGGATTCCTTTGGACATTTTCATTTCTCCACCTTGAATAAAAGTTTTATATCCATTTGTGTCTAACACTCATAGAGAAATAATATTTTTTCTGAGTTCAGGCACATGTCTTACATCAGTTAAGATTTTATCTGTCCCATCAAACATTTTAATCTGGATGCTTCCAATTCCCACAACATTACATGAGAAATCATTACCCATGTAAACAACTCCATCATTGATTGATTTATAATATTTAAACCACTCTTTATGAATGCACATGTGATTGGATGCACCAGAATCTAATAGCCAATGTTGATCATGATTTAACAAATTAACTGATAGAACTTCATCACTTATACCTAAACCGGATGCCAAACCTGAACCTATATCTGTCATGTTTGCCTCTTTATTTTCTGTTGAAGAGTCTCCTTTGGATGTTTGTTGTCTCTTCCAATAGTTCTTCTTCAAATGTCTCGTTTTGCCGCAAAACTAGCATTTTAGCTTACTCTTCTTCCCTTTCGATTTTAACTGAGAGTTGTTCTTCTGACTGAAGCATTTTTCTTTAGAACGAACTCTAACCATCATTACTTCTGATGTAGAGGTTTCTAAATTTTACCTTTTCCTAGTTTCTTCAAACATCAAAGCTCCAAAAACATCATCAAATTCAAGGGTTTCTGATGAAATAAGACTTATAGAAGTAACAAATGATCCCATGACTCAAGCAAAGAACATAATATAGTTACAACTTTATCTTCTGAACCAAATTTTACTTCTATGCTATCTAACTGCACCAAGAGAGTATTAAAGGCATTCAAATGATCAGTTATTGATGTAACTTCCTTCATGCCCAAGCAGTACAACTGTCTTTTCAAAAGAATCATGTTGGTTAAGGATTTCGTCATGTACAGTTTTTCTAACTTTGTCAATAAACCAGCAGTTTTTTTCTCTGACATGATGTTAAATAACACATCATCCACCAAACACAACCGTATGCCGCTCAATGCTCTCTCATTGATGTCACTCCATTCGTCATCTGTCATGGCGAGAGGTTGTTTGAATTTTCCCAAAAGTGCCTTCGCCACACCTTGTTGTACGAGTAGATCATGCATCTTCACTTTCCAGATCTCGAAGTTATTTCTCCCATTAAACTTCTCGATCTCAAACCGATCACTTTGAGTTTTTCCATGTTTAACTCAACCTCTTCTCTATGGATCCTTAATTTCCTTTTTTAATCAAATTAACAATTTGATAAAAATTCTCTTTTTCAAACTTGCAATTAATTTCGCTTATAAACCGAAACTTTTTCGGCAAATTAACAGCTCTCATAAACAAACATGCCATCATTCCACTGTCAAAAAAACTTAGTCCTAGGCTCTAGGCCCTACCCAATATAATGGCATATTACAATAAATCGATATACAATAGGCATTTCAATGTAAATGGATTTAAATGAATACAATAAATCGATATACAATAGGAATTTCAATGTAAATCGATTTAAAAAATATCAAAAAAAAATTCGATTTTACTCACTCTTCGCCGATTGTATCTAATCATTGTATCAACTCATTAAACTTCTGCACCAAATTTTCTCCAAATACTAGCTCATAAAACAAAACTTGAAGGAACTCAGCCTCCCTCTGAGAAATTCGACCCCTGCACACGATATGAATATCTTCACCTCAGCAATTTATATATTTCACAGTGGATCTGCACAGTAATCACTCTCGAATGGCAGCTCTGGGACATAGCCATATCATTTTCATGGGCTACGGCTTCTCCATAGCGGATTGATTAATCAACGCTATGAAATCAATGGCTCTACGTTATGAAATCAACGACTCTGCGTTATGAAATCAACACTGCCCGATCCTCTAGTTCATGGCCACACAGCCATGGTCCACGCTAATCCAGGCCTGATCAATGACTTTACTTCCAACCACCAGCTCTCAACACTGTTCAACCTCCAGTTCACGGCTTTGCTGTGGCTTCTTCAAAAAACACGTGTAACTCAAAAAACTTCTCTCAGTCCTTGGCACTTAATGAACAGGTAGTAGCTTCTTCAACTCAGAAAACATCTCTCAGACACAGCTAGTCTCCATGGTCCACAGCTTCTAAATCAAGAGAGAAGGCAGATTGAAGTTCTACCCCCTCAGATCTTCAACAGATTCTACCATTTAGACCGCACATAGACTCAACCTAAAAGCTCTGATACCAATTGTTAAAGTTACGCAGCGGAAAAAAATTAGTCACACACACAACATATAAATGAAGACAAGAAATTTAACTTGGTTCACCCAACCAATCTGGGCTACATCCACCAAACAGAGGTACCGACAATCTTATTCATCAACAGGAGATTACAATAGCAAAATTACTCATATGCACTTCCTCTTCCACACACCTCACATATCATATCCATTTTCCTCTACAAGCTTATAATTTATAGAAGAGAGAAGAAACTGAATAATTAATTCTATCACACCAAACTACGATAGAATATATCCTCATGCTGATTTGATGCCATCAGTTTTGAAACAAAGCCTATTGTTGGCATATCCAAGAGATTTTCTCCAAATTAATATACAAAAAATATCAACAGATAACCCTAATCCAGAAGCAAAAAAAATGATTTTTTTGTTGATTGGCTTGCAAGGTTCAGACCCAGTCAGATTTAAGATGAGAAAATGTAGAAACAGTCATAGGAATCATTCAAAAATTTTGGGTTGGGACCTATGTCACAAATTCCGGCAATGAAATAAAACTCCTTAGAGTATGCTCGGAGAGGTTCATGCAATTAATTAATTGCAAGTTAAGAAAATTATATATTTCTTTCAAATGCAGAGGTTCATGCAATTGCAAATTTGAAAATTTATTTATTTCTTTCGATATATTATAGAGTATGTATTCATGCAAAGAAATGTCCATGGTTATCTTTAATAATTTTAATAAGAGTTTTTGTTTTTTTTAAATGGTATTTATTTAATGACTTATATAATAAATATTTTTATTTTGAAATTATTTAATTTGATAAAATTTATATTAAATTATACATCTATATATAATTTTTTAATGCATTTATTGTAATATATATATATATAATTCACATCGATTAGATTTCACTAGTGAATATTTAGAATAAAAACAATTGTAGTATATATATATAAAAAAAAATTATATTTAATTCACATTGACTAGATTTCCCTGGTGAATGTTTACAATAAAAGCAATTTTAGTATATAAAAATTTATTTCTTTAGTGGCATTTTTTTTTGGCAATATACCTCAAGAAACAAGGTAAACATCGATAAATATTCGAATTTAAAAACCTACTTTTGCAAGTGATGGAATAGCTCGGGCTATTTTACTACCATTATCTATGTCTTGCTTTACATATGAGTATATAAATATAAAAATAATTCAATATCCATCAATTTTTTTTTTTACTTGTACTTCGAGGTCACCTAGAACTGAAACCCGCTCTGATACGATATGTAACAACCCCAAATTTAACATGGAATTAATTATATCAAATAAACAATTAATAATCAACCCAAAAACTGTTTAACTAATCATTATAGAATTTTCACAAACATGAGCAAGACGACTTACCTGTAATGACGATATTCCTTACTTGAGACTCCACATTTGACTGATATTTGAATCTTTCTAACCGCAAGAAAGTTTTGGGGACAACTCTCCACCCAACCCAACCGTAGGCTCAGATGTATGTAATCTTTCCACAACTGGCCACCATCGAACCCTCAATCAATGTACTATTGCCAGAGTATCCTTTGCCTCACAATACCTTTTTCTACAGAGAATGGATGAAAGAATGATCCATGAATCTTCCTCAATGTTTATTAAATAGACCAAACAATGGAATGGGAACCACATGCACACATTCACTATGTCAACATGCAACTTTTATTTATTTAAGTTTTACATAATTTAGTGTTTCTCTTAGTTAACTTAGTTTTTGTTAACTTTACTTAATTTAGTGTTTCTCTTAGTTTAACTTACTTTTTTTTGGTTAACTTACTTATTTTTATTAGTTTCTTAGTTTAAATTTTTATTAGTTTAATTTATTCCTTTTTATTTTTGTTAATTAGCTCTTAACTTCAATTATGTATTTACTGTTTAGCACTCTAGTTTATTATTTATTATTTTATTTAGAATTCAAATTATTTTTTACTATTATTTTTATTATTATCTTATTATTTATTTAATTATATTATATTATTTATATATTATTTATTATTTTAAGATTATAAGAGGACATTACATGAAAACAATAAATTAAATTACATTCAACTCCACCACTAATAAACTAATAAAAAAACCCTTTAAAAATATATAAAATCAGAACCAACCCAATCCGAACATAATGTTCACAATGAGAGTAATTCACTCCAGCCACCATCCACATTGGAGGCACCAAATACAAAGAAATAAAGCTATTATTCATTTATACCACCAACCATATTTAACTGCACATACTTCTGGTCACACCTGAAGGCCATGCACAAGGACAAATTTACACAATGAAGCTTAGCTAGACACAAAGGTTGCAGAGGCACCATAGCTTTAATCTTCGTTCTGACTATTAAAAGAATATTTTTAATACTAATCAGTGGAATTTTTATAACAGAAGAAACTCAAATGCTAAACCATGTTAGCATATCCTAAATTACATTAACAACTAATTTTGCTACACAGAATCGACTTTCACTGATGTGTTTATATACTACTATTGTCATTGATTTCCCGGTGGGATTATACATAAACAAGATGAATAGCAGCGAGGCTGCTAGTCCCTGCCTAAGGGGAAAAGAAAATATACCTTGGTTATGTTGTGAGGAGTTAAGGTTATATTTTCATATTATTCAATGTTATAATTCATTTTTTATATTTGACCATACCGAGTTTCATCTCCGTTAGCAATCTAGATCACAACGAAAAATGCCAATCCATATCAACAATAAGATCATACTACACGTTTTTTCACATGTAATTCTAGGATTTAAAAGAAGCAGTTGGAGTTTTTCAATCCCCGCTATCCATACCAATTGACTGGGAGAATGATAAATCCAGACGGGCACACAGTTACACTAATTATTTGAGCAAGGCTACATTATTACCCGGTAGGGTCTGTGAAGTATGAAATAGATCATCTCACGCTTCAATTAACAATGGTCCCTGTGAATTGATAGAACACACATTATAGTTCAATTTAATCATTTTTTAATATATGTTGAATCGCTCTCCGAAGAATAAACTACTATGGTTATGTTTAAATACGGAATTGTTTAATGTGATATACTTGGCACATACCCATCCCAAAAAGGAAAAAAACATGGAATCAGATTCGTTGAAAATATTATTGTTTATATCGTCCTCAATAGCTTGAGGGTATGGAACTTTATTAACATAAAATATCTGAACGGGTACACAATTACACTAATTATTTGAGCAAGGCTACATTATTACCCGGTAGGGTCTGTGAAGTATGAAATAGATCATCTCACGCTTCAATTAACAATGGTCCCTGTGAATTGATAGAACACACATTATAGTTCAATTTAATCATTTTTTAATATATGTTGAATCGCTCTCCGAAGAATAAACTACTATGGTTATGTTTAAATATAGAATTGTTTAATGTGATATACTTGGCACATACCCATCCCAAAAGGGAAAAAATGGAATCAGATTCGTTGAAAATATTATTGTTTATATCATCCTCAATAGCTTGAGGGTATGGAACTTTATTAACATAAAATATTTGACTATCATTATAATAGTTCACCCTATACAAATTCATATGGTGACTTGAATTGAATTAAAACCAATTTAACTTGCGGATGTGATACTCCCAGATGTAACCAAATATTTCTTTATCAAAAAATTAAATAAAATAACATAAAATCATTCTAATTTTGATTATTTATTTTAGTTGTGCGAGGGTGGACCATGCACTGCCAGCTATGTCATGGTCATCTGCATGTGTTACAGTTGTATGAGCACCATGATATAATTATTCGAAATAGCACACACTTGTATGAGTGCCATGATACTCATTATACAAACCATTTTGAATGTACATGCGATTGAACACAGAATCGTTCCTCCATGCCTTCCGCGATAAAATAGAGTTCAATCATGATTGATGTCTGACCTGTGAGGTCCGGTAATGGGACAGTATTACATAAGGTATCCATGCCATAGAGGCAAAGCTAAGAGCATCACTTGATCCAGCAGCATCACTAGTTGCAGTAGTCCTCGCATCAACAGACCCCACGGAAGAAGCATGAATTGAAATGATATCTGGTTCTTCGCACAGCAACCCTCATAGCAGCAGCGATACTTGACTAAACATACGACATGCCCCTGCTACCGATAAAGAATAGGAAATGAAACGGAGGAAAGAAAGAATGCCAAAAAAGCATGCCACCAGAAGCAAATAAGAAAACTCCGCATCAGTTCTTCAGGCAAACAATCCATGGAATTTCTATCACCAAAGCTATGGCAAAAAATAATTTAAATATTTATCTCAGGTATGGAAATCAGTACTTGTATTCTTGATTCAGCTATGTATTTCATGACAGCCTTATATTGTTTGTATTCAAGCTTGTCTTGCATGATAATGACATCAATTTTAATTTGAACATGAAAAAGAGAAGCAGAGGCCCAAGTCCAAATAGAAGCCAAGAAATGCAATGACCACTGCCCAAAATTTTTATTATGAATTTTTATATTGATGCATATTCCACATGGGAGCAGTACCAGTTGAAATTGATATCTGGTTCTTCGCACAGCAACCCTCATAGCAGCAGCCTCATAGCAACAGCCATACTTGAATAAACGTGGGACATGCCCCTCCCACCGATGAAGAACAGGAAATGAAACGAAACGGAGGAAAGGAAGAATGCCAAAAAAGCACGCCACCAGAAGAAAATAAGAAAACTCGCATCAGTTCTTCAGGCAAACAATTCATGGAATTTCTATCACCAAAGCTATGGCAAAAAATAATTTAAATATTTATCTTAGGTATGGAAATCAGTATTTATATTCTTGATTCGGCTATGTATTGCATGACAACCTTGTATTGTTCGGATTCAATATTTTCTTGCATGATAATAACATCAATTTTAATTTGAACATGAAAAAGAGAATCAGAGGCACAAGTCCAAATAGAAGCCAAAAAATGCAATGACCACTGCCCAAAATTTGTATTATGAATTTTTATTGATGCATATTTCACATGGGAGCAGCACTAGTTGACTAAACATACGCTATGCCCCTGCCACCGATAAAGAATAGGAATAGGAAATGAAATGGAGGAAAGAAAGAATGTCAAAAAAGCACACCACCAGAAGCAAATAAGAAAACTCTGCATTAGTTCTTCAGGCAAACAATCCATGGACTTTCTATCACCAAAGCTATGGCAAAAAATAATTTAAATATTTATCTCAGGTATGGAAATCAGTACTTGTATTCTTGATTCGGCTATGTATTGCATGACAACCTTATATTGTTTGTATTGTTCAGCAAAAACATGACTTGCCTTTTTTTGAAAGCTGCATAGTGCGGTCTGCCCTCTTGAGTGTGTTCGCAACATTCCTATAACTCGATCAAACCCCTCGTTCTGCAATAGTTTAGGAAGATATTCCTGAAGCCCTGAAAGTATATTGCCCCTTTCCCGGCTGCTCTGGACTTCTTGTCAAGGAGGTCGTGGAAATTTTAGAATGCCATTTCTACAACAACTTGTTATGCACACACTGCAAGGTTCTGTTGGATGCAAATTTGCAGTGCTCCAAGTTTCAGAGCCTCCAGACGGACAAAACTTGCTTGCTGAGGATCGTAAGTGGTGCCGTTGTCGAAAAGTGCAAATTGATGGTTGAATTGATCTATGGATGTAATCACATTACTTGCAAGTATGTTTTTGTGTTCATTTTTTGAAATTCATGGCTTGGTCGAACAAGCTAAGTTCCAGACGCCATGGCTTGGTCGAACAAGCTAAGTTCCAGACGCCAGTACTCAAGTTTTCATTACTGAAGATTTCATTGAGGGGAGAAGAAAGACTATTGCAGAACCTGAGGGGAGAAAAAAGACTATTGCAGAACCTATTTCATTCACGGGCGAAACCTATTTCATTGACATCATTGACAGGTGAAGAAACAATATTTCGCCACTTGCATCTTTCATGCAAACCACCTGTCCTATATATGATATAGCTACCTGTCCTAAATGAAGGACATACCTATGTTCATTTGTTTCAAAATGAGATGCATATGTTTATTTCAAAATGAGATACTCGTATGTTTGTTATACATGGTATTATCTCAAACATTAACTGCTCCAGGATTAATGCTAGCATTACCCAGGTTTGAAAATAGTGATATTGAATTTATGATATAACATAGCATATAACAATGTTGAATTTACTTAATATATTCCTATCGCCTCGATATGAGGCCAAATAAGATGAGAAACTCTTTAATTGAACAAAGAGGAATATTCTCTTCTGACTTTCTTTAAAACTTTGGCTAAAACATGAAATGAACTTTGGGTTTGCGACAGGGACTAATGTCTAAAAAAAATTCGATTACAATAGTCCCTGCCATGCCGCAGGCGGCAGGGACTAATAAATTATTGATTTGAGATTTTTTCATAATAACCACAACATGATTTATAATGATCATGTTAATTATTTCCAAATATTTAACCCCTCATTGTCTTGTATTATATCTATCAAAATATGGTTGTATGGATGGGACATTACTGATAATAAAAAAGGTTGACGAAGGTAGATGAGGGTTCACTGATCATGATTGACAGAATTATACAGTACCTCCTTCCTATCTCTTTTTTTGAAAGAATAGCTATGTACATGTACAACACTCCAGTTTGACAAAATTCTATCAGCAAATCAGTAAACCATCGGGGTGCGAGGACACATAAACCAACAGTCATTTTTAAGAGGAAAAATAAACCAACTATCATTTTTAAGATCAATGGGTTCGGGAAATGTAAATCAGTGGGAATTTTTAAAAGGATTGTAGATTTTGAAATACTAGTGACATGATATAGTCAGTGTGATTTTTGTGTCACTTAAATGTGCAGGGTATTTCAAAATTAAAATTTAAACTAATAACATTTCTTAAAAGAAGTTAAACTAACCATTAAAGCAATTGAGTTGTATACGTTTAGGTGGCAATATCATGATAACATTATTATATTAATATTTAAAAAATATACCATTGAATTATGTTGAAATTTAAAGTTAAACTAACCATTAAAGTAATTGAGATGTATACGTTTAGGTAGCAATATCATGATAACATTATTAGCAATATCATGATAAAATTATTATATTATACTTATTGATAGTTGCATATCATAACTATATGCTAAGGTAACATATATTAAAGTAGCAATAGCTTACTATTATTATTATTATTTACTTACAGAATTCACTGCTGTTTATAAAATTATAGGATATTTTCTAAATCTATAATTTGGAATAAGCTTAGGATATTTGAGCGATGTCTGGGTTCCTTATTTTAAATATTAACTATAAAAGCTTAAATTAAATATTATATAGATTGACATACATATATATATATATATATACATAAAAATATCATAATAACAACATTTTATCATTTAGACTAATTTATATATATATATACATAGCATTATCATAATCATATTACTATATCATACCTATCGGGGCGATGTCAGCATTGTTGATACTTGTGTAACAGAAGCGTTGCCACTCCATCAAGATAAGAGTTGATTATGCATATATCCATAATTATGTGAATATGTTTCATCGATTATAAAGAAAGCATCCCCACCCAAGTCACAATAAGAGTTGATATGGATATGAATTATATGAGGATGTTAGATGGACTATAACGAAAATTTAGAGATGTGATTGCTTCCTAATGTTGGAGAATTGTTAGTGTATATATGGTTTAACGATCATCTATTACATTTTAGCAAAATATATGGAATCAACAATGAGGTATTTGGAAACAATATACTTTTCAATGTATATATGATTGTGAAATTTTGTGCTCGTTGGGATTATTTTGGATAGTTACAATAAAAAATTGTTATTTTTTAAATTTATTTTTAATTTTTGTACACCAATTACCATCTATCTGTATGATATTCATAATGATATTCCTTAGGAAACAAGCATGCAATAGTGTACATTACAGACGTGCACAACTCATTATTTAAAATTGAAGATTGATCTTGAGAGGTTGAAGCTCCCTGCAGAGAGTCGACAAAGCTTAGAAATAGTTTTGCAATCTTTAAGTACATTTATTGATATTTACAAGAACCTTGGGCTAGAAAACGATGGATTTATAGATATGATGAGGTGTAGAAAGGAAAGAGTGATGAGTCCCAATAAATGTCATCTAAGGTAAGTATGAGGGCTACAAAATCATATGCCGAAACTACGTTTAATTTCAAATAAGGGCCTAAAATAAAGATGTTGAATGTGCAATATTTCAAGCACTCTGAAATAGCCCACCATTTGTATGATATGTTCATTGTAGTGTATGGAAATATTCCATGGAATGATGAGGTTCCACTTTTTTTTTCTCGATTATTTTATGCAAAATTAATTTTGGGTATGAAATCTGATTACACTGACCTTCTTTCTCAATATTATGGTATGTTGTGAAACCAACTCCAAAAATAGAAGAAAAGAGATATAAACGCCTTATAAATAAGCCACTTCGAGGGGGAAACCTCCAATACATTACATGAATGAACAATTCTTGGATGATACATATTAAAAAACCTCCTTTATATATATAGGAGTCCATGGGGCCACAATGTAATCCTAGTGGGGCCACAACGTAATCCTAGCCGACCTAACAATAATAATTTAAGGGCACAATAATAACAATATGGGGATTATAGGGATACAATAATAACAATAATGGGGTTAAAATAACAACAATATGGAACTATACTAGTAATATAGGGACCTAACATGCCCCTCTCCTTCAAAAAAGTGTTGTCCTCAATGCTTGAGTAGCTCTAGGTGCTTCTGTATAAAATTCTCATCCTCCCATGTAGAATATTTAGTGGGTAAGTTCTTCCACTTGATGAGATACCCTGAAATTGATCGATTTCGTAGCTTTCAAGTTTTTGTTTCCGTTACTGCTTCAGGTTCCAATATGATTTTTCCTTCCTCATCAAGTTCTGAAAATATTGTTTGAACTGGAAGATTTTCACCTATAACCTTCTTTAAGCATGAAACATGGAAAACTGGATGCACTCATAAAGAAGTAGGAAGCTCCAATTTGTATGCCTTAGTACCAATATTTTGCAACACCTCGTAAGGACCATAGTACTTTGGCGATAATTTATTATCCTTCTTAGCTTGCTTGAGGGACATTTAGTTGTATGGTTGTAGTTGTAAAAATACCTAGTCTCCTACATCAAAACTTCTCTCACTGCGATGTTGATCTGCCTATTGTTTAATTCGATTTTGTGCCAAATTCAAGTTATCCTTTAAGAATTGGAGAACTTCTTGTTGATGCTCGATGTGATCTTCCACTGCTTGAACCTTCGAATTTTCTCTTAAAGATGATGTGATGGACAGTGGATGATATCCATAAAGTGCCATAAATGGGGTCATTTTTGCTGCAGTATGGAAGGAAGTGTTATACCACCATTTAGTGAGAGGTAACCACTTGACCCATTGTGTTTGTTTATCGGATACAAAACCATGAAGATATCCTTCCAAACATTTATTTACTATCTCAGTTTGACCATCAGATTGAGGATGATAAGATGAGCTATGAGATAATTGAGTACCCAAACAAGAAAATAACTGCGTCCAAAAATTTCCAGTAAAAATGGGATCTCTGTCGCTCACAATAATCATTGGGTTTCCATGTAGCCTTTGACTTGTGTCCATAAATGTAGTAGCAACTGTACTTTATTTAAATGGATGAGATAATGCACAAAAGTGTGCATAATTGGTAATTCTATCAACTACCACCATGACAACACTCTTTGCTTCGGACTTAGGTAAACCTGTGATAAAATCCATTGAAATCTCCTCCCAACGTTGACTTGGAATGGATAAAGGTTGTAGAAGACCTGAGGTCTTAATTGTCTCAACTTTATTCTACTGGAAAACCAAACATTCTGCCACAAACTTTTGAATATCATATTTAAGGCCATACCAAAAAAATTCTTTCTTCACCCTGTGGTAAGTTCTTAAAAATCCTAAGTGTCCTCCTAAAGGAGAAGTGTGCAATTCCAAAAGAATATTTTGTTTTAGTTGGGAATTCTTACAAATATATAAGCGATCTTTGTACCATAAGGAATCATTTTTCCAACTAAATGTATCAGATGTACTAGGATCTTGCTACAACTTTTGAATGAGTGTCCACACTTCTTCATCTTTCTTCCAAAGATCTTTTTCTTCGGTTATCCAATTTGGTTGGATAATAGATATGGCACAAAGCAATGCTTCCACCTCTTCATTTTTCTTGAGAGTGAATCTGCAACAACATTTAGCTTCCCTTTTTTGTAGATTATTTCAAATTCATAAACCAACATCTTTGTGACCCATTTTTCCTACTCTTCTGAAGATAGTCTTTGTTCCAAAAAGTGTTTAAGACTATCATGATCAGTTTTTACCTTGAAGTGTCTTCCCATTAGGTAAGTTCGCCATTTCTTTAGTGCATGAAGTATTTCTAACATTTCCTTCTTGTAAATATCTTTATGTAAATACTTTCCTTTGATTGGAAGACTTTCAAAAGAAATATGTCTTCCTTCTTGCATTAAAACAACACCAATTCCATTTCCTGAGGTATCACATTCCACAATAAAGGTTTTTGTAAAAATTGGCATAGCTAAGACCAGTGCTAGGCACATTGCTTCTTTAAGATGTTTAAAGGCCTTAATTTCTTTAGGAGTCCATGAAAATGCATATTTATTCAATAATGTTGTTAGAGGTGCTGCTATTCTCCCATAATTCTTAACAAAATTGTGATAATACCCTGTTAACCCGAGATATCCTCACAACTGCTTTATGGTTGTGGGGACTTTCCATTCCTTAATGGCTTTAATTTTTTTAGGGTTTACACCTTGCAATGATTGTCCAAGACTTTTTGGAGATCTGAAGAAATAGATGATTTTTATGTTGGAACTTCTAATGAGCATAATTGTGTAATTACACCTCATTTTCTTTCTTTAGAAGCTTTGTCATGGCATTAGAGCTTATTATCTTTCCCGACTTCCCTGCAATAGTTTTAGTAACCTGTCAACATGTTGAACATGCATTAGGGGAAATTTGAGGTCTAAAATGGGCCTCTTAAGGAAAATATACAGTCAAAATTCACCTTATGAGAACCAATCACATTTTAGGGGATGACATCATCCCTAATGGTTGAGGTGGCATTTCTTGAGTTAAAGGTACTTACTTGTCACATTCTCAATGGTGGATAAAAACTCATGGTTAACCATGGTAGTGCTATAAGTACTTTTAAAGTCAAAGTAAAGTACTCATAATAAATGTCATTTCACACTTTTTGAATAAAAATATATTATTTTCATTTCATATTTCTTAAAAGAAACAATGCATATCTCTATACATTTATTATATTATATTATTTTTATATAGTATATTAATTACATGTTATTATACAATTTAAATAATATAATTCTAATTAATAACATATAATATAATTAATAATTTATAAATTTATATTTATATTTTATTTAAAGTTATTTAAGTACAAAGGACAAATGCATTAGTTGTTCAATGATAATGACATTTTCTTGAAAAGCTCATTCTTATTTATAGTCACATCAATAAAAAAAAATTATTAATTTTATTTTGGTACAACTTTTGAATTGAATTTAACTATGGTTACATGGATTGTGGTGCAAAAAGTGAATGGTAAATTCATAAATATTATTTTATTGATTTAGTTATTTTTTTATTATTATTTAGGAGGTCCATTTTAGACCTCAAAATTCCCCTAATGGATCCTTCCAAGACCTGCTGTAGATTGGTATATCATCAAAAAATACTAGCACAAATTTTATAAGGAAGGGTTTGAAAATGGAATTCATCAACCCTTGAAATGTAGAAGGTGCATTAGTAAGGCCAAAAGGCATGACCAAAAATTCATAATGACCCTCATGAGTTCGAAATGTTGTTTTCGGAATATCTTCAGTCTTCATTCTAATTAGATGATATCCTAAATGAAGATCCAACTTGCTAAAATAAATTGCTGCATGTAATTCATCCAATAATTCATCAATCACAGGAATGGGAAATTTATCTTTAATGGTGATTTTATTGAGCTCCCTATAATCTGGACACATGCGCCATCATCCATCCTTCTTGTGTACCAATACTACAGGAGTAGAGAAAGAACTTTGACTAGGTTGAATTATACCAACCTCTAACATTTTTGCAATCATACGTTCAATTTCACTCTTTTGGACATAAGGATATCTATAAGGCCTGATATTTGGAGGAACAATTCCTGGAATCAAATGAATAGCATGATCATGATCACGAATAGGTGGGATTCCTTTGGGAGTTTGAGGAGTGGTAATTCCTGCCAATGCATTACACGATATGGTCAGACTCGTTTCTTCCTCTTATAGGGTTGATTCGTGGTGTATACCCTCTTCTTTTGAAGATTCCTGTTCATTTTATTCTTCCTCTTCACAATCTATGTAAAATGATTTCTTCTTAGCACACTTATGACCTTTATTGTATATTCCATCACAACTGTAGCAAAGCCCTTTTGCTCTTTTTTCTTCCAATTGTTGTGGTGTCAACCTTGTAGGTTGTGCAAATCTAGGAGTAGCAACACTTCCCTCTTTATAGTTCGTGAGTGGTAGGCATCCTTGTCACCATAATTTTACATTCAATTTTTCTGGCCAACCTGAATGCCTCCTCCAATGAATCAAGTTCCAAAACGTGAACTTCAAGTTGGATGCTATCCTTTAAAGTACCTATGAAGAGATCAATCCTATGTTCCTATGAAATATCAACTACCCTTATATTCAATTTTTGGAAGTCCTCAATGTGCTCCTCAACTGAACCCTTTTGTTTGAGATTTATAGATTGGCTAAAGAAGGTGTTTCTCTTTGTATCCTCATAATGTGCTATCATTTCCTCCGTAAAATTTGACCAAGTGACAATTTTTTTACAGGAGCAAAGCCATCAATATCATACAAATGTATTTTTTTCTAAATGTAAAGTTGCAATGAGTACATTTTGTGTGTTTTTCACATTATTGAGATCAAAATATTGCTCCATCTATAGTATCCATGTTACAGGATCCTTTCCATCAAACTTCCTCATATCCATTTTTGAAATATGGTGGTTCTTCCCTCCAACATTAGAGTTTATGAAATCACAATTAACATTTATTTTGTTCTCATCATGAGTTTCCTCTACTATCTTTTCACCATTAGGAAACATTTCTTGTGTCAACTTTGTCAAACCTTCCATGTCTACTTTTAGATCATTCTTCATGTTTTCCATCTTAGATTCCATGCCAGCTTCCATGCCATCCATATTAGCTTCCACGCCCTTCTTCAAACCATCCATTTTAGATTCCACATTTTTCTTCACACCACCCATCTTAGTTTCCACACCTTTCTTCAAAACTTCCATGTCATTTTTTGTTGCTCTTTGCAAGAGAGAAATTTGTTGCACTTTCTCTTGTAATTTTGATATGTCATGTTTCCATTCTTCGTTTTCATGAGTCATAGTAGAGACTTCTAAAGGCTTAATGGGTGTTGAATTCTTTTTAGGGGCCATTTCAAAATCCAATACTGATATCTATTCTACAATATGCCATTGGAATCAATTCAACTTGATTCTTCAAACAAGAGATATGAAATTCAGAAAAGAAAAATACACACCTATTACTTGATTTTGAAGAGCTCGATATTGAAATTGAATTATCTCTATAATTACGGATCCTAAATATATGAAATTAAGCCTTGTAGTAGCCCTGTAAATATTCTTTCAAATGCCACAGGTATGACTTGATTTGGATTCTTCAAGACAAAGTTATGTCCAATCTCCCACAATGACCAAATTATGGACTGGTTCAGTAGAGTGAACTTGTACGACTTGCCACGTGTCAATGTTTCTTCCTTTGGCTTTGAAATTGATGGAAAGAAAACTACAGTCCATTTAATTACGACCACTTTCTATATAATTCCAATCCGATGCTCAGAGAGAGAGATATGAAGATTTTCCCACGATCACCTCTTTGAGATGAAATTCAGGAGCCTGAAAAATCCCTAACTTCAACAGACCATATCTATGAAAATTTTGTGAACTAAGCTCTAAAATTTTGCGACGATGTTCCTCAGGATTTCGGCTGCGCACTATAATTTTTTTAGCTTATGAACCTTTGTAGCAAACAAATTATAGAGAAAATGCCACGTTGACCTGTTTAGGTTAAATTCAGGAGCCTGAAAAAAGATCTAACTTCCACAGATCATATCTCCAAAAATTTTGTGAACCAAGCTCTGAAATTTTTCAGTGATGCTACTTAGGATTTCGACTTCGTACTCTAAACATTTCAACTTCTGAACCTTCACAGAAAAAACATTATAGCGAAAATTCCACGATGACCTGTTTGGAGCAGCGAAACCCTAGAATCCAAAGCTCTGATACCAAATGTTGTGAAACCAACTCCAAAAATAGAAGAAAAGAGATATCAATGCCTTATAAATAAGCCACTTTGAGGGGGAAACCTCCAATACATTACATGAATGAACAATGCTTGGATGATACAAATTACAAAACCTCCTTTCTATATATAGGAGTCCATGGGGCCACAATGTAATCCTAACTGACCTGACAATAATAGTTAAAGGGCACAATATTGACAATATGGGGGTTATAGGGGTACAATAATAACAATAAGGGGGTTACACTAACAAAAATAAGGGACTATAATAGTAATATAGGGACCTAACATGGTAATTGTCGTTCTTGTTAAACCTCACATAAGTTTCCATATCCTTGTTGATATGCATTCATGACCTGTAGGTTGCATGTTTACCAAGTTATTGACGAAATGTCAACCCTAGGTGGGAGAGGTTAGGTCAATTACTCATTTAAGTTTTAGTTTATAAGATTTGTTTCTATGTCATTCATAATTTCTGGATGTTTCACTGATTTTTGGGTAGATGCCTAAGTCCTAGCCTTGAAAAAGTGGCTCAATTGCGAGACCGTTGACATATAACTAATGGAAAGAGTCCACAGTCACTGGCACGTAGTCCTATGGGCATGACTGGAGGGTTATAATCTCTTTCATGCCTTGGTAATGGAATGAATAAGGCTCTAAGACAATGAAAATGAGAGTTATCTCATGGGTTGGACACTTGGAGGGGTTGGCTTGCTCCTGGAGGTCCTGTAACACCCGAGGGAAGTTGGTAAGGTCTTAAGTTGTTGGATCAATTTCCTTATGCTCATATAGAAGGTTGAGTCTTATCATTGTGACTCTCACCTCATTTTTGCCCCGGGTAAACTGTTGAAAGTGGGTAAATGTGGGAGGAGTGGGTTACACTTATGTTCTCAATAACGTCCTTAATTGACACATAGGGTCTTCACTCAATGAACCTCTGACATATCACCTGCGTTCATGGCATACTAAACAATACCCCTAATTTGACTACATATTGGAAAATAGCTCTAAAAAGCACATTATTTAACCCCCTACCAATATGAACCCAATACACCTACCTAATTTAAAAAACCTCTACATTCACTATATATTTTAGGTATCCATCTTTTCATTAACATTTTTTATACCGGTTTATATTTTTTAATTAACCTTGAGCTCCATTTTTTATACTCACCGATTTAAAACTCCTTTACCCCCTATATATCCCCCAATATATTAAGTCAATTTTTCTTCAATATATATCCCCCAATATGAACCCACGTGGTATGGTATTGCTCCCCTGGTGAAGCCCCCGTGAATTGACATTTGAAACTCTCTGCATTATACTTACGAAGAACTAGCTTCACACAACCACCTTTGTACATCTACTTTCGTACTTCCGAAAAATGTTGCTAAATAATAATTAAAAAATACAAAGCCTTCCGCACATTTGTTTTACCACATAACACTTTTTATTCACAAGAATTGAAATTATACTTTTTTAGCACCCGTGTCTATGAAAAATACCTCGAATGCCCCACACATACTTTGTCCTCTGCATGAGAAATGTTTTGTGCAATGACCTCGGTACTCACTATTCAAATGACCTCATATCTCCCACATATACTTTGTACTTCTCACAAGTGAACATAATAATACTAATTCGACATTTTTTCAACCCTAACCCTATCCCCGAGGCCTATGCAAACAACCTACAAAATGCATGAACTATCGCATCATTGAATAGAGAATTAACATAATAGTGCCCTGCAACCATATCAACAACTATCTTCGTACAATTATTTCTGTAATTGGAAAAAATTTCCTAAATAATAATTTAAAAATACAAGGCCTTCCGCACATTCGTTACACACTTTATTTAACACCCCCATCTATGAAAAAGGCCTAGGTTCACCCAAAAATACTCTTTCACACAATAAAATTGTACCAATTACCACACCGTTCATTAGTATCACAAGACTCACTATGCAGACCCCATCTCTCCCACACATAATAATATTAATTTGACATTTTTTCAACGCATCCCCCCCCACATATCCTATGAAAACAACCTGTAACTACATTAATTCTTGCATCATTGAACAAAGAACTAAAAAACAACTGCATCAATTCTCACATCATTGAGAAAAGTGCTAACATAACAATGACAATGTTAGAGCAGTCACCAACACAATGGCCATTCACAAAATTACTTTTATTTTAATTTTAAAATGAATTGTTAGGCATTACAAAAATAAAATGCTCTCCACCAGGGAATTATGTCACATGAGAGATTCCTTGGGCAATCGAAAATTAAAAATAACATTTACTGAAAAATTAATAATTATTTTTGAATTTATGAAAAAAATATAAATATTAAGAATTTTCTCAAAATTTTGGTTAAAATTGCAAAAACACAGCCAAATAATGCATAGTCATTGTAACTTGACTTCGAAGTAAATGCTATAGTCCCTAATGAGATAAAGACCAATAAAACACCTTAAAAATATATGATAACCGATACATACCACCAAAATATCATTAGTTTTAAAAATTATATTTTTACCGAAAAAAAAAACAAAGAAAAACCTTATAAATGAAAAAAGAGTAGAAGATAAGAGAAAATAAAAGAAATATACAACCACAAACAACTTACCAAAATGATAACCCAAGACAAGAAATCAATACAATGTCACACGTTTATAGTGAGGATAATTCACTCTAGCAAACAACCAAATATGAGGAATGAATAAATACCAAACAACTACATTCAATACATAGAAGAAACAAAATAACATTGATTTTGGTTACCAACTAATTTAACTCCACATACCTCTTTTCACACGCAGAGGTCATGCACAAGGGCACATTTACATAGACACAAGGGTTGCATAGGCACCATAACATAGGGCACATTTACATAATGAATTTTAGGCAAACACAAAAGTTTGCATAGGAACCATAAGACATTGTTCCCTCGAGGGGACTACTAAAAGCAGATTTTTACCAAATATTTTAAGGAAGTATTGGTGTAATTAAATCATTTATTGTTTAATACTTTTCAGCAGAAATTTTATAATAGAATAAAATCAAATGTTCAATCATATTAAGATATCCTAAATTATATCAACAACCAATTTTCATAAAGCCGGAATTGACTTTTATGTCTAGTGTTAATTAGATTTACAGAATACAATTAAATTAAAATAAATTACATAATATAAAACACGATCGCTCAATCACATGCAAGTAAGAGAAAGGAAATTATCAATCACAAAACACAAGACGTATCTGGGGAAAGAACTTGCTCTAAACCCCTCTATCATATATTGTACATAGTCAAAGAATCATGAAACAATACAATGTTTTTTCACACCGAGAAAATATTGCACTCTATCAATCGTCTCACCTTGATCCTCCATAAAACTGACCAGTAATTCTTAAGAAAAATTGACCAACACTTATCCAATTCTCATCCCTTGATTAGCCCAGCATTGCTCATGAAATCCATAGGAAATTAATCCCTATTAAATAGGATTATCAACCTTCCTTGACTGTGCAATCCTATGGATCCTTCCTCTGCTTTTATAACTGCACCTGAACAGTTCGCCAGAAAAACAACTGATAGTTTACTTGTCTTTAACATTTGTCTCAACTGGGTTGTCATCAGAATTGACATGAATGCAACTATTAATACTAAACCATTAGTTACTTTCTAGATCACTACTTGTGAATCAAATATATTTTAATTCACTTGATCTTCCACTAGCTCATCAAAGAGTTAGAACTAGTTAAACTGATTTTAACTCAATTAATCATTAGGGGAATTTTGAGGTCTAAAATGGGCCTTCTAAGAAAAATGTACAAAAAAAATAAACTTTATAACAACCAATAGGATTCAAGATGATGATGTCAACCATGGGGGATGATTTACCAATTTTTAAATAAAAGGGTAAAAATATTAAAAAATAATAAAATAATAAAACTACTTTTTCAACTCGTATTTTCAACTTATCTCCCACAATTTTTACTCAAATTTTGAGTGGGAGTACTCGTTGGATGCAAAATTTAATTCCTCATCCAAGGAGTATCCATGTTGCATACTTTCAATGAACCTTGCTACATGAAAAATGGGAAATACATAAAAAAACGTGATTACAATCACGTTTTTTATGTATTTCTCATTTTTCGTGTAGTAGGACCCATTGAAAGTATGCAACATGGGTACTCCTTGGATGGGGAATTAAATTTCACATCCAACGAGTACTCCCGCTCGAAATTTGAGTAAAAACTTTGGGAGATAAGTTGAAAATATGAGCTGAAAAAGTAGTTTTTCCATTTTTCCCTCTAAAATTTGATGATGTCATCAAATCTTATTTGATTTTTTCCACTATTATTTTATAATTTCCTTAGGAGGCCCATTTTAGACCTCAAAATTCCCCTAATGGTGAGTTAATTGATCCCACTCACACCAGACTAGTGCTACAACTGCAACTGGACCCTGTTAATAATATAATCACTCTACAAGCCTATTCATGGACCCTCAACTTGAAATTCTTGAGCTAACTAAGTCTATCACACTTAGTTAACTATTACAAGTTGTTATGAGATAAGATTACAACTTATTTTCCAATTTATTTAAAAATTTGTTTCACACTAATGTGTCACTAGGATCCATCATTGTGTGACCTATGATCCCACACTAGTGTGTGTGCATTTTCTTGTTGTTTCTGGATGCCAATTTCATTGTTTCTTGTTGCAAATTTCATCACTCCCTCTCAACAAGAAAGGAATCAATCTGTCCCGATCCGGTACCTTTGAAATTTTCTTGCATGCAACACTTCTCTAGTGTTGTTCTTACATGAAACTCTCCTGAAACTAAATAGCCTCCAAAAAAATGAATTAGTATAATGCATCTGCCATCAGAGTCTTCAAACTGTTACTAGTTACTGCACATGTCTATTGCACTCTCTGTGTTGCTGCTAAAATCTACATCTATGCACTCTACATTGCTGCCAACTCTAATCTGTGCTCTAGTATCTGGCACTTGTCACTCTGATTTTTTTCCTCATGACATATTTCTGCATCAAGCTAACAGATCCTTCCTTCTAATGATATACTTTTGGCTCCTCGTAGCGAGGTTCAATCCATGAGACACACCATCTCAATGGACCCTACCCGAATTTGTTCTTAGGATTAATTCTGCACATCGCCCCACCTCACACCTAGAGGTATTGCTGCATGTACTCCCTCTGCCCAACTTGCTTGAAATTTCCCCCTCCTGGAGGTCCCTGCTTGAGTGGACTCTTCCACTCGGTCTCCTCTCTGCTTCTCCAATTGTGGCTGCTCTACAACCTTCTGAGATTGCTTCTAAGGCTACATGTTGAGAGATATTTTCTCTCTCTCAACCACAAAGTCACTAACCACTGCTTTGATCCTAAAATCTTTGCATGCATCCTCAACCTCGAGAGCATAAAGGTTCTTGACTCTTGAACCGATCTGCTTCACCTGTACCATGGCTATGTGTTTAAGGAAAAAATTTCCTTTTCTAAACATCACCTCAAAACCACGGTCTTCCAATACCGCTACAAAGACAAAATTCTTCCTTAGGCGTGGAACATACAAAACATCTGCTAGTCTGATAGGGGAGCCAGACTCCCTCTGAATGGTAACTGTACATATGTTGGTCGCGCTATACCTCCCGTCATCTCCAAACTCTATGTTCTGCTGGAGGTCCTTCTCCTCTAAGTCACTGAAGATATCTCTATTACCTATCATATGGAACAAGGCATCATTGTCTATATACCACATGCATCCAATTATAGTGCTGGCCATTCATGCAATGAGAGTAAATTCAATCTTGAATTGTGAAGCTAATGCTTCACCCGGTGCAACTGGAGGCTCCTTCTTGCTTGCCTTCTTCTATAGACAATTCAAAGCATAGTGCTCATGCTCATGACTTTGAAAACATCTAATATTGGACAATTCTCTATTGCCCTCTTTTCCTTGGGACTTCTTTCCCTTGGCTTTCTTTCCTTTTCTGACTTGCACAGATTGTAATTGTCCCGCCATTGCAAAATTTTCTAAAAAATAAGAGTTTATTTTAAATTGACGATATCTCCCTTATCTGAGCTCCGATTCGACCAATATTTTTTCCAATTTGGGTATTTTTTCATAAGGAATTCAAATATGCTATTTTTTTGAAAAAATTTCATCCAAATTTCAAATATTCTATGCAAACTCGTCGCCCAAACAATTCCTGCTCTGATACCATGTAGAAAATCTCTAACAAAACTCCAATACCATGTAGAAATTATATAGAAATTCTATATCAATTGATTCAATCTGATCGTCCAATGTACTGAAAAAAGATACTAAATTCTTCTACTATATTTGCGGAATATAAACAGGATCTCTCAATCACATGCAAGTAAGAGAAAATAAATTATCAATCACACAACACAAGATGTATATGGGGAAAGATCCCGCTCAAAACCCGTCTATCATATATTGTACATAGTCAAAGAAACATGAAACAATACAATGCTTTCTCACACCAAGAAAATATTACACTCTACCGACCGTTTCACCCTAATCCTCCACAAAACTGATTAGCAATTCTTAGGAAAAATTGACCAACACTTAGCCAATTCTTAGTCCTTTATTAGCCCAGAATTTCTCACGCAATCCATAGGCAATTAATCCATATTAAATAGGATAATCAACCTTCCTTGACTGCGCAATCCCTATGGAGCCTTCTTTTACTTTTATAGCTGCATCTCGACAGTTCGCCAAAAATACGGTTGATAGTTTACTTGTCTTTAACCTTTGTCAAAACTAGGTCATCATCAGAATTGAAACAAATGCAGCCATTAATAATAAAACATCAGTTACTTGGTAGATCACTACTTGTGAATTAAATCTTTTTTAATTCACTTGTTCTTCCACTAGCTCATCAAACAATTAGAACTAGTTAAACTGATTTTAACTCAATTAATGTGAGTTAACTGATCCCACTCACACCACACTAGTGCTACAACTACAGCTAGACCCTGTTAATAATATAATCACTCTAGATGCCTATCCTTTGATCCTCAACTTGAAATTCTTGAACTAACTAAGTCTATCACACTTAGTTAACTATTACAAGTTGTTATGAGATAAGATTACAATTTATTTTCCAATTTATTTAAAAATTGGTTGCACACTATTGTGTCGCCAAGATCCATTACTGTGTGACGTGTGATCCCACACTAGTGTGTGTGCATTTTCTTGTTGTTTGTGGATGCCAATTTCACTATTTCTTGTTGCAAATTTCAACGAAGGGAAAAATAAGGAGGTAGATGCTCAAGTCATTTTAGCATGTTGTATGGAAGAACAAAAATAAAAAGTAAATGACTCAATAACCTAAAGGGTGATCCAATGAATTCTATTTATATAGTATATACGCACTCTATCTCATGTGAAAGGGAAGAACGAGACTCTGTCGAGAAGAAAGCCAATAATTCATATCAATGGACATCCCCACCCCCAAAGAGAGAATGAAAATAGCAAAGACAAAGAGCTTTTCATAATGTAAACCAAAGGTAACTCATCAATATAATCAAAAGGTAACTCATCAACAATGAAAACAATAAGTTCATCTACTTTCAACTCCACCACTAATAAACTAATAAAAAAACCTTTAGAAATATATAACAACCTAAATACCACTAATAATACCTAACAAATAAAGAAAAAAATGAACATTTCAAAGTTAAAACGAATCATAAACTACAACCCTAAACAACACACAAAAATCATAACTAACCCAATCCCAACATCATGTTAACAATGAGAATATTTTTAATACTACTCAATGAAATTCTTTTAACAGAAGAAACTCTAATGCTTAACCATGTTAGCATATCCCAAATTACATTAGCAACCAATTTTTCTACCTGGAATCGACTTTCGCTCATGTGTTTATATACTATTATTGTCATTGATTTCTCGGTGGGGTTATACATAAATAAATTATTGATGTGAGATTTGTTCATAATACCCACAACATGATGAATATTATGTTTTATAACGTTCATGTTAATTATTTCCAAAGATTTAACCCCTCATTGCATTGTATTATATCTATCGAAATATGGTTGTATCGACAGGACATTACTGATAAAAAAAATTTTTGATGAAGGTAGATGAGGGTTTACTGATCATGATTGACGGAATTATACAGTACCTCCTTCCTATCTCTTTTTTTTGAAAGAAAATTTGTGTACAAGAGTCGCTAGTTTTACGATATTCTCTCAGCAAATCAGTAAACCAGCGGAGTGTGAGGACAGGTTACCAACGGTCATTTTTAAGAGGAAAGATAAACCAACGATCATTTTTAAGATCAACGGGTTGGGGAAATGTAAATCAACGAGAATTTTTAATAGGATTGTAGATTTTGAAATACTAGTGACATGATATAGTCGGTAATGTGCAGAATATTTCAAAATAAAATTATTTTATAATTTAAACTAATAGCATTTCTTAAAAGAAGTTCAACTAACCATTAAAACAATTGAGATGTATACTTTTAGGTGGCAATATCAAGATAACATTATTATATTAATATTTCAAAAATATACCATGTTGAAATTTTAAAGTTAAATTAACCATTAAAGTAATTGAGGTGTATAAGTTTAGGTAGCAATATCATGATAACATATAGTATAGAGGTAATATGTAGATGTAATGTAAGAAAGTTTGTAAACATTTTTACATGTCAGTTTAATATGTTCAATTTATATTAATATGTCCAATTTATAATATGTAAATTAGTAAACATTTACATGTGAGTTAAAATTAATATACAACCCATAAAATATGTTGTAGTGTCCTTAAAAAGTTAAAAAAGTAATAAAAATAATAAAATTATAATTTGTTACATTGTAGTTTTGTTTTTATTAATAAATTTAAGAATAACCTTTTAGATTAAAAAAATCATAATATACATGTTACATTAAAATATATAAGTAGCAATAATAAGTTAAGATCCATTTTACCTATTAAAATAGTATAATGATTATTTAACCATATTTAAATTTAATTAATAAGCACATAAACTTACGATATATAACAATATTTTTAATCATTCACATATATTTTTAACTTGTAAATAGGATTTTTTACAATACCATGAGCCAATACCACATGCCCTAAAACTATCTCTCATTTCACACTTAAAATATTTTATAAATATTTTATTTGAATTTAATTTTATAACATTTTTATTAAATTTGAAAGAAAAAAATGTTTAATTACTTTTGGGATATATCTACATCTCTATCACAAGAAAATATATAAGATATAAATAATAATTTTGTAACCATATTTAAATTTCATTAATAAGCATACACAAAAATAATACTTACACTATAACAAGATTTTTAACCATGGATATTCACCACCACATTACCCTGGATATTATTAACCATACAATACCATGGGCCAATACAATGACAAATCAATACCACATGCCCAAAAACCATCTCTCAATTCACAATCAAAATAATACTTACAATTAACAAGACTTAACCATGGATACTCACCCCACTTTACCATGGATATTATTAATCATACCACACCATGTGCCAATATCATGACTCATCAATACCACATGATCAAAATTCATCTCTCATTTCACAATCAAAATATTTTATAAATATTATTTTTTAATTTAATTTTATTACCTTTTAGGGTCATGAGTCATCCTAGTATGGAAGAGTTGTAATGTCCACTTATATTATGTTAACAAAATATTTTGACCTAGTCAAATTACATAAAAATAAAAAATAAAATTATTAATTAAAACATTTTGACTCAGTGAAATTATATAAAAGAAAAAAATAAACTAAAAAATAAAATTAATAATTAAACCAGCTTGAATCTATTTTAACTTCAGATTTATCAAGCTTTGAGAGGGATCAAATTTCTCGAGATACACTGTGAAAAGAGATTTGCACTTTGAAAGATTTAATCTCTCTCAACACTTAAACCTTGAAAAATTTAATCCCTCTCAACACTGAATAGATCCAAAATTAAAATGAATTTAGACTAATACTTACTACTTACTGAATTGCATAACATTACTATATACTAAAGTAACATATATTAAATAACAATATCTTAATAATACTAACAATATCTTAATAACATTATTATATGCTAACAAAGCTCACTACTAACATTATTATTTGCTAACAAAACTCACTACTGTTTATAAAATTGATATTTTCTAAATCTACAATTCCGAATAAGCCGGAGATCTCTACCCTAAACTGTGTCTGCGTTCCTTGTTTTAAACTAATAATATTAACTGCGAAAACTTAAACTTAAACTAACCATTAAATAAATTGATATATATACATTTACATAAAAATATCGTAATAACAGCCTCTTATAATTTAAACTAATTAACATATATACATTTACATAGCATTATCATAATCACATTACTTAACATATACTTGTGTATAACAGATAGCCCCTTGTGAGCATAATTTCATGCATAGAATCGTGGCCACCCCAGTCAAGATAAGAGTTGATTATGGATATCTCCATAATTATGCGAAGATGTTTCATCAACTATAACTAAAGCATCCCCACCTAAGTCACGATAAGAGTTGATATGGATATGTCCGTAATTATATGATGATGTTAGATGGACTATAACGAAAATTTGGACATGCGATTGCTCTCTAATGCTGGAGAATTGTCAACTTATATATCGTTTAACGATAGTCTATTACATTTTAGCAAAATATGTGGAATTCAGCGGTGAGGTATTTCCAAATAATATTCTTTTCAATGTATATATATATGATAGTGAAAGTTTATGTTCATTGTCATTATTGTGATGGTTGGAATAAATAATTGTTATTTTTCAATTTTTTTATAAAATTTTTTGCATACGCTATATTAATATTACAACTTAAAACTTTATTTGAAATATTATAAATTTATTATTATTTTCATCAATTTTACAAATAAATTAATTTTTATAATTTTTTTATATTATTTTTTTTCTTCAATTTTTACAAATAAATTAATTTTTATAATTTTTTTTTATTCATGCACACAAGCGTAGTTACCCATAGCTATCTAGTTAAGACCAGACTTCGAAATGAATATGTCTATAATTATGTGAAGATGTTAGAAGAACTATGACTAAAATTTGGAGATGTGAGGGATTTGGAAAAAATATTTTTTTTAATGTATATGATAGTGAGAATTTGAACTTATAACCAAAAATTTGGAGATGTTAGGAATTTGGAAATAATATATTTTTCAATGTATATGATAGTGAGATTTTGTGTTATTTACTTGAGAGCAATACTATAGCACGTGAGTTGATATTGGGGGATATATAATGAGAAAAAAATCACATAATATATTGAGGGATATATAGGGGATAAAGGGTTTTTATATTGGTGGGTATAAAAAATGAAGCTCAAAATTAATGAAAAATTATAAGGGGTATAAAAAATGTTAGTTAAAAAATGGATTCCTACAATATATAGTGAAAGTAGGGGCTTTTTAAATTGGCAAGGTATATTGGGCTTATATTGGTAGGAGGTTAAATAATGTGATTTGTAGGGGTATTTTCCAATATGTTCTCAAATTAAGAGTATTGTTTAATATGCTATGATCTCACGTGATATGTTAGAGGTTTATTGAGTGAATCCCCACGGCATTAATGTGATTAATTTGGATAGTTAAAATAAATTATTGTTATTTTTCAAAGTTATTTCTAATTTTATGAATGGTATAATCACTTAACATTATAACTTTAGTTTAAATCTTATAAATTTATTTTTTTCCATGCCGAGTTAATGTTATTATATTATTATAATTTTTTTTTAAATATTATATAGTTTTACTTTATATTTATTTTCTTTCTTAAGAATATGGTTATGTGAAACATTTCATGAATTCAAGGTAGCTAAAGGTAATTTTTATATACAAATAATCTCATGAATTCAATGTAGCCATAAAATGTTGTCACAATTAGATATGCATGTATGGAATGGCAAGTTGCATATATACTAAAGGATAATAAATAAAATAAATTAAGAAAAATAGCAATTAAATTAAACTGAATTTTTAAATATTAATTGAAAATGATTTATGTATATATACCCCGTAAGGTGTTCCTTTTTTAAAACAACTCTTCTAAGTGCCACTGTGTACAAGTGTGCAATGTCCAATGAAATGTTAGACGATTGAATAATTCTACATCGTCTCATAAAAACTGTATAGATCCCACTCCCAATTCATTGTTAACTGAACAAGGGCATTGGATTCCACCTTGTGAACTGAATTTTCAAGTCTCTTGAAGCCTTACAATGGACACAATATAAGTTTTTTGTAGTTTTCCACTGAATATGATATTCCATGCTAGTAGGCAAAAACTTTAAAAATTTATTAAAGAAAAACCTAAAATAATGGTCTCGAGATCTTGATGACCTACTGAGCGTAACTTGTTTGCTTGAAATATTCAGTAGTTGCTACACTTTTTTTTTGTATATGTTCTTAAGTTTTTTTTAGTTTTTGAGAAAAAATGCTAATAGTTTTTGTGAGAATGCTGGACTATCGTGTTTGGATATGTAGGGTTTTTGAATAGAGGATCTATCATGGACAAGGCTGCTCCAGTTCCAATAGTTCTAATGGTATTTTTACAGAATGCTTTGCTGGAAACATCATTGTGACATGAATACATTTCGGGATGGCTCGACTCAGATCAACGCCCTTTCACGGTCATTAACAAATAAGTCAAACCCTTATGGGATGTTGTAGGTTTGTATTTTTCAATAAAATGGGGTAGAGCCTTGATATTGTTCAATCAAGGATCTTTTGTCGACGAGGGAATGAAGGAAGTGGAAATTGGCATGCAAGGTTGTGTTGAAAATTCTGCAATTTCTTTTTGGCATGATTCAATTGTACATGTAATATTTACATGCCCAACAATCTATTTTTTAAAGTTTTCCAGCAATTTGTTTTGTAATCGACTTCTTACAACTCCAATAGGTGTATTGGATTTCTAGTTCTTGCAGGTTTTCTGGGGTTCTAGATTTCATTTATAAGTACATTTGAAAACTTTGTGCTTAGGTTGGTTTTATATGCATATATGCATGTGTCGTAGAGACCCCCTCAGAGAGGTTTTATGAGCCTTGCAAGTACCATGTCGACGCCTTCTTGAATGGAATTCTAGAACAAGTGGAAAGTATATCAGATGGATGCAAAATCAACCTTCTTGAATGGAATTCTAGAAGAAGAAATTTATGTGCAGTAACCACTAGATTATGAAGTTGAAGGTAAAGAAGAGAAAGTTTACATTTGAAGAAAATTCTCTATGGATTGAAGCAAACACCTATAGCATGGTATAGAATAATTGACATCTACATGATCAAGAATGGATTTTGTAGAAGCAGCATTAAGCCTACTGTTTAGTCAATTTAATGTCTTAAATTGCTATCATAAATTATCGACCAGAGTTAGTAATATTGTGAAGTGTAGGTGAACTATATATGCTATAAGCCTATCTTTCTTAGTTCATTGTATAGATTTTATATGTTGTTTTGGGGTTTGATGTTTTATCTTAAATGTTTGAATGAAATAGGAAAATTAATAACCCATCTAAGAAATGAAATCTTAACTTAATTATCAAAGCATATAATGAGAATTCTATTTGGAAAAGATGAACAATTGATTTTAAAAGAAACAGAAAAGAAACTTCAATATTTTTGTATTTTGGAGATTTTGTATGAATGAAATCTAAAAGAAAGAATGTAACTGAATCTAGAAGAATTTAATTGCTTGAAAAATAAACTTAAGAAGGAAGAAAAGGAAGTGTTTAATATTAATCTAAGAATAAAATTAATCTATAAATTAATATAAAGAAAATATTCTAATAACTAGAAAATGAAAGTTACAAGAAGGAAAAAAAGGAAATGTGAATTAAAGAAAGAAAACTGATCCAAAATAAATCTATACTTCATAAAAATAAATCATCTTGATTAATCTGAACTATGTTAGACTATTCTATGTCGACAATTATCTCTAAAACATCTATCTAATTTACTTCTAAGTCTATTCGATGAAATGATGAAAAGATATATTTAAGTCATCACTAAATATAAAAAAACATTAATTCAAACCATAACTAAATCTTATCAAAACATGTATCAAAAACTTAAATGAAAACTATCTAAATTAATTCTACGAAAAATAGAGTATCAAATATTCACAATTAAAACAAAACATTCTATTCTAAATTCTATGAAATTGAAGTATTAAACCTATCAATGTCCAATCTAAATAACTATGTTGTGCAAATCGAAAGGCTGATCAAAATGAAGAAATAAAACATATTATTCTTCCTACTGCGAAAGGTAAAATTCTTAACTGGTCTGAGATATATGGTTACTCTATTAGAAAAAATGCAAGACATCGATTCATTCCATATGTCAACAAGATTATAACATCAGGAAATCAAAACACTTAAATTATTAAACCATGCAAAAGACACAAAATTCATCTTATGGAAACATAGCATCTAATTTATGAAAAAATCAGCAATTAACCTATGCGATAATGGAGATTTAAAATAGAAAGCAACATAAATTTATACTACGAAACATTTTCCGTACAGGGGCCCGCTGCAATAGAACGCCTTGAAAGATTACTTGTGACTAATTACGTATCAATGGTCCTGAACACGACTTCACCATGCATTAATTAAAAGTAGAGTTTCAATGTATAACAATATTAAAGAAATTAAGCTTATCTCTGGTTCAAAACAACCTCATTTTATAACAAGTTAAATCCAACTGTTTTGAGATGATCTCACCTAAAATTTTTTATGAAACTTAGGAATAGAGTTCTAAATAGGATTTTGGTCTTCAAAGCTTTCACAATTTTCTACATAGAGAGAAAATTGTGAACCTTCCAACTTCTCGTCCGTTGGTCTCAACCCTCTGTTTGAATAATCATTTGACCATGATTTTAGGCATGATTTCTCTCAATTTTAGATAGGTGAGTAGGAAAAAATCCATGTATGGATCAGTCCAAAGCTACCCATATTCTTTGCTCCTCTCCTTCATCTTCGGAACCTGTCAAACAATGTCGGTAGCTACATAAACAAAGATTAGCTATAGAATTGCATGAATTCTGTAGCTAAATACAAAATTCATTCAAATAATAAGAAACATTAGAATATAAAAGAGGGATCATTTAAATGCCTTCTCAGACTGAAAATGTATCAATTAACACTGATTGAGTTTGTGGATTATGTCAAAAATGAAGGAAAAGTGGTGAGATAGATGTCAAAAGTAGAGACAGTATTGAGGCTCAACATACACCCATTACGAGACTATTGCATGTCCTCGTGCAATTTCAAAATTCTGAGTCTTCACCTCATTCCTGCATATGTTTTGACACCTCTACTAGGACATCCAATTTTAGCTTCTTTCCCCTCTTTGAGGTCATTGCTACTCTTGTTTTCTTCATCAGAAGTTTGTACTTTAATTTTATGATTTGTCTATTTAAGTATCTCTTCATATTTTTCAAATTTTTGTTCTTTTTGAACCATAAACCCAGATGTAGAAGAGTATGGTTATTGATGGTTTTATCAATTTGGTTCTAATCTTTAGAGCTTAATTTTCCTACTTTATATTCCTATTTAGCATCTCTAGCTCAAAATTTTCTTGCTTTAAAGTATTCACTAGAGGTTCTTGTGGACTAGAAGGTTGTTCATCATGAATTGATTTATTTTCTGCATTTCTTCTTTCCAAGGATTCAATGTAATCATATATTTCTTGCTAGATAGGGTCAATATCTGGAGTTATTATATTTGGATCATGTATGGGAGAAGAAATGATATGTGATGGTACCTCAAGGATTTATTCTAGATTAATATGTTTTGTAACTTCATAGAGTGGATTTTTGGCTACTTTTCAAATTCTTGATCTTCTTCTTACTGGTTGTATAATGTTCAGAGTTTCTTATTTTTCTATGTGTATGCCTTTGCCTTTTTATTTCATGTTGAATTCTCTCTTTTTACTGATTTGTTTCTTAACCTTTCGAAACAACTGTGCAATAGAAATTTCATCTTATGATTGTGTTTGAGGTGGTTGTTCATCTTCAACAATATTTTCAGCTTTTGTCTTCCTGCCTCTTTTCCCTTTGTTATCACTAGGTTACTTTTCTTCTTTTTCTTAAAAATGAATTCTGGTTAAGAAATCATCCCAAGTATCTCTTATGCTCTTTAAATGAAATTCAATGAGAATTTTTATTAATGCATGATGATGAATTGTGTTATCTATAAACTGAAACCTCGTTTGAACCATCCCTGCCATTTTTCTTAGACTATTCAACATAAAATATGGAAGGTTTATCTCTTTATCTTCCAGAAAATTCATCAGTAACCTAGCATGATAGAAGAACATGCAACCAAATATTCCTTCACATGTAATAAATTTCTGAATTATTAAAAGCATGTTCCTCCATTTACTCTTAAGGGTTATGCTGGTAATTCCTTTCTTAAACTTACTTGTGTCCATACCTGGGTTTTTCAAGAAGACTTTCCATTTCTCTCCATTGATTCCTCTATTTTTGAACCACCTTTCACCTATCTTTGGAAGTCCAGTTGCCTCTGCCACCAAGGATTTGTGACTGCAAATTTGATGTCACTAATTTCGACCTCAACTCCATCGAAGGCTCTTGCAAAATTTTTTGTGGCTTCTTTGTAAAACCCATCAAATTTCTCTATGAAATTAAGCCATTGCACCTTCTGTAGTATCTCTTTTAGCTACATATATCCCTCCATGTATTTCTTTCCTGCGAGATTTTTCCTTTTAATCAGACCCATCTCTTTGCCGAGAGTTTTGCCTTCAAGACTGTCTTCTACCTGACTGGATAAAATGAGGGTTTTAATTTGAGCTTGGAAACGTGGAGGAGCTATGTTATGAAACGGTGGAGACATGTAGGTCAAAAGTGAAATTAATGAGCGAGGGTTTAGGAAAATGAGCAAGGTTTCAGTATAAGTGATGTTTCGGTATGAGACATGATCATTGAATTATTAATGGATGAGATCAAATTTGATCGTTGAGGAGATTATGATGTGAATTTGGTGGTGAATCATGAGATTTAGATTTTGATTTGGCACAATCACTTTTAATGATGACATTTATGAGCTGGCAATATATGATTATCTAATTTATATATATCAATGTTTTGAACCTTATTATTTAAAAAAAATGTATCATACCTAGGATATAGCTAACCTTATTGTTTCTTCTTTGTCTTGATTTCTCAGGTGTTCTTGAGTACATTCTTCAATATGATCTTCAATCTTGTATTCAGCTACTTCTGTCGAAAATTCTTGTTTATCTGTGTTGCAAAGATGTGTAAAAGCTTCAAAATGTCATAATAGCTGCAGAAATGCAACAATTTTGTAGCTAATCATTATTTTTATGAAAAGAAATGAAAATTAAAAGAATTTAGAATTTTTATAATGGGGGTAATGAAAATATAATATGTCAGAAATAAATTCTGATTTTCACGTTGTAATTTCTGTATAAGGATGCCAATGAGTGATTGGTTTTCATACTTATACATTTTTTTTTTAATAATAATATATATATATATATATATATATATATATATATATATATATATATATATATATATATATATATATATATATATATATATATATTATTTATTTTTAGATATGAAAAAAAATAAAAAGAAGACTAAGTTGGGGAACAAGAAAGATTCTTCTTCACCAACTTCATATCAGCATTGTCTTGAAATTTTTTGATAAATTCCTCCTTTGTCAGTGTTTTATGATAAACCCTTAGTTGATGTCCATTTACAAGAAGTGGAAGATTTTCGTCATCAATAGTCCTTATCCTGACTGCTCCATTATCAAACACTCTTTCAATCTCATAAGGCCCAAGCCAATGAGTTTGAAATTTCTCTTGGAATTCCTTGAACTTTGAGTCAAATAAGAGTGCCCAATCTCTTGCTTGAATTTTCTTTCTTTTATGTAATTACCATGCCATTTTGATATTTGTTGTTGAACTAGGCTAGTCTTTTGAACTTCATCTTGCCTTATTTCATCAAGCTCATAGAGTTTCTCCATTCAATGCTTCTGGGCTTCTGGGAAGTCAAGTCCCAATTTGACTGTTGTTTTGAAGGTTTTGATTTGAAACTCTACTTGAAACAAGACTTGCTTCCCATAAACAAGTTCATATGGAGTATTTCCTATTGTATTCCTCCATGTGGTCCAGTAAGCCCATAAATCTTCAGGAAGCCTTTCTTCCTAATCCTTTCTATGTGGATGTACAGTCTTTCTGAGGATTGTGTCAATAACTTTATTGGTGGACTCCACTTGTCCATTTTCCTGTTGATGGTATGGAGTAGACTTTCTATGCTTGATTTTATATTCTTACACAAACTTTTGCACCATTCTGGATGTAAACTGAGTTCCTTTATTTGTCACAATTTCCCTTGGGACACCAAAACGAGTACAATATCCTCAAAATGAAATGAAACTACAAAATTTTCATTAGAAAAAGAAAGTACTTTAGCTTCTACCCATTTAGTGACATAATCAGTGCATAAAAGAATATACCTTTTTTGTCTTGATGGCAGATTGATTGGTCCAACAAAATCCAGAGCCCATTTTTCAAAGTGTTCGATGAGTACCTGTGGTTGTAAGGGAATTTCATCTGTAGGAACATGTTTTCTCATTATCTGAAAATTTTCACACCTTTTAACATATTCCTTGGCATCCTTAAAAAGGGAAGGCCAATAATATCCTAAAAGAAGGATTTTATAAGAAGTCCTTTTATAAGAAAAGTGTCCTCCACATGGCTCATCATGGCATGCCTTCAATATTTCAGGTATTTCATCTTCTAGAACACATATTATAATGATGAGCTCTGGACCTGTTTTGTATAATTCATCATTTACCCATGAATATGATGAACTTGTTTAGATTATCCTTCTCTTTTTTCTAGGAAACAAATATGATGATAGTTTTCATGTGGAAAAGTAATTGGAAATGTCTGAAAATCATGGAGATTTAGTAGATATTGCAAAACGATATTCATCAGGAAAATTATCTTCTACTAGTGTATCATTGTTCTCATTTTGAATTCTAGATAAAAAGTCAGCAACTGTGTTTTGTTTTCCAGGTCGATCTAAAAAGGTGGTGTTAAATTCTTGCAAGAGTAGTAACCATCTTGTGATTCTTCCATTAGTGATATATTTTTTCATCATATATCTAATAGCAGAAGTATCTGTGTGAATACAGGTTTCATAGCCAGTGATGTAATTTCTAAAATTTTTAATATCATGGACAACAACTAAAAAATATTTTTCAGTAACAGTATAATTTAACTCAACAGGAGTCAAATTCTTACTTGTATAGTAGATGGCATAAGGGGTCAGATCTTTTTTTCCTAATACAACTCCCAGAGCTGTATCTGATGCATTAATTGAGATGTGAAAAGGTAATTTCCAATTTGGTCCTCTTAAGATGGGTGCTTCATATATCTTTTCTTTCAAAGTTTCAAATGCAATTTGGCACTCAGGATTCTAGCTAAATTCATAATCTTTAGTGAGCAATTTGAAGAGTGGAGATGCAAATTTTGTGAAATTTTTTATAAATATTCTATAGTATCCTGTAAAACCAAGAGAACTCCTAACATATTTTTGAAAATTTGGAATTGCTAATTTGGAAATAACTTCAAATTTATATGAGTCCACCTTAATTCTATTTCCTGAACTATGGTGTCCTAAAAAAATTCCTTCAGTAAACATCATAAAGCATTTTTCATGACTTAATGAGAGATTTTCTTCTTTACATCCTAGGAGAACTTTTTCCAATTTTTCAAGAGCCTCTTCAAAATAATTTCCATAAACTGTGAAGTCGTCCATATACACTTCCACAAAATCATGTATTAAATCAGAGAAAATTCTTAATACTGCTCTTTGGAATGTTGCAGGCACATTTCATAATCCAAAAGGAAGTACTCGGTAAGCATAAGTTACCCATGGAAAGGTAAATGTGGTTTTTTCTTGGTCTTTAGGTGCTACTTGAATTTGATTATACCCACTGAAACCATCCAAAAATGAAAAATACTTCTTCCCTGCTAATGTATCCAAAACTTGATCTATGAAAGATAATGGAAAATGATCGTTTAAAGTAGCTTTATTCAATTCCCTAAAATCAAAACAAATCCTCCATTTTCCATTCTTCTTAGGGATAATTACTAAAGGTGAAACCCACTAACTGTTTGATATTAGATAAATAAAGTTTACATTCAATAGTTTTTGTAGTTCTTCCTTTACAATTTACTTAAGATTTGGATTCATTCTTCTTTGAGGTTGTATGATTGGTCTATAATCTTCCTCATTATAGATAGTATGTATGCAAGTCTCAGGATTAATTCCTTTCATTTCAGTGTACTCCCATGCATATGTAGAAGAATGTTTTTGCAATGTTTTGATTAACTCCTCTTTCTGAAATTCTTCTAGGTTTTTGTTTATGTTTAAAGTTTTACCTGGAAATATTTCAATTGAAGAATTAAAAAATTCTTCCATAGAATATAACTACATTTTTCTAGATGATAAGTATTCAATATTACATTCTTCCTGAAAATATTGACTATTCTCACATTGTGAAGATGACTCATATTTTTCTATTGAATTTAGAATTTGATTTTCTTCACTAATGTGTGAAATAGTAAAAATAGGTTGTATACCATTGTCATCATCCATCCATTCTTCATATTCTACTTCTATCATTGTTTTTGTTGGAGGATATAAAGTGAATTCATTTTTTGAATTTCCATCAGAAATAAACATATCACCAGATCGACAACTGATGAAAGCATTGATTGTAGCTAACCATGGTCTTCCTAATATCAATGGATGTCCTCCTAAGTTGTTCCTGGGAGTCAAGGTCATAAATTCAACTGGATATTCCCAAGAGTCTAAGGATACATAAATTTCTTCTAATACACCATCTGTCTTGATTACCGATCTATCTGCTAATTGCAGTAATGTTGGTGTATATTGAAGGTTTGGAAAATTTAGTTGTTCCATGGTTTGTTTACTCATGATGTTTATGGATGCTCCTAAGTCAATCAATGTATTTAGAATCTCAATACCATTAATGTGTGTTTTTACAATGGGACTTCCTGGATCCAAATATTTTTTCATAGTTTTTTTTCCCATCATTATATCTGCAAGTTTTCCCACTAACTCGATCCTTTTCACTTCTTTTATTTTTCTTCCTGATTTCTTTATAATCAACACTTTTATTGTTTTTTCACGGATTGGAATTTCCTTAATGGATTCTAATAAAGTAATTTTGATACAAAATTTTTTCAATTCATCTAATATATCATAGTTAGGCAACAAAATTTGTTTTTCAACCCCTTTATCAATTTGTAATCTTTCAGGAAAAGGGGTATAGTTATAGATACTAAAGGTTGCTCTATGATAGGAGCTGAGTTTATTGGATCTTTTTGTGTTTGATTTTGAAAATTTTTATTTTGATGAAGAGATTTCCTTTCTCCAGAATGATTATTTCTATTTTGAAGATTTTCATTTTGATGAAGAGAGATTTCCTCATCATATTTTTCTTGTATAACAACGGAGGGATTTTTCTTTTCTAGTATTCTACTAGATCTAAGTTGAACATTGTTAAGATCTAGTGGAGTTATCATATAAGTTTGAAAATTATGACCTTCTATGTTATCAATATGTTGTGTATTTTTATTATTTGGGTTTGGGAGTGGCTGAGCAGGTAGTTGGTTTGGCCTTTGTGGAAATGGTAATGAAAGTTGTGGATTATGATTTTGAAACTAAGGTAGTTGGTTAGGTTGAGTAAAATGTTGTGGAGGATAGTTTGGATAATATTGTGGGTATTGGTGATATTGAGAATATCTTCCATAAGAATTTTGCATTCCTTGTGCCCAAGGTTGAGGTTGAGACCAAGGTTGTTGCCATGGCATTGATGAATTCTAATTATTCTGTGAGGGCTGAGTATACATATGAGTATTAAAACCTTGATTTTGTGGCCCTTTCCATGGTCTTCTAGAGACAAAACAAATATGATCTACTGGATGTGGGGCTATTTCTTCTTGGAAGACAACTTTAAGACCTGGTATAGAAGGACATTTCTTTGTTTCATGATTTTCTGTACATATGACACAGGTCCCTATGATTTTTAAATCAAGAGGACATTCTTTTAAGGCATGTTTCTTTTTGCATTTAGGACAAAAGATAGATAAGGCATCACTTTCAACTCTTTCCTTGTTTTGTAATTTGAAGGTGTCTATTTTTTCACTAAGACTGCCCAAAATATATGTTTGAAATTCATCAAGCAAATTTCCTATTTCTGACCTACTTACTATTCCTGTTGTAGATTTATTCACTCTAGAGAGGATAGGATCTCTTGTATTTATTCCAATTCTTGATTTTCGTCTTGAGAGATGTATGCATAACTCAGAGATACCAGGTAATGGAAATTGAGAAATGTCTCGTTTTTCCATAATATTTAGAATATATATCCATTCATCTCTTATGTCTTCCAATAGGAGATATTTTAAAGTATCTTCATCTAAGTTTTCCATTTTAGCTCTTTTTAAGTTAAAACTGAATCTCTCAATTAGGTCCTCTAAATATTCATCCTCTCTTTGTGTCATCTTAAAAAATTCATATTTCCTACTATGAGGTATGCAATAATCCTGGTATTTTTTCAATAATGCACTCTTAATCTCCTCCCATGTCCTAATATAATGTGTTATTAAGCCCATGAACCATTTTAATGTTGCACCCTTAAGTGTTTTAGGAAACAATTTCAATTTTTGAGAATCTTGTAAGTAGTCATAAGATCTACATAAAACCTCAAATCCAAATAGAAATGTTTCAGGATATTCATTTATTAATCCATGAAATTTGGGAAGGATGGAAGGTGATATATTCTTCATTGTAGCAGTTTTATCCTCATCAAGTATAGGAAAGCCAACAGGGTCTTCTCTACTGTCATCTCTATTCTCTTCTCCTCTTCCTCTTCCTCCATCTCGGCCACCTCTATTTCCTCCACCTCTTTAACCTGCTCGAATAATAGGTATACCTCCTCCTAGTCTTAAGTTATCTCCATTAATATTGTGTACTTATCCTTCTCCTTCTCCTTCTCTAGCCATTGTAGATTCCTGAGAGTTAATATAGGGTTCTATTCTTGGAGTTATTTGTTCATATTCTGGTTCTTCTATCAATGGTATGTTGAAGAAGATTTCTTCCTCCTCTTCACTAGGGATTTCTAGATCTTAAGCTAAGATCTATTCTCCTGTATAGGTTAAAAATACTACTCCTTATGTTGGAGATCTAGGATCTTCTTCTTCTAGGATTGCTTTAGTTGATGAAGTTGGAGAGTCTCTAGGTTGAATTTCTGACCTTAAGACTTTAGGAAGTCTATGTTTTAAGAATGGAATTTGAGTTTGAGATGGTGGGGTGGCACTACGATGTCTTGGTGGGGTGAGTGGTGTTGTTGGGATCAAAATCCTACCTCTAGCTACAAATCTACTCGTAGAATCTCTTTCTCTATGCATATCATGTTTTTGTTGTTTTTTTTAAGATTTAAGAAATAAGACTCCTAATTACAATTCCCCAAAAATGGCATGAAAGTGTTTAGTCAATTTAATTTCTTAAATTTCTATCATAAATTATTGACGAGAGTTAGTAATCTTGTGAAGTGCATGCGCACTATATATGCTAGAAGCCTATCTTTCTTACTTCATTGTGTATATTTTATATGTTATTTTGGGGGGATTTATGATTTATCTTAAATGTTTGAATAAAATAGGAAAACTAAGAACTGATATAAGAAATGAAATCTTAACTTAATTATCAAAGGCTATAATGCGAATTCTATTTGGAAAATATGAACAATTGATTTTAAAAGAACTAGAAAAGAAACTTCCAATTTTTTGTATTTTTGGAGATTTTATATGAATGAAATCTAAAAGCAAGAAAGTAATTGAATCTAGAAGAATTTTAATGCTTTAAAAACAAACTTAAGAAGGAAGAAAAGTAAGTGTTTAATAATAATCTAGGAAGAAAATTAATCTATAAATTACTCTAAAGAAAATATTTTAATAACTAGAAAATGAAAGTTACAAGAAGGAAAAAAAGGAAATGTGAATTAAAGAAAGAAATCCAATCTGAAATAAAACTGTACTGCATAAAAATAAATCATCTTTATTAATCTGAACTATGTTAGACTATTCTATGTCGACAATTATCTCTAAAACATCTATCTAATTTACTTCTAAATCTATTTGATGAAAGAATGACAAGATATATTTAAATCATAACTAAATATAAACAAAACATTAATTCAAACCATAACTAAATCTTATCAAAACATGTATCAAAAAATTAAATGAAAACTATCTAAATTAATTATATGGAAAATAGAGTATCAAACTAACTCTAATTCTATTCACAATTAAAACAAAGCATTATATTCTAAATTATATGAAATGTAAGTATTAAACCTATAAATATCCAATCTAAATAAATATGTTGTGCAAATTGAAAGGTTGATTGAAAGGAAGAAATAAAACAAAGTGTTCTTCCTAATGTGCAAAGGTAAAATTCTTGACTAGTCTGAGACATATGGTTACTTTGTTAGAAAAAATGCAAGACAAAGATTCATTCCATATGTCAAAAATATTATAACATCAATATATTTCAGGAAATTACAACACTTGAAGTATTAAACTATGCAAAAGACACATCATTCATCTTATGGAAACATAGCATCTAATTGATGAAAAAATCAGCAATTAACCTATGCGGTAATGGAAATTTAAACTAGAAAGCAACATAAATTTATACTACGAAACATTTTTTGTGCATGGGCCCATGGAAACAGAACGAATTGAAATATTAATTGTGACTAATTACGCATCAATGGTCCTAAACACGCCTTCTCCATGCAATAATTAAAAATAGAGTTTCGATGTGTAACAATATTATAGAAATTAAGCTTATCTCTGGTTCAAAACAACCCAGTATTTATAAGAAGTTAAATCCAAATGTTTTGAGATGATCTTGTTGAGATTCAACAAGATGATGATCCTATTGAAAATTAAGCACCTACACTAGGATGGAGACTCAGGCTATTTTTAGATGTAAGCCTATTTTTAGAATGGATGAACAAATTCTATTTATAGTGGAAGTCTATTTATAGATGGTGAGAAAATTATATTTATAGATGATGTTATATTTTTTGATGTATGTGCGAAGTCTATTTATAGATCACATGTCTATTTATAGATGCATGTCGACTATTATTATCCCTTAATAATAGTTGGACAATAAATATTAATCTATTCTCATGGAGCACTTGAAATTAGTTAATTAAAGTGGCAAACTAGTTAGCTGAAGGAATTTCGAGTTCAAAGGTTGGTTGGTGGTACATGCAAGTGGACTTAGTTGTAACTAAGTGATTCGAAGTTGTAACAGAGTTGGATGTGTAGTTATGTGAGATATAAAGTATTTTAACTTAGTTAAGTGAGTTAAACTCAGTTGTGCTAGTTGTAACTGAAGATACACTAGTGAGAGATCAGTGAATTAAATATTAAATTAATTCACATGGAGTTACGTCACATGAAACTGAAGATTTACTAATGTTAACTACATGCATGTCAGATCCAGTGGAGACCGAGTTGAGAGGTAGGTGAAAGGGATAGTTGACTATCAGTTGTACTATATTGGATTGTACTCTTGCAAGCCAAACATATATTGGATATGATCATGAGGAGTGCGTAGTCAAGGAGGGTATGATTGCATAGAATTGGTATTTGTAATCAACTTGGATTGTGCAATGGAGGCAGGATGTTGAGAGGCAGAAATTTGGCTAAGGCATTTGTCAATTTCTGCAAGACAGTGTGAGACGATTGTATATTGTATTGAGAGCTCTTGAATTAGAGTTTTGTATGAGATTGTTTCATGATCAATAGTATATACATAATATATGATAGCGGGGTTTTTATCTTTAAGCTTTCCTAGTAAACATCTGTGTTATGTGTGAATGATCTTTCTTCATGTGTTTGCAATTGGCGATCGTGTTTTAAATTTCCGTAAGAATTTTTGTAGAAGCAATTCTGTATTTAACAGTGGCATATAATTTTTAGATCAAGAGGATCTAGGAAATACATATTTTGTATTAAATTTCTACATGGTATTAGAGCGCAGAAGATTGCAATTTTGAAGCAGGAGCTGAATTTGTTGGTGGAAACAATTCGAATTTGTTGCAAGAATTTCTTGGTGTGACTATTGAGTAAACATCGAAATGGATTTCAATGGCTGGCGGCTAGAGTATGCACTCGAGGGCATCTCTAAATAAATTTCCTAGAAGGACAGGATGGAGGCAGTGCTTGAAGGTAATGTCTTGAAGGAATTCATCGATAGTGATGTTCCTAAGCTCACTTTGACAGATGTTGCATTACTTGACACATGGAAAAAGAAATTAGTGAAGGTGAGAAAGATTCAGTTGGAAGGTGTACGAGACCACATTGTCTCAAGCATTCATGGGAAAGCCACTCCATATGCTATGTGGAAGGATTTGATGGATCTTTTCCAAAGCAATAGTGACTATAGGAAATTGACACTGAAGGATAAACTCAGAAAGATCAAGATGGAAAAGGGTGACAATATTCCAAAGTATCTCACAAAGTTTTTCCAATGTCGGGATGAACTGGGGAGTGTGGGAATCACTGTTGCCGATGATGATTTGGTGAGCTTTCCTTTCTTGGGACTTCTTAATATTTGGCACAGTTATGAAGAATATATCAACGGACAGGAAAAACTGCTAGATTGGGAACGACTGTGGTCTGATCTAGTGTAGGAGGAGTTCAAGCAGAACACCATAGATGGCTCTTCATCAAAGCATGATGATGAAGAGGATTGTGCGTTGGCTACCAAGGAAAGGAAAGGGAAGGGGAATAAATTCCATTCAAAATTTGAGTCTAAAGGAAAGAAGCTGGATTTGTCCAAGGTGAAGTTTTTTCACTGTCACGAACATGGGAATATCACCACTAACTTCCCACAGAAGAAGAAGAACAAGAAGGTTGCTAGAGCTGTAGTTGGTGAGGCCCTTGCCTTGCAATTTGAACTTGATTTATCTTTTATTGCATGCTTGGTGACAATTGGATTGGGATCGGTGTGGTATCTTGATAGTGGTGCTTCCTTCCACATGAGGGGAGATAAGGATATTTTTAGTGACTTGGAGGAGAAATATCTCCAAATGCATATAGAGATGGGCAACGATGGATGATACAATGTGACCGAAATTTCTACCATTACCTTTAAGAGGGAGTCAGGTAAAATATTTCAATTGAAATATGTTATGCATGTTCGAGGTCTGAATAAAAAATTGGTCTTAGTCGTGATGTTGGAGGACAGAGGCTATGACGTTGTTTTCAGCGATGGAAAAGCTTTCCTGCGACGAAAAACAATGGGTTAAGCCAATAGGATAGGGATTCAAGTCAAGAATCTCTACAAGCTAGAGGTAGACGGATGCACTGCCATGATGGGAAAGGTAGAAAAAGTGGTGAGCCGGGATGAGGGTGAATTATGGCACAGGCTATTGGGCCATCTTCATCTTGGAGCCTTGAAAGTCATGCAACAAATATCTACTAGACTTCCAATGGGAACACTTTATCGGTTAGATCAGTGTAACAGTTGCACCATGGGGAAGTATGTAAATTCCACCTTTCATGAAAAGGAGAACCGTGCTTCGGTGATCCTGGAGAGAGTTCACACAGACTTTTTTGGACCATTCTCGATTGCTTCAACAACAAAACACAGGTATTATGTTATTTTTGTTGATGAATTTTCTTGTAAATGCTGGATCTTCTTCATGCAGAAGAAGGATCAAACACTACCAAATTTCTATGAGTTTAAGGCATTGGTTGAGAAAGAATCTGGGAAGCAAGTGAAGGCTCTGCAGAGTGATAATGATGGAGAATACATCTTGAACGAATTCAAAGAATTCTGTAGCAAAGAAGGAATTCGAAGAGAACTCATAGTGCCTCATAACCCACAACAAAATGGGGTCACCAAGAGGAAGAACATAATGATCGTGGGTGCAGCACGAGTAATGCTGCATGATTAGGGCCTACCAATGCATTTGTGGGTGGAAGAATGCAACACTGTGGTTTATGTGAAAAATTGTTGTCCTCATAAAGTATTTGGCATGAGTACACCTGAAGAAGCTTTAACTGGTAAGAAACCAGATGTTTCTCACTTTAATATTTTTGGCTCATATGTTTATGTGCATGTGACCAAGAATTCCAAGAAGAAGCTAGAGCTGACTGCTAAAGTTGGGATATTTTTGGGGTACACAGAAACACACAAATTATCGTGTGTATTTTCCTAATAGTAAGATGAATGTTATGCGACATGATATAAAATTTGATGAGGAAAAAGCCATGCGGTTGTCACTTGAGAGGGAGCTAGACTTGAATGCGGAGGAGAAATTGTTGGTTCCCAAACGTTAGTCTCTAGATGTGGATTAGCCACAGGAGGAGGTTCATGGAGTGGAGGATTCCACTCACACAGAGTCAAACATTAGAAATGGTAGAAGGCGTACCACAGAAGCTGAGAGGCTGAAACTTCATGCTTCACATAATGTAGGAGTCCCTACTTCACAGCAAAAAAAAAAGACAGTCTCCTGATCGATTCGCTGGATACATGGCTCTCATGAGGAAATGTATTGTGACTGAGCCATCTTCCTTTCAGGAAGCAGTGAAAGAGCCCACATGGGTATATGCAATGGTGGAGGAGTATGACTCCATTGTCAGAAATAGTGCTTGGGAAATTGTTCCAAGGCCGGTTGATAAATTAGTGGTAGGTTCAAGATGGATCTACAAGGTAAAGGAAGCTTCTGATGGAAGTGTTGAGAAATACAAGGCCATATTTTTGGCCTGGGGCTTCTCACAGATCGAGGGGATTGATGATGAAGAATCCTTTGCACCTGTTGGACGATATTCTTCCATAAGGACCATCCTTTCTCTCTTAGCGCAGATGGGTTGGCACATTCATCAGATGAATGGGAAGACTGTGTTTCTCAATGGGATCAATGAGGAAGAAGTGTACATTGAGAAACTTGAAGGATTTTATATCTTTAGCAATGAGTCTCATGTGTGCAGACCCAAAAGAGCATTGTATGGGTTGAAGCAAGCACCCCTTGCTTGGTACACTTGGATAGATAGCTATTTCACCAAACTTGGCTTCAACAAGAGTGAGGCTGATGCAAACCTATACCAAATTGTGGTGGAGGGTAAGATTTTAATCATTTTTTTTTATGTTGATGAATTAATATTGACTGGTGATGAGCAGCTGATACACTCATGCAAGGAGGACCTTGCAAAGGAGTTCGAGATGAAGGATATGGGCCTCCTTCATTATTCCTTGGATTGGAAATATGGCAGCGAGATGGTGAAATTTTTGTGTCTCAAGGAAATTATGCAAGGGAGATATTGGGTAAGTTTCACATGGAGGGCTGCAAACCCATGGATACTCCTCTTCCAGGAAACTGGAGGAAATAGGATGCTACATTTGGAGAGGTAGTGGATGCTACTGTCTATCGATAGTTAGTGGGTTCGCTAATGTATTTAGTGAATACAAGACCAGTCATATGCTATGCGGTGAACCAGCTTAGTCAACTGATGGTTAAGCCTACCAAGCTCTTTTAGAAGGCGGACAAGCATGTCCTGAGATACCTGAGGGGCACATCTGAGTATCGCTTGTGGTATAGACAGACAGATGAGGTGAAGTTGCATTTCTTCATAGATGCAGACAAGGTATCCTGGTAAACTTACGTAAAAGAGGCTGCACATCATGAGGGATCTCTAGCATCTGATCTGCAGACCATTTCTTGCATGAGGGAACAGAGATTCGTGGTACTCAATTCACCACATGGCAAGTCAAGCTGCATGTGAGGCTATCTGAATGAGAAAGATCCTGGTTGTCTTGTTTGATTCTCATTTAGATCCTACAGTGATTCATTGTGATAATTAGAGTTGCATTAAACGCTCGATTAATCATGTTTTTCATGATAGACCTTAGCATACAGATACTCGGTATCATCATATCAGAGATTGTGTGTAGAGAAAGATCATGTTGCTTCAGTACATTCCTATGGAAGATCAGGATGCAGATATTCTGACGAAGGCGCTCACCAAGAGCAAATTCGAATATCATAGAGATAGGATCGGGGTGAAGGATAATCCCTTTCTTGTTGAGAGGGAGCATTGAGATTCAACAAGATGATTATCCTAGTCAAAATTAAGCACCTACACTAGGATGGAGCCTTGGGCTATTTTTAGGTGTAAGTCTATTTTTAGAATGGATGAGAAAATTCTATTTATAGTGGAATTCTATTTATAGATGGTGAGAAAATTCTATTTATAGATGATGTTCTATATTTAGATTTATGTGCGAAGTCTATTTATAGCTCGCATGTCTATTTATAGATGCATGTCAACTATTACTATCGCTTAATAATAGTTGGACAATAAATATTAATATATTCTTATGGATCACTTGAAATCAGTTAACTCAAGTGGAAAACCAGTTAGCTGAAGGAATTTTGAGTTCAAAGGTTGGTTGGTGGGACATGCAAGTGGACTTAGTTGTAATCGAGTGATTCAAAGTTGTAACAGAGTTGGATGTGTACTTATGTGAGTTGTAAAGTAGTTTAACTCAGTTAAGTGAGTTAAACTCAATTGTGCTAGTTGTAACTGAAGATACACTAGTGAGAGATTAGTGAATTAAATGTTAAATTAATTGACATAGAGTGATATCACATGCAACTGAAGATTTACTACTGTTAACTACATGCGTGTCAGATCCAGTGGAGACCCAGTTGAGAGGTAGGTGAAAGGAATAGTTGACTATCAATTGTACTATATTGGATTGCACTCTTGCAAGCCAAACATACATTGGATATGCTATGAGGATTTTACAGTCAAGGAGGGTCTAATTGCATCGAATTGGTATTTGTAATCAACTTGGATTGCGTAGTGGAGGCAGGCTGTTGTGAGGAAGAAATTTGGCTAAGGCATTTGTCAATTTCTGTGAGACAGTGTGAGACGATTGTATATTGTATTGAGAACTCTTAGATTAGAGCCTTGTATGAGATTGTTTCATGATCCATAATATATACATAATATATGATAGTGGGATTTTTTTCTTTAAGCTTTCCTGATACACATCTGTGTTATGTGTGAATTATATTTCTTCATGTGTTTGCGATTGGTGATCGTCTTTTAAATTTCCACAAGATTTTTTGTAGAAGCGATTATGTATTTAATAGTGGCATATAATTTTTAGATAATGGGAATCCAGGCAATACATATTTTGTATTAAATTTATATAGATATTTCATAAAAATATTAATGAAACTTAGGAATAGAGTTATAAACAAGATTTTGGTCTTCAAAGCTTTCACGATCTGCTGCGTGGAGAGAAAATCATGAAGCTTCCAACTTCTTGTCCACTTGTCTTGGCCCTCTGTTTGACTAATCCTTTGACCGTGATTTTAGGCATGATTTCTCTCGATCGTACAGGTGAGTAGGTCAAATCCCATGTATGTATCATTCCAAATATAACCATATTCTTCGCTCCTCTCCTTCATCTTCAGAACCTATAAAACAATGTCGGTAACTGCAGAAACAAAGATTAGCTACAGAATTGCATGAATTTTGTAGCTAAGTACAAAATTCATTGAAATAATAAGAAACATTAGATTATAAAAAAGAGATCATTTAAATGCCTTCTCAGACTGAAATGTATCAATTAACACTGATTGAGTTTATGAATTATGTTAAAAAGGAAGGAAAAATGGTGAGATATATGTCAAAAGTAGAGATAGTCTTCAGGCTCAACACCTACCTTATACAAAAAGGTAAATGAGCATGAACAGGTTTTGATTTTTTTCTTATATGTTGATGACACGATTTTTACAGGTGCTCTTGAGTTAGATGAATTTAAAGCAGCCATGATGAAATAATTTGAGATGAAAATTTTTGTTCTCATGAAATATTTTCTTGGCATTGAAGTTGAGCAATCTGAAAAATAAATTTTTATTTGTAAGAATAAATTTGCAAGAGATTTGTTGAAAAGATTCAAGGTGGACAATTTCAAACATGTACCTATAGCAGTTGCAACAGGTATAAATTTAAGCAAGGATGATGAAAGATCATATTTCAATTGAAATCTCTTCAAAACATTGGTTGGGAGCCTCATGTATCTCACAATTACAAGACCCATATTATGCAAGGAGTAAGTTTGATTTCCATATTTATGGAGACTAAAAAAGACACACATTGGAGTGCAGGAAAAAGAATTAATAGATACATTGTAGGAACTAGAGATTATGTCTTAATGTATGCAAGGAAGGAAAGGAAAGCTTTGATCGGATTTACAGATAGTGATTTTTCAAGTAGTTTGGATGATAGGAAGAGAACTTCTGGTTATGTGTTACATCTTGGTTTAGGTGTGATTTCATGGGCATCTAAGAAGCAGCCCATTGTGACACTATCATCAACAAAAGCATAATATGTAGCAGCACCATCAGTAACATGTCAAGCATTATGGTTAAAAAGAGTATTGGATGGACTCAAGCAGAAAAAACAAGGATCAACAACAATATAATATGACAACACATCAACGATTGCACTATCCAAGAATAATGTGTTTCATCAAAAGAGCAAGCATATTGATACTAGATATCATTTTATTAGAGAACTTGTGAGAAATGGAGAAGTTCACTTGAAGCCTTGTAAATTGAGTGATCAATTGGCTGATATATTTACAAAGCCATTAGCAACAGATGTGTTTGAGTTTCACAAAAGAAGAGCAGGTGTTGTAATCCTAGCTGAGAGATAGACTAAAATGCATGCTTGAGTTGTCATGAGTTATGTTTTAGTTTAGCGGTCGTAATTAAGGGGGAGTGTTAAAATAGGTAATTAACTCATGCATGGAGAATTAACTATATTTAGAGAGTCAACTAAGTGAGCGTTGAGTTAATTTAAGTTATGTGATAAATGGATTTCGTAAGTGTGTGCATGTCAAGATATTCGTTAGTCAAAAAGGATAAATACCCTTCACCGGGTTCATTGTATTAAGATATTGAAGAATCAAGATTGTGTGATTAATAGAAGAGTCACAACTCATGTGTGTTTCGTGTGTGAATTATTTATGTTACTTTGTGTTTTATATCCTCTGCCTTTCTAATAATTGCTCGATGGTGTTATTGGAGGAAGTGTCGTTGAAAAAAAGGCAATGATTAAACTCACTCACATTCCAGTGGCCCCATCAAACAAGAACTTGAAACGTATTTGTTGTTGTTTGATATCTCTCACTGAAAACTTATGATTATTGTGACTGTTAATTTGGGCCTGGTCAAAATCATTAACAGGGCGTCTTCCTTCACCTATTTTTACAACTAAATTTATATGTACACTATACATTCGATAAGGCAATAGATGAAAAAGTAGAGGGGTTGATTAGTTTCTCTATTATGGATTTTAGTTTTTTCAGTCATGGGTAAAAGGATGGTATAGTGAAAAAATGGAAATTGGTTTTATAGTCATGCCGTTTGTGAGATTTATTTATTTTTCTATCTTGGTTTTCAAGTTTGTGTGAAATGTAAAATGTGCAGAACTAATTAACGAACAAAGGAATATAATTTAACTTAGTGGTTCTTTACATCTCTAGGTGCAGATAGAACGTATCACTAATTTAATTGTGTGAGTTTTGTATATGTTGATGGGTCTCTTCAGGCTTCAAGAGAATCAGTTACAGGTTATGTTATGAGATCCATGTGTGTAGAAAGTTCAATTGCATAATTAACTCTTGGATACAGTCCAATATCGAGATTTTCCTTTGGGAGATATAGAAGCGTCAATTATACTAAGTTCATCTTGATGGGAGGAAGTGATGTCTTAAATGAGTTGAATGAGAAGCTTGAAGATTGTGGTGGTGAAAAGAACGTTGTCTAGGAGGCTTTAGAGTGGGGATAAGTGCCGAGGAAGGCAAGTCAAAAAATTATGAATATATGTAATTTATGATACTTTTAATAATTTTTTTGAATGATGTAAATGTAAGAATTAAATGGGGGACTTGAAAATAATGCTTACATTAGTAAATAGATAATATTGGGTTGTTTTTTGTTGGAGTTTTGTTGAGAGATTTTCTGAGCAATACTCACTTTTGTTTGGAATTAGATCATAAGCACTATTTATATGACTTGTAATTTGGCTTTGAATGCAATAGAAAAATAGTTTTGTGAGTATTTGTGTACCATATCTACTCTTTCAATTTATTTCTATTATTTTTCATAATTAAAATGAATAATGATTAATTTTCAAATTTACTTTTAATTTTTGTAAATGCTATATTAAAATTTAGTTGAAATTTTATAATTTTATTATTATTATTTTTTCTTAGAAATAAAAATTTAATTTTGAATTAATATTATTATTAGAGTTAGTATTATTATACAATATTATTATAAAAAAAAAAAAAATTATTATATATTAAAAAAATTTACATTAAAATGAAACATATTTCTTAATTCAGGGTAGCCCAAAGCAATTGTTCTATACAAACAATGTCATGAATTCAGGATTGTCAAAAATGAATGTTCCATTCAAATTCAGGGTTGTCAAAAATGACTGTTCCATTCAAATAATTTCGTATAATGTTGTCACAACGGGATATGCATGACTTGAATGGGAAGTTTCATATATATATATGAAAGGATAATAAATTAAATTGAGAAACAAAATAGTAATTAAATTAAATTGATTTTTTAAGTTTTAATTTAAAATTGTTTATGTATATTTTATTATTATAATTAATAATTAATTTCAATAACTAAATTTATTTCAATTAAATTTAAATACTAAATATTATTATTTAAATATATTATTATTATATCTAATTTTAAAGTCACTGCCAAGCTAGATATTAAATTGGTGTATGAGACTTTTTGTTTGTGAGACAAGGGACTCACTTCCATCAAATCATTTGACTGCTAAGTCTACTAAGACATGCATACTATATCTCTTTGAACTCTCGGCCTCTTAGAAAGTGTTATTTTTTTTAATTTAAATTTAATTTTATAAATAATATATAAATATACAATTAAATTTTAATAATAATTTAAAATTATTATGCATATTTTATTTTTTACAAATAATAATTAGTTTATTTATTATATTAATAAAAGGAAATGAATTTATGTCAAGGTGTCTCATATTTACTGTATTATGATTTATTTGTATTATGGTCACAAGTTGGCAACTTAGTAGGTGTCTTATTTTCTAAATTCTTAACTAGATGTTATAGTGGAAGGTGGTTGAATCCACCCCATACAAGGGGGGAGTTGATATATAAAATTTCAATTCTCATGACCACAATTTTTAAATTAAAAACCATGACACAATTTGAAGTGGTGGTCCAAATTGTGGTTGTACCCACAAACATTATATTAATGGTGTCCTCACCCATGCACATATAAGTGGATCAAAACCCATCCCATCTCTTTCTTTAGAAAATGTCAAATCTCACTAAAGCAATTTTATTCCTAGATTTTCTAAAATTAAGAAAACTAAAGATGTTAAAGGTAAATATACAAATTAAAATTAAATTATTTTTATTTCATTATCAAAACACGAAAAATAAAGATGATTATTTGCACTAGATGCATCGATTTATAATCCTATTTGATTATTTGCACTAGATGCATTGATTTCAGTGTAGGTGGTGATTTCTAATACTATTTGATTGCTTGCATTGGATGTGTTGATTTCAATTTAGACGTCGATTTATAGTTATATTTGATTGCTTGCACTACATGCATTAATTTCAATGTAGATTATTTCTAATCCTATATGATTGTTTGCACTAAATGCATTGATTTCAGTGTAGATGGCGATTTCTAATCCTATTTGATTGCTTTGAGAAAATACATTGATTTCAGTGTAGATGTTGGTTTCTAATCTTATTTGATTGCTTGCATTAGGTGCATTGATTTCAATGTAGAAGTTATTTTCTAATCTTATTTGATTGCTTGCATTAAATGCATTGATTTCAATTTATATGTTGATTTATGATTTGATGTAATTGGATATATGACGGTACATTAATTTTAAAGTGATTGGATTAACAATATGCATTGATTTTAGTGTAAGCACAAAAATTTATTGACAATGTACATTGATTTTTGTGTTATAGTAATTTAAACTATTAATATTGGAGAGCAAGAGAGACAAGGTATCATGTTTACTACAACAGCTCGAGCTAAAGATTTAAATGGTTTACGATTTAAATTTTCTTTTTCATATAATCAATATGAAAAGATAACAAAACTAACAAGGGTTGCAATAAGAATAGTAGAAGAAAATAGTCTGAGATTGATCACAATGAAGACTATTTGTAACATGAGTACATTCTTATTATTCACATTTTCTATCTTTCAACACTATTATTGTCACTTTGCATTCAAAAAAATTATTTCATCATTTTTCATCATTATAGTTATTAACAATATTTATCATCTCAACAAACTAAGGTAAGTAAGAAAATTTAAAATTAAAATGACCAAGTTAATCTCAAAAATATTTAGCATATTTAAAATGATTATATTAATATTTTATATATTTACATATTATTGATAAAATTAATCATATCTTCGATAGATTTTCCTTGGCAGTACACGACTGAAGCCAGCGTAGATCCATCTAAACTCTGGATCTACCGTGTGTTGAGAGGGATCAAAACCCTCGAGGTGCAAACCTTTCCTCAAGTTTTGCACTCAAAAAACAGGCTTTCACCTCGAGAGATTTAATCCTCTCGACGCTGAAAGGAATGATGATCCCAGTTGTGATGAATCTAGCTTCAAGGTTTAAACCAATTACTGTATCATTTAGATTAATTCGATATATATATATATCTTCATAGTCAGCTTATATGTGGTTTAATGATCATCTATTATGTTTTAGCAAAATATGGAATCAACACTATATATATAGCATTATATTAATCACATAATTGTATCATATCTACCTGGGCGATGTCAGGACTATAGTGAAAATTTGGAGATGCAATTGCTTTCTAATGCTAAAAAATTGTCAACTTATATATGGTTTAACGATTATCTATTACATTTTAGCAAAATATGTGGAATCAGCACTGAGGTATTTGGAAATAATATACTTTTAAATGTATATATGATCGTGAAAGTTTGTATTCATTGTGATTATTTTGAATAGTTACAATAAATAATTGTTGTTTTGGAAATTTATTTTTAATTTTTGTAAATGCTATATTAACATGAAATCTTATAAACCTATTATTTTTTTCTTTCCATTTTTACAAATAAATGTTTACAATTTTTTATTTGTGCACACAAGCGTAGCTACCCCAGTTAAGACCGGAATTGATATGAATATGTCCATAATTATGAAGATGTTAGATGAACTATAACGAAAATATGGTGATGTCAGGAATTTGGAAATAATTTAATTTTTTCAATGTATATATGATAGTGAGATTTTGAATCTATAACGAAAAATTTGAAGATGTGAGGGATTTGGAAATAATATATTTTTCAATATATATAATAGTGAGAGTTTATGTTATTGTGATTATTTTGGATAGTTATTGTTGATTATATCATTCACCCCTTAAGTCCTAAGAAATTTTATAAAGGCGGATCGCCTGATAGCATAAAGAGGTGAATAGTTTAAAAGGTGTGAAGGGATGAATACGAGAACAGATTAAAAATGAAAAGAGGATAAGGCACTATATTATAAAACTGATTGGCAGCAAATATTTAACCAAAAGAAAAGGGTAAAGGCGCGATGACAATGGTACGTGGTGGGGCCCCATCATACTCCGCATATTCATAAAGAAGGATGCATGAATAATTCCGGGGGGTCGAGGATGATAAGGGGAAGGTGGAAGCTTCCCCCCCCCCGGAACCTTGGTGACGTGGTAGAAATGGGACCCGCAGTTAAGAACTATGCAGGGGAAACAACCATAGGTATGAAGAGGCTATGATACTTCTTCGGCGATTCAAGTGGGCCCGATCTCGATGTACAACTATCGCTATGACTCAACGGTAAGGTAAGTCCTAGGACACCCGGTACACGACTAGTACCGGTATTAAACCTGACGCGTGGTATGCACCTGACCGAAACCGGATAAGGAAATGACCAGATGCCACGCATCTCAGTGTCGATGTCCTTATGATGTCAGCCCTAATAGCATCACCCTAATCTCGTTTTTCGGGCTGTTTTAAGTTGTATAACTCTATTCTGCGATTTACAGTGGTAAAATAATTTCTTTTTACAGTTACTATATAAGCTAAAGCTCGAACGCCCAGTACCAGTGCCTCCAGATCATTTTCAACCTCCCTACATCGTTTTCCCCCCAAGAACTATCCTATTCACACAGGTATTCCATCCCTTTTACTATCTGGTTTCCTTTCACTTTTCATTCTTTATAATGGTCATGGGTAAAGTCGCAGTCAAGAAGTCAGAGCCAGAAACCCCTCAAGCTCACAAGTCTAGGGCTGCCCCTTGACTAGAACCCTTCAGAGATTTACAAGCTCACATCCGAGACCCACAATACCCATTTTTCTTTAGAAGCTTCAAGCCCGAGATGTTCAGGAAGAATATGGAAAATAGGGATAAGTTTCGAGTCGTTCTTTCTAGTCTGTATCACCAAATTACTCCCTCGGTATACCCAGTGGTCGAATTTATTTGTTGGCTCAGAGAGGCTTACAATGAACACCGAGATATGTTCCTATCCTCTTAGGGGAACAAAATATTTAGTATATCCCCCAGAATCGTCAAAAAATCTCTCTGCTTCCCTACCAGTTCGAATTACGTAAGTTTTAATGAAATGACGCTATCTCGACAGTTTTCTAAATTACCATGGAGGAAACAGAGCGATTTTATCGCTGCTATTTCTGACTCAAACCTCACAGCTTTCCCGTCTACAAATTTAATGCCCCTGAGTACATTCAAGGAGGACCTTCAGCCCACTCTTGCTCTCATTGCAGGACTATTAGGTGTAGAAGGTGTCAGGCGAGTCTCAAAAGAGTGTATATCCTTGCTATGGTTAATGTCACAGCCTGGTATTGTATTGGATATCCCTAGTTTTCTGGCCTCCACCATCCAAACCTAGTTTCATGACCTCTTAGATACTACTCATTTTCACTTTTGTTCCATGGTATTTTATCTTTTCCTTTTCCAGCAGGCTGATAAGTTTGAGGGTTTGGGTTTAGAAAAATTCTATAGGATAAACTCTCAGCCAAGACTTATTTTTTACCAGAATCCCGCAACACATCAGTTGGAAAATGTGGTGGGCTACTCAAGTTTCTTGAAAATTTTTATGTCCATAGCTTATACCATCATTCATGATAATCCTCCACCTAGGATTTTTCCTGAACAGAAGAAATGGCTGTAGTGAAGTGAAGCTGAAAGTGCGGGAGACTGGTACCTATATGATGACTACACTAAAATCAGGGTTTATGGTGCTGAAAATTCCCCCTAAAAATTGCCAGTTTTTCCCGCCCTTTGGATTTATGCCCTGGAATACCTTTGGCAGAGCTTCAACGCTTACCAGTTCCACTTCCTCCCTGCAAAAAAGGGGTTCATTCTCAAGCTTCCTACGACCATCGGCCCCTTCATTGTTAACTCGAGGCATGCCCTTCCCATAGTAGAAGACTTGCTCAAAGGCATGGATTTAAGGCAAGGGAAAGCTTGGCCCTATGATCCAAGAGGCATCATTTCAAACAAAAGGAAGAAGATTAAATCAAATCCTTATGCCCATGAAACTAGACCCTTCATCGAGTGGCGAGCTAACCTTGAAACTTGGCCTTTACTTTCACAGATGGAGACCGATTCATCTGCGACAGGGGAAAAGGGGGATACGGCTTCGACAAAAGAAGCAGGTCATAAATAGGTGGAAGCGGTCGGCGCTTCAGGAGAAGGTTCCCCACCTTATAAAAGGCAAAGAACTAGAACCAACAAAGAAGAAAGTACCAGAGAAGACCCATTGCTGCAGAAAGAAACACTTTATGTTCAATCAGGCAAGGGAAAAGAAGGTTTTGTGGTAATACGTGATGGCACATCATCCTCTGACTTCTCAGAAGTTTCACAAGCCATCACTGCTACCAGCTCCAGAGGGGAAAATGAAAGGAAGGTGAGGAACAAAGCAGTTAGGGAAAAGAACTTGTCTGAATTAGAAGGATATGTTGACAGGTATTAGACTAGGTTTCAAGCTGCAATAGATATGGATAAAGAACAACTGATAATGGCTATGAATGAGGAAATTTTAGACCCAGAGGCTAGCACCACCAGCTATAAAGCTCTGGAAATAGCAATAACCATGTCAGAAGTCTCGCCAATTGACAAGTGCAATATTTTCCAATGTTTTGGTGATATGCTAAAAGACAAGGTGGTGAAGCTCTCCCTCACTCTGAGGAAGTTACAAAACAAGCATAACCAAGTGCTCGATAACCTCAGAATGGAGAAGATCAATTCCCGTGCACTCTCAAACGATTTACATAGTCTCTAAGAAGTGGTGAAAGGAAAATATAGTGGTAAAGTAGACCCCCAAAGTCACCTCATCTCAGAGTTGAAAAAGCAGATTACAGCCCTGAAGCGTAAGGTGAACATACCTGGCTCCCAGCACGTACAAACTGCTGAATTAGCCCAAGTGGAAAAGGATAAGGCCAACTTGTTAGACTCCCTTGCCAAGGAAAGGGAAGAAAAGAATAGGATTTCTAGTGAGATGACTGCCCTCCAGGTAAAAATGGATGAGCTACAGAGAACCTGGGATACCCATACATGCTTTACACCACCTCCTAAAGGGACCAGCTCACTCTCAGAGCAGTTTAACATAACACTGGCCGAGCTTCAAATGGCGGAGAAGCAGGTCCTAAAAGCATGGCAAAAGATCAGTGAGCTCGAAGCCACCCTCAAGGAAAATTCCAAGAAGGTTGTTGTTCTGCAGAAGGAGATAGAGGAGGGAAAATAGGAGAAGGCACAATAAGATAAGACTATTTGAGATCTCACGAATCAGATAAAGGGAAATATTACTCTTCTATATGCTCGGTGCTTGATTTGGGCCGATATTATTATGGAAGTGAAGAAGCGTTGGGTTTACTTAACTATCATCGAAGAAAAAAGGGTCGTAGTGCGCCTGTTCAGAAGAACACTTCACAAAGGGAGTACTAATGCCTCAACTAGGATCGACAACGCCAAAAGGTATATTTCTCTCTCAAATGATTTAAGTCCAGCAGATTTAGTTAAGCGAGGAATCAAGAGCAGGTTCAAGGAAGCGTCAGAATGTCAAAAAGTGATAGAAAAGGAATCTGGACGTAGCCTTGCATTGAGAAGTTTGGAAAAGGTGGCAATCAGTTTAGAGTAGTTCGAAACAGATTGGACAGAGCTAACACTCGCCGACCTCCCATCATGTTGGGAACCTTCAAATGCAGTCCTACAGCCATTACCAGTATATGAATGTCGGCTGACAGATGAAATGAATCGAACTAACATACATTCCAAGAATTCCGCCCGACTCAAGGCTGAAACTATAGTTTCAGTACTCAACAAAGAGTTATCTCTTCTTCATCAGGTAAAATACATGATACCCACCCAGGCGAGCTATGCTGAATTGACCAAAGTTTACATTCAAGCCGAAGCTTTCACCACAATACCTGAGCCTGCAATCGACACTTGGTAGAGATGTACAAGTTATGCGAGTTCATTAGCCATCTCTTTTGCGACCATAGTATCGCCTGCTTCAGCCACTGACTCGACTCTTTCTCATCACTAAAAGTTGTCAACTCATGATTGGGCCCGCGAGGCCTCTTGTCTTATTTTTACTTTTTACTTTCATTATTCGAGTGAGATTCATATTTCACTCTTGCAAGTTTTTAATTTCTATTAGATAGTTGCGATGTTTTCTTTAGAAACGGCCATGAGCCCAGATTGTAAAACGATGGGAAGTGTTTTTACCTCATCATAAATTTTGATGTTTTGATCAGGACTTGTAACTGCATACTAGCACGCGGGAAAGATATTTTCCCAAAATATCTTTCCACTTATGATCATTAAAAATGCTATAAAACCAGTAAGCAATGATAGAACAAGGGTTTCAGATTTTTCAAAGAACTCACTAGAAAGGATTCTGTATGTATTTTGTCTAAGTTTTGATATTAATGTTGAAGATCCCACTGGGATTCAGCGATAAGAAGTTTTGTTGATATTGGGGATTCTGATCGGAATGATCCACAATTTGTAGCTCTACCTTGCGTTTTATAATACAAATGCTCATTTCACATATTTTCATATTTATCATATCTATGTTCTCGAATGCGAGTACTCATATGTTTAAATGTGGATTTATCGTAGAGATACTCATATTTACTCATGTCTAGTACTTTAAATATGGCTCAGGCAGGATATTTTGTTTCACTCTTAACCTCTTCCATTGTTCCTCTGATGTCAGCTGTAATGGATCTTTGTCTTTAAATTTGTTCTCGTATATGGATTCCTGTCATTGCATAGGCCCAGTATATGTGAATTTTTCCTCTAGATAAGCCATTGTTACAGTTAATATTCACTACATTTTCTTACACAGTCATCACCTACCTTTAATTAATATCTTTGAGTCATTTTAGAATTCAGCCCCCTCTACAGCGTTCTATCTTAGAGCTGTCAGATACATTTATATATTGACGTTTGTACATCTGTTACTACAGTCTCACGGTTGTTGTGTTTTACTTTGGAGTCTTGGTCCCATTTTGATTAAAACATTCATCCAAGTGATTATAGCAGGAGAGCCTTGTCATGTCAACTCCTATCAGTTGAATCATATGCTCCTTGCAGTTAAGATGTCCTAGACATTGGTCTTTATACAACTCAAGACTGACTCTAGGAGTGACAATAGTTATAATAAATTATTGTTATTTTTCAAATTAATTTTTAATTTTATGAATGGTATAACTAGTTTAAATTTAAATTATATATATATATTTTTTCCATATAAAATTAATGTTATTATATTATTATAATTTTTTTTTAATATTATATAGCTTTACTTTATATATATTTTTTTTCTTTAGATTGTGGTTATGTGAAAATTTTCATAAATTCAAGGTAGCTAAAGGAAATTGTTCTATACAAATAATCTCATGAATTAAATGTAGCCATAAAATGTTGTCACTATTAGATATGCATGGATGGAATGGAAAGTTGAATATATACTAAAGGATAATAAATAAAATAAATTAAGAAAAATAGCAATTAAATTACAATAAATTTTTAAATCTTAATTTACAATGATTTATATATATTTATGCTTTAAGGCATTCCTCTTTGAAAACAACTCTTTTAACAAATATTTTAAGGGCCACTTATGTTGAACCCTTAGTTAAACTGAGAGGGGGGGGGGGTGAATCAGTTTAACACATACATGGACTTTTAAAACTTTTCTTTTAAATCTTATTTACACCTTCATTTCATGGTCAACTTAATATGTGAGCAATAAGTATTACTATCAAACAGATTTGTTAATGTAATAGCAGATTGAATATGAGAGCAGCAAGTATTAAGCAGATGAGATAAATCACATCAACACATAAACATCATGCACAGAGACACCAGATATAAGTGGAAACCCATAAAGGGAGAAAACCACATCTCATTATTGTTGTGATGCAAAGGCAAGCTCCAACTCCCTCTCACCACTGTTTTCTGCAGGCACCAACCTACAGGAGGCTCTATCCTCAATTCTGCAAGCTACAACTTGCAAGGAAGCTCCAACTCCCATCAATTTTCTATAGGCACCAACCTACAGGAGGCTCCAACCTCAGTCAGCTACAACTGACATTTTATCAAGCTACAACTTGATGTGGAAGCACCAACTCCCATCTATTTTCTGCAGGCACCAACCTACAGGAGGCTCCTACCTCAGTCAGCTACAACTGACATCTATCAAGCTACAACTTAATAGGGAAGCTCCAACTTCCTTACTTTTTCAAAAGAAAAACACTTGCTGATTTACCTTGGATATCAGCTCTGTTTTGTACCTTCTTCTCTGATGTTCATCAACTCTTATATCAGACCTGCATCATCTCTGCTCAGCCCCTTCTTCTTCTTTGCTCAGCTTCTCCTTATTCACATTCTTCTTGCAGCTTGCTTATTATCTTCAACTCTCTTTAATTCTGCTGCATACTCTCTTCTTCTCTCACTCCATTTTCGTCAACATCTCTCCTAGGATATTACCCTGTTTTATACAAAAATAGCTTCATGGCTGTTTGTATTCCACTGGGAATTCGAAATGGACAGCCATGTCTCTTTGCATTCTGCCTTCTCATCTCTTTTCAGCTCACTCAGAAAAATGTAACTGTAGGTGCTTATTTTAATATTACAGTGGGATATTTTCTCTCTTCCGGAGACTTGCCAATGCATCACAAACAATAAAAACAATTAAAAAATTTACATTCGAATTACAATTAGAACTCCAGCTCACTTATTTTGTCTCTTGGCTTGCTGCGCATTTGTCTTTTCTCTAACTGTCTCTTTGTCCCTTTCTCTTCTCTGTATGCCTTTCTGTTTATGGCTGCTGCGTAACTCCTGAATTTATGAACGGCATTTTTATTTTATTTTTATACCAGCGCTTTATATATAAATGAATCTGCTGACTGTAATTCAATCCTTTACACGCAACAAGTGTCTTGTTGATGTGGCGAGTTCCGCAGGCCGGAACATACATATATTACAATTGCATTACATTAATAATCGCCCTCCCGTTAAGCTGAGGCCCGTGGGTCTACAGACCACGCGGCATGTTTTAATACAACCGCAACAATGTAATATATATACACCAATCATATCACAGCGCTCGTATTATAAATTGAACCATTCCTTAATTCCGCGGGGTAGCAAACTCAAGTAGATAAGGGAAGAAGACCCCCTCGGAATGCATTACACATATCTCCAACTTATATATTATCTTGGCGTTAACAGAGTTCCGATCCCCTTGCGATTTCCGATTTCTATTGATCGCAATCGTAACTTTGAGTTGCAAGCCCCTCTGCGTTGTTTACCTCCGATGCGATTGGGAAGGGGTCCCACCATATAAACATTTGTTTTGTGCGCTCCATATATATACCTTGTTTTTAAATCAATTCTCAGCGTAATATAGTGAAGACATATTAAACATATAAGAACTCCTTTTGGGCCCACTTGACACACTTCCCGATGCAGTGAGTCTTCTCCGAATGTTATTTATCGCTCCTGCTCCGATTCCGATTCAATCGGAAATCACCAATCGATTGAATTAATATCACTCAAATTTTGCAGCTCCAATCTTCTCCGATTGCGATTCAATCGGAAATCGCCAATCGATTGAATTGCAATGCGCTTCCACCTTAGGACTCTTCATTTTCGATCCGATTGGGGAGGGGTCCCACCATACAGTACTTTGGTTATTTGTTTAAACATTAAGCGCTCCATAATAGATATGCCTTGGACCTTTGGTTCTTTTGCTTTCGGGATTGATAATATGAAACTGTTTCAATGTGTTAAACTTTCCAAACTCCACTAACTTCGACACTGCCCGATTTGCATCAATCACTAGAATTCTTATAATTTAAGACAGAGTTGCTGCTACGTCATTTCTTATATATGTATACTTTGCCACTGGAGTCAAGCGATTCCCGGAATAATATTTGTGTTATATTAAATGTATAACGCCGGTTGGAGTATGCGATTCCCGGAATGTGGTTCTGTATTGTATGTGTAACGCCCGGCTTGAGTATGATTCTCGGAATTTATAATTGTTCTGCCTCTGTCTCTGCCTCTGCTACTTCTGTTGTTCTGCCTCTGCCTCTGCTGCTCGACAACTGCTCTGCCTCTGTTGCTCGACAACTACTCTGCCTCTGCCTGTCTCTTTTATCTTTGCTTCCACTGCCTCTGCTTCTCTTTGCTGCCCTGCTTCTTCTTTTTGCTGCTTCTGCTACCTCTTCTTATGCTTTATCTGCTCCTTGGCTGATGTTTCAAGTGCTCCTCCTTTGTCTGTCTCTGCTTCAGCGCTGCCTCCTTTGTTTCCTTCATTTGCTTCTTTGCTGTCTTTATTGCCATGATAACAGCTCTGTCTCTGTAGCTATTTGTCTTACGCTCTCTCTTTTAATTCATCTGCTCCTTGACTGATGCTACTCCTTAATTCTCCTTTTGCTGCCTTTGCTTCTTTAAATGAACTTGTCTCTACTGCTCAACCCTCTCTACATCTTGCTACTTTTCTGCTCTCTTTGCCTTGTTGCTTCCTCAGATGTTCCTCCTTTTCCATCTCCGTTGCCATCAATGACAATATTTCCAACAACTTATACAAGTCTAAAACATCGGATGAAATATTAGAATATTGAATAATTTTACATCGTCTCATAAAAGACTATATATATGCCACTCTAAAGATATTCTTAACTGAATTAGGGAATTGGATTCCACCCTATGAACTGAATTTTCGAGTCGCTCAGAGCCTTACAATGGACAGAATATAAGTTTTTTGTAGTTTCCCACTGAATATGTTATTCCATGCCAGTGGGAAAACACATTAAAAATTTATGAAAGAAAAACCTAAAATCATGGTCTCGGGATCTTGATGACCTACCGAGTGTAACTTCTTTTCTTGAAAGCTTCCATAGTTGGTACGCTTCATTTGTGTATATGTTCTTAATTTTTTTATAGTTTTTGAGAAAAAATGCTAACAATGTTTGTGAGAGTGTTGGAGTATCGTGTTTGGAGTTGTAGGGTTTTTTAACAGAGGATCTATTGTGAATAAGGAAGCTCCAGTTCCAATAGTTCCAATGGTATTTTTACAGAATGCTTCACTGGAAACATTGTTGTGACAAGAATAAATTTGGGTATGGCTCAGCTCAGCTCGATGCCCTATCTCGGTCATTAACAAATAAGTCAAACCCTTCTGGGATGTTGTAGGTTTGTATTTTTCAAGACAATTGGGTAGAGCCTTGACATTATTCAACCAAGGATCTTTCTGTCGACGAAGGAATGAAGGAAGTGGAAATCAACATGCAAGACTGAGAACAAAGGAAGTGGAAATTGGCATGCAAGATTGTGTTGAAATTTCTACAAATTTTTTTTCGGCGGGATTCAATTGTAAATGTAATATTTCAATGCCCAACAATATGTTTTTTAAAGTTTTCTAGCATTTTTTTTTGCAATTGACTTCTTACAACTCCAATAGGTGTATTGTGTTTCCAGTTCTTGTAGGTTTTCTAGGGTTTTGGATTTCATTTATAGGCACATTTGAAAAATTTGTGCCCATGTTGGTTTTATATGCATATATGCATCTTTCGTAGAGACCCCCTTAGAGAGGTGTTATGAGCCCTGCAAGTTCCATGTCGACACCTATCGTGACGCCTCCTGCGGTGTTTATAACTCCTGTAATGCTTGTTTCTTTGTACAATTTGAGGCCCCATATTCATATCTTTGACTCAACTGTTACTCTTGTCTCTTGTATCATGATGGTGCTGCCTATTCTTGGAAATGTATTTTTAGCTTCTCTCTAAGATTGATATTTCTAGATCGCATGCTCTTACTTCTCCGTCTGAGATTGATATTGCTAGATCACATGCTCTTGAAAATGTATTTTTCTTAAGGAATGCCTATATATTTTGAATAATGACATAGGTTTGGCATATTTATCTTGTAGATATTTCTTGGGGACTCACACATTGGTATATTTTAGTGCCAAATTGATGCAGAATTGATATTGAATGAAAAAGAAGAAGAAAAGAGGTGAATTGTACTGGCTCAACTTGAACATGTATATTCACTATTACAACTCTGGTTAATGTTTTTCAGTGAGACAGAGTTGTGTGTGCCAGAGTTGTTTGAAAATATATCAGACCTCTTCATTTTTACTACATATGTGGCATTTATCTATACCCACACCGTAATGTTTGATACAAACTCCTGGTTATTTAGAATATGCATGCAATGGATATAACAAGAAACAAAAACCAAATCTCGTTATGTATAATATGCATGTAGTGGATACACAAAGACACAAAAAATAAATAAAATATTTAGAATCCAAACTTATTAGAGCTCTTGAATTAGTATTGTAGCTCAGAACCTGAAATCACTGATGCCTTATTGTCATGCTGTTAATTGAGAATTGACTCTTCCGCTGATTCTGCTGGCCGGAAAGAACAGAAATGTTGACAAGAATAATTGACCTTGCTTCCAATACTGTATAAGAGACTCCTCCCCCTTGTTTTTTAAATGATCCTATCCTTGACACAATTGTAATTAGTAGTTCCAGTTTCAACCCTTGATGCATTATTATGCCCAGCCTAAGCCAGGGGAAATTAGGAACAAAGTATTTGACCTTTTAATCACGATTTGAGGGTAAAATGAATTGCTTAATTACTTATTTGTTTTATTTCCCCCTCTCCCAAGATACATATTTGACCTTTTAATCACGATTTGAGGGGAAAATGAATTTCTTACTTGTTTGTTTTAGTTCCCCCTCTCTCAAGATACTTTCATTGTTATTCACTGACTTTACCCATCTTATTCGTGTAACCTAAGAAAACAAGCAAGAAAGCAAGTAATTCATCCCACAGACCAATTTGGGGTATAACCAGTGAAAATATTCAACTAAAAAACACAATAAATAAAATCTGGCACAAAAGGCAGAAGTGTATAAGAAGAACATATCGACTACATGAAATAAATTTAAATAAGTTCAACCAATAAGAAAACCCATAAATTATCATAGGAAAACAACCAGCATTATTATTTTAAGCACATTTGAAACACTCTACAATGTAGACTATATGGGAAATGGTTTTGAAATGTATACATGATGACACTCATATATCCATGTCCAATCAAAGTGATGATTAAGAGGTGGTAGGTTCAGTTCTCCATGCTTCTTCATATTACAGAGTAACCTGCCAGTTGAAGGCTTATTTAGACTATTATGCTATTTTATTTTCAATATTTTAACCAAAATCTCCAAGAATTTGCTTTCAACCTTGCCAAAAAGTAACTATAGAAAATGAATAGGATCGATTCAAGAATGGGATCAATAAAAAGAGTTAAAAGCCAATAAAAATAATCTAAATGTGGTTTATTTAGATTATTCACTATCCATCCAATATGTTCTCCTCTTTTGATCACTGTTTCAACTATGGTGATGAGAACGCTGCTGTGAAAACTTCCAACTCCCATAGCACTTACATAAAAGGAAATTCTCAACCTTAACTAATAACTCCCATAACACTTATATAAAAGTAAATTCCCAAGATTTTCATGTTGTCAGGGACCTAATTATAGAAATATTCTTGCAACCTTAGAGTGTAAACACATTTTCTACCCCAACAAAAGAAAAAGCTACTCCAAGCAGAGAAAACTGAGGAATTAACCAAAGGACACACAAGCATTACAATCTTGGGGTGTAAAGTAAGCCATGGGTTCTCTTATTTTCTACTAGAGTTCTTGTCACCATGTAGAGAACAGAGAGGAACGTGCCAATTTTGATCCTATGTAAAACAATTATTCCACTATCATTGCATGTTGATTTTTTTGACAATGTAACAATTAAACGATCATAGATAGCTACGAAAACGAGTGCAGAAATGGTGGAAAATGTCAGAAGAGAATATGGTGGGATTTGAAAATGGGAATCCATGTTTTTTCCATGGTAGTGCCTTGCTTTATGAAAAATGGTGTTCCCTGTGCAATTTTTATTCCAAATATTAGGCAAGATAACTAGATAGGCACCATTCTCAATACCAGTTTGGTTTCTTCTATTTGAGTTATAGTGAAAAATTTCCATGGATTTGGCTTAATCCATCCATTGGTATGATCAATGTTATGTTCAGAAGAATTTTGGACCATTATTGTTGCTTTGTCCAAAAACCTAATTGCATTACAAACAAAGGCATATATCAAAGAATGCACCTAACAACATTTATTTTTCATTTCAACATTATAGACTTCTCAGAATCTCCAAACAGAAGGTAATCCTAGTAGATTTTATTATTGTAAAATATGAACACCCAATACTCTATTTTAGACATTGCATAGGAGGCATTTAAATTTCTACTATATTGAATCATCAACTAAGAAAAGTGTTTTGGGTGCCAAGACAATTATGATGGATAGTAGCTCAACAAGACACAATTCACTAATAACAAATATTACACATGGAAATTTCTTTGAAATAATCAACAAAAATTACAACTAAGAAAAGTGTTTTGGTTGCCAAGAGAATTATGATAGATAGTAGCTCAACAAGACACAATTCACTAATAACAAATATTACACATGGAAATTTCTTTGAAATAATCAACAGAAATTACACAGATATGAGATCAAACTTGCTCCCAAATAAATATTATCTAAACCAAAATAATGCTAATTTTTTTAATAATGAATAGGAGGTTGGACTTGAGAAGGAGAAAAAAGAGCCTTTTGTTGGTCCATCAGAAACCAATAGTAGCTTCGATCATGATAGCCATAGTTCTTCCATCAATGTTTGTGAAATACTAAAATAGTTTTAATGGTACATGGGAACTAATTGTCACGATGATTGTCTTGCACTGCAAGAGAAATTATAAACTTAACTTCTCCTACCATTAACATTGGTTACTATAAATCCTGATTTTGTTAAAATAATTATCTTTGTACAATATGAAAGTCTTGCATGGTTTTTAAAGGTTTTTATTTAAGCACACTACATGGAGTAGAAGAGTAGAAAAGTGAGTTACAACATGCTGACAATAAAATGTGTGTTCAGATTGCTCATTCAATAGTTCATCCCAGTTTTAAATTTAATCTTATTTAGGAGTATTACATCATGAGGCTTTCAAGTTTTAAATCTTAATGGGGCACACTAATCCTACAGGAAAATTGTGCATATTTTCTCCCATGCAAAGGGCATGGTATACCAGTTTTTATTTAAGAACACTACATGGAGTAAAGAGTAGACAATTAAGTTACAACATGCTGATAAATTAAATGTGCGCTCAGATTTCTAAATCAATAATTCATCTTAGTTTTAACTTTTAATACCCTATATTTACAGTTGTTATGTTTTAATTTAATTATGTTAGATAGGAAAAATAATATGTGGACCTATGAAACAATTATAATGTTGGAAGAATTATATTTTAACATTGATTAGTGAAATTTCATAATAAATTGGAAAATAAAGAGTATTAAGAGATTCCAAAATTCTAATCTTTGAGGATAGGATAGATATTTTATATTTTCCCAATCTCCCCAAAAAATTCCCTTGGAGAGAAATAAAGTTTAAAAATTTAGATGGAGTAAAAATATCTAATGATACCCGAGTGAAGAGGAAATTTTACTGGGAAGGGGTAGGAAAAGAAACGTTGTGGAAAAGTGAGATTTAAAGAAGAAAAATAAAACTTTTGTGAAAAATCGAAAGAAAATCCTAGCCTATGGGAAACAACAACCCAAAATAATGGGATGTCGTTATGGAAACTTGCTGGGGAAATTTGGCTTAAAAGTGCTTTCACTAGTATGACAAGAGGTTGTTAGTATTGGGGGAAAATAGATCTCTTCTCGAGGGAGATATTGGAGGAGGATCTCGTGGATGGGAGGACAATCATCTTTTTCAGCTTAGTATGATTCTCACTAGTTGTTGATTTCTATGAAATTTTTCTGATAAAGGTGTAGGATTTATATAAACTCACTATAAATTTTGGCTATGAGTTTAAGTGCAATGGTATGAAAATGCAAGAAAGTAGTATTGAGTTCTTATGCTGAATCATAAATTAGTGATCTAAGAAAAGTTAGAATCTATATGATAAGTTAAAAGTATAAATATTCTCCATCAATATGAAGTGCAAATGAGAGGTATAATTTCAGAGTTATCATTCTGAGTTAGAGGTATAATTCTAGAAAAAAGAATTTTGATTTTGTTATAAATTGGGACCTTTGTACATTACTTCCATATGAAAACTAGATATTCTTAAGATTATCATGGGTAGAAATCAAGTAGAATTCATGGGCATCAAAGTGATTATGCTAATGAGAATAGATCCTATTGGAATCTAAATATTTAAACGTAACTAAGTACCAAAAAAATAAAAATTTATACATGAGGTAGCAAGGTTAAGAGTTAGTATGGGAAAAGGACACTGACGTGAGGGTAATCCCTCACCTTTTGCATAACTAGGTAAAAGGAAAACATGAAGAGTGCATGAACACATTACAAAGAGGTCAAAACCTATGTTATAAAGAACATAGATTAAGAAAATTAACCTCTAGATATTAGCTTGATTAAATAAACTAGTATATGACAGTAACTCATAAGGTTAAATAATTACAATGAAAGGAGTAGAATTGTAACATAGGTATAAAGCAGGTTGAATAATTGGGATTAGATATACATTAATTCCCAAAATTTGTGGGATAATAAAATCTTGTGGTGAGAATATCTTATTATTATGACTGAATGATGTAATTAGGAAAAAATATGGGTTGAAAAGGAAGATTGGGTGAAAGTACCCTGGATAGAAGAGCCTATGCTAGCTACTATTAACCATAATCTAATTACTGCAAGCCACACAAAATTTTGGTATAAAAACCACCTTAAATATAAATTGAATCAAGGAGATTGACATAGAGAATGCAACATTAAAATGAAATAGTAAAACATATATCCCATACTCAACGAAATTCTAAGAATTCATGAAAATGATTATACGAAGGAATATGTTTATAAGAAGAATCAACTACAACATTTATGTTCGAGGAAAAAAATAAAACATCCATCATGCTGATAAATTAACACATGAACTCTGAAATAGAAAGCATAATTATTCATGTAGGAAACAATGAACCAAAATATTGTTATTAATGAAAAACCCAATATTCTTTGTAAATTTCAAAAAGATAAACTAGCATTGTTCAGATACATTTCATAGGAGAAAAGAAAAGAAAAAAAACCCCATTGGGTGAAGGTATAATTATAAAATGTTACAACATGTTACATCTCATTTACATAGGAATCTCAAACATGAATGAATGAGCCAAATCCCCTATCTCATCTAAAACCATAGAATAAGACTCAGTCCACGAAGAAATTTTTGAAGTCATACAACATATGGAACCAAAATAGACATAGGGGACTTAACATTAGTAAGGGCCAAGCAGAAACCTGGTGAAAATTTAAGTATAGCAAGGCTTTGTTGTACCTGCATACATACCACCACAAGCCTGTTATGGATCGAAATTTGACATAAATAAAATAAATTAAAAGTCTCAGAAAAGCGGAAAGACAAAAATTACCTTGGCATAAACCCTTTGTCCAGATGAACCAACGTTAAACCCTGCACACCTAACCATAATGGTGTTATATGTGTAACCATGATTGATAAATGGTACACATTATACTTGCAAAACCAAGAAACTAATAAAACAAACGTAAATTTTAAATCGGGGGAGGATTGAACTATTTACATGAAGGAGAGTTGAAACAAACCTCTGAATCATTTTTCTCTCTCGGAGCTGCTCTAGGAAGAAACCTACCAATACAATAGTCACAAAACTAGTACCTTAACTCGCATTGCAGAAAAGGGAAAATTGAGGAAATGGGTTACCTGAGACAGAAAAGGGTCATAGGGTAGCTCAACAACTATCATGAGCCTTCATCTCAGAGGGGAATTTCTATTTCAACCCTATCCTATCAATAAAAGGTTGGACAATTAAACCTAGGAATGAAATTAAATTCAATTTCCAAATGAGAACTAAGAAAGAAGGCATACCTGGTTTTAAGGCGATACTATGAAACATGGAATCCTGCCACCTGTAAATAACCTTTGTAAAGATTAAAATCACCAGAAGGAGAAGAATTCCTGCATTGGTAACGCATTAGTTTTGGAACCACTTTGATACAAGAACCAAATTGTCGGTAAAATGAAAATTGTGCTAAAGTATTCACCGCAATTTAATCTCTCTGAGAATGAAAAGAAAACAGGACGCATCCTATTGTAGCTACAACAGAGTTGAGGGGTTACCTATATGCAAATCATGAAATAAATTATAACCTGACTAGTTATAGTGTTCAGATGACCATAACGAGGAAACCTCAGGTGTGGTGCATGACAATAAACCCCTCATAATCAGATCAATGGAGGGAAATAAAAGGCTTAGTATTATGGTGAACTCCCATGCACGATAGATTATACAACGAATAAGTTATAAAACCAACATATGTACAGTTAATTATCCAAAGGATATTACCAGAAATTTCCTCAGCATACAATATTAATGAGCCTTCATACCTGTGCGTGAGAGTAATGGAGTTACCCTAGCAGTCAGACGAGTCTGTCAAGGGTGGGCAAGAAGAAAGAAAGAATCCACAACCACCGTGGCCATAACCCTGTGTCAAAGAATTGAGCAACATGAGGAAATATTGTTTTATAGTCTTAGGTTTTAGTCCAGTAAGTGTACACTATAGATCCTCTACGAAGAGATCTCCACCATTCCCTTGAATGACCTTAAATTCTGTGGAAGCCACGTGAAGGGAGGAAGAGTTCACATGGCTTCATACAGTTGGCAGCTCAAGAGTGGAAGTCACCAAAGTGGGGAGGAAGATATCATAAATTTGTATCAGACCTTTTAAGACATGAAAATTAAATAGAAAACCATAGTTAAATCAAATGATGGGGCACAAGTGTATCCAAAATCCCATTCATGTATATGTATGAATCAAAAGGTTAGGGTTGCGTTAATGAGGGTAATATAATAATATGGATCACATAATTCAAAATGGTTAATTATTGAGTATAAAGATAACAAAGAAGGTAATACAATGAAGCTCTAAATTCTTGGAGTCGTGCCTTAAACTAGTCATCTTTGCATCCACCACATGATGTTAGACCCTAACCATAGAAGAGGTATAAAGGAACACCATAGTGACCTTAGAAGATATTAAATTAAAAAAAACTAATGAGAAAGGTTATATATAGATTTTTTATTTTTTTAAATGTGTCAAGTGGTATCAGAGCCCAAGTTAAAAGACTGGGCTTATTGACCTCAACACTTGAAGACTTTACTATCTAAAATTTTAATTTTACAGTTAAAATTATTTTACAAAAATATTATCAATAGAAAATTTATGTTAATGATTGACTAATTTTAATGATTTACTGTACATCAGATATAAGTGCAAATAGGTTTACAACCATTTTCATGTCGAACAAAGAAGAGTTGTATGTGGAGTTGGGGGAGGAGGATACTTCTCCAGATCCCAACACCCATATATTGGGAGTTATCAAGAGTTTGCAGCAGGAGTTAGTTCAGCTAAGGACTAGTAATGAATGTTTTCTACAAGCTAGCAATGAACAACAACGGTTGATAAGGGAATTAACCTCTAGATCTAGCCATCATGAGGGGTAACAGGAAAAACTGAAAATGAAATAGGTTGAAACAAACTCAGAAAAGTATGAGAGTGAGGAAGAGTCTAGGAAGGTAGACTCTAATTCCAAGAAAAATAAGGAGTTGTGGGGATAATTCCACATGATAAAGTCTCCAAACTTTGATGGTGAAAGGGAAGAGGATGAAGAAGCCTAGATCCTGAATATGGTTAAATATTTTTAGGTATATGAGTATGGAAGTAATCTAAAGGAAAGACCGGCAGTTTACCAATTGCAAGGTAAAGCCACACTTTGGTGGGAGTAGACCAAGATTATACACTTGCTAGATGAGAAGGCAATCTCATGGGAAGAATTCCAACAGAAGTTCAAATCCCAATACCTCAGTGAAATATATTATGATGATATGGCCAAATAATTTCATGAGCTAAGGTAGGTATAGCTCACCATATATGAGTTTGTGACTAAATTCACGAACTTACTTCGTTATGTACCATACATAAGAGAAGAAAAAGTGAAGGTACAGAGGTTATTAAATTGCATGCCCACGATATATAAAGAGAGGATTGAGTTTGACAACCCAAATATTATGGATGAGGCTGTTAGAAAGGCCTGACTATGCTGTCAGTAGTTCAAAGGATAGAATGATAACTTTAAAACTTGGAAAAATCAAGAAAAAGGGAAGTTAGTGACAAGCTCAAAAGGACACAAACCAACCTATCTAAATAATTTTGGTAGATACCATCAAAGGAATAAATTCAGCAAAGGTGGGGAAAATAATCTAGCGCAATCCCATACCGGATCCAAGCCCATGGAAGAGAACAACAAGTGGGATGCAGTAGGAAAAGAAAAGGAACCACTAAAAAGCTGGAGGTGTGGAGAACCTCATTTTTTGTGGGATTGTCCACACAACCCTTGTGCCCTTCAAAACATTCAAGCGGTGCATGAGGAAACCATGGTGAAGGATGTGGCTAGAAGCATTCCGTGAATCAATGCAGCCTTAGAATACCGATAGGTTGAACATCAATCAACCATGATTGAAATCGAAGGTATCATTTAAAATCAACTTGTTTTTTTTTTAATTGATATTGGAGCTAGCCTAAGTTATATTAGCCCAAAAATAGTGGAAATTGTAAATTACATACAAAATCATTTCAACACTCTTGGTTGGTGCAGTTGGCTACATGCACAAAACGGAAGGTAACTCATAAATTACATAACTACCTGGTAAAGTTAAATGGGTATCTCACAAACCTGAACCTAAATTTTCTACCTTTAGGATCCTATGAAATATTGGTTGGTATGGATTGGCTGAAACAACCGAAAGCAGTAATAAACTACTTAGAAAAAAAGTAAACTACACAAATGAGCTAGGACAACCGGTTGTAATAAGAGGAAAACCCAAACCTGTGTCTGTCAGATAAATTTCTGCACTGCAATTGAAACAGAGAACACGAAAGGGTTGTTCAGTTTACATGTTTCAGGTGAAGATTTGGAACAACAACTAGAAAATGATATTGTAGGAAATTTTCCTGTTATTGGAGAATTTCAGTATGTATTTCCTGAATAAATTCCTCAACTAACCCCTCACAGAGATATATAATTCTCTATTGAGTTGGTGTCGGGAGCCACCCCAATTTCTAGAGCCCCCTATAGAATGAGCACACCAGAACTATTAGAGTTAAAATACAGTTACAATAATTGTTAAACAAAGGCTATATTAGACCAAGTGTGTCTTCATGGGGAGCTCCAGTATTGTTCATCAAGAAAAAGGATGGTACCCTTAGAATGTGCATAAACTATAGACAATTGAATAATTTAACCATAAAAAACTGATACGCCCTCCCATGAATAGATGATTTGTTTGACCAAGGGGAGCAATAGTATTTTCAAAAAATGATTTGTAAACTGGTTATCGCCAACTTCTCATAAACTATGAAGACATTCACAAGACAAATTTTAGAACTTAGTATCGAAATTATGAGTTCGTAGTCCTACCATTTGGACTGAGTAACACCACAACTACCTTCATGCACGTCCCATGAACAATTTCCTTCACAATTATCTTCATAAATTTTTGCTATTTTTTATAGATGACATTTTGGTGTATTCTAAAAATAAAGAGGAACACCAAGAACATCTACAAATAATGCTTAAAACATGAAGAGAAAATAAAGTGTATGAAAAAATCATCAAGTGTGAGTTTTATAAGCCCAAGATTCAGTATTTGGGACATGTTATATCCATGGAGGGGTTGGCATTAGACTCGGAAAAGGTACAAGCAATTTGAATTTGGCCAATACCCACGGATGTATCAAAAATCCATTCATTCATGTGAATTTTAGGGCATTATCACATATTTGTGGAAGGCTTTTCCACATTAGCTTATCTCATTACCTCCTTGCATAAAAAAGGAATGAAGTTTGAGTGGAATGACAAGTCTAGGGATATGGAGGTTTCACTTCTTCTCACTGACTCAATCCTCTACAATATAGTGAAGTAGGGCTAGTTGGCTAGCCCACTTGACTGCTACTTTATTCCTTAAAATTCTTCACATCCTTATGCCCAATACATCTGCCCTTATACCAGTCTTGTTTTCCTTCAAAAGTATAGGACAAAGTGTTAGGAAATATTTGAAAGGTTGAGACAAAAATTGACTACTGCCCCTATCTTAAAAATTGTAGATCTAATAAAATAATTTACTGTGTGTACCAATGCTTTTATAGAAGGACTGGGAGGGGTGCTATTACAAGACAATGCTATGATAGCCTATGAATCTAGAAAACTAAAAAACATGAGAAAATTTATGCAGTTTATTAGCAGAAAATTTATTTGCATATAATTAACAGAATTTCCATATAACAACAACTATCAAGCCTCTGTAAATATGACTCCATTTGAGGCTTTATATGGAAAAAAATTCCATACTCCACTTAGTTGGAGTCAACCAAATTACATTCTGGTTCTTGGGCCAGATGCATTGCATGAAATGGAACAAACAATACAAAAAATTCAACAAAACATCAAAATAGCCCAAGACCGACATAAGAGTTATGTAGATAAAAAAAGGAGACACAAAGAATTTAACATTGGGGATAATTTCTACTTGAGGGTTAAACCTCACAAGAGTACCCTCAATACTGGAAGTTGTGCTAAGTTAGCACCCTGGGTGTGTGGACCCTTTAATGTTTTGGACAGAATGGGTCCTATAGCATATCAATTCAATTTCCCTGGTCATGTTAAAGTACATAATTTTTTTCATATTTCGGTATTTAAGAAATATGTTCATGAACCTTCTCACGTGGTTGACTAGAATGTGATACAGGTTGAACCTGAAGGGGGATTTCTTCCAGAACCACTTGTTACATAGTAATTTTTCACCATGATCATTTTCCCATCATTGATCTTGAAATGCCCCATGATAGATCTTCTGCAATGTTTCCACCATAAAGAAATATGTTTATATATCCCCTTGAATATCCAAAGAACACTACCTTGGAAGATTACTAAAGAAACTTGGCCAAATTACTAGTTTCCTGGGTCATCTCCCTTCCTTGTGCCATGACCACACTGATGTATTTTTCACAGTTCTCACTTAATCCTGTTAGTGCCCTAATTCCTTAGAAAACTGCATTGATCCCCTTTCTGGCATGCTTCCTAAAATGGAGGAGAAGATTCAACCTCTAGAAGCTCAAGGGCGGCGAGTTGGTTGTTTAACGGTGATGATAAGGTCAAGCTCTCTGATTTTAGAGCCTTGATCTCATCCATGGGGGTTCATACCTTAGAAAGTGGTCCTTACTCCTCCTTTCATGGGCTCCCAACCTCTTCTCCCTTCCTATAAATTCACATCCCTCATTCCCCCAAGTTTAGAGCTTGGTTGATCATTGTCAGACTCGTCTTAACTCTCATCCATTTGCATGCTAGCATTGTGATAAATCCTAAGTGTTTGAGAGAAGGAATGCTTTTGAGCTTAGTGAAGGACTCAAATTTTCACCAAATGATGCCTCCAACATCAAGGCATAGGTTGTAAGCTCACCTTTTGTAATCTATCAATAATAACATCTGAATTTTGTTTTCTATATTTATCTAAATGTTTATGAAAATATTCGGGTACTATTTGATCTAAGAGATAGCTAATGTTTACATTTATTATGTATTGCATTACATTTTCTATTGTCTCTTGATCATCCACATGTATTCGCATTCCATATGTAGCAGGAAGAGAGGCTACAGGGATCGTGGATCGAGGTCATCATCAACAAACTCAAGCGTAGCGTTGGGAAAAAGGTATTTATGTCTCTTTTCTCGTTGCATTGTAAACATTAGTTAAGATAGTGTTGCATTAGAAATAATATCATGTTTCTAGACCCACTCTAGGGCTAGAGAGATCACCTCTTTTCGCAGAGGGGATTTATCTTCGCAACAGAACTGGTGACTTCACTGGGGAAATTATCCTTTTAGCCCTCCTTCCCCGAACTGATATTAGATCACCGATTTTTTAAATTTTAATATTCTTAGGCCTCTATCAGCTTGTGTAAGGATTGATAGTCACTTCACTGTGCCAGGTCTGGTGTTTGTGTGAGACTCTTTTTATTTTTCCCTTGTTTTTAGCGACCAGCATGCTTTTTTTTGGCATGGTATTGATGGCAACACTGTCATATATAGTACAACCACACTGATTTTCCTTTCAGCACCCCTCTGCTTAGCATAGAAGCATTGATCTCAGACCTAGGAAAATTTGAGTTTCCATTTTGATTTTCTAGTGTGTCCCGACCCTTGAAGGGAGTCTGTGAGATATCAGTGATCTCCTTGCTATGTGTTTGACTTACTTGTCTTCTCTGAGCGATACTTTTTTCGTCCCTTTCATTTGTTTATAATTTTGGTAATTCTTCACCATTTCAAACGCCCCTTGTCGCATTGTTCTTGCCTTGTTTTGAAGTGAATTATTGTATGTTGTATTCATATCTGCATCTATGATTTTCCCTTCGGTTTAGTGTTGAACATAGGATCACAAATTATTTGACGGACAATTCTAGAAGAGTGTGTTTTTTGTCTAAATTCAAAAGAAATTGGAAGTGATTTTCATTTTATTTTTGATTTATATTATCTTTATTGTTTTAAGAAGAGTGATAAACATTTCATTTGTGTATTCTTTAAAGCGTTTTTTGTTTTGTTCGATTGAAAGAAAAGTGAAAGGATTTGCATTTCTTATTTTGTTCATTTTTTTTCTTTTGATTACATTTCAAAGTGAAAAACAAAAAGTGAACTCGACTGAAAATAATTTCATTTTGTAACTTTGAAATATTTTGGGGGGCATTCTTGTTGCTACATTGATTGCATATTTTCTTGTCTCTCTTCCCTAAATAGTTTAGGATTCATCGAAATGGAAAGCTTTCTTTTTTGCATTTAGTCTGCACTATAATATTTAGGTGACACTTGTTTTGGGCCTTGAAACTGAAAATTTAATCAAGATCAACTTAAAATGAACCCAATTTACCTCAAGGAGCATTGGAATTAACAAGAATATTTAGTGGTCTAGGCTAGAGACATGTTCCAACATCGTTAAACATAGGAGTTTTCGATAATAGTCTACATTACAACCCGTGGGTGATATCCCGTCCCACGTATGGAAGTATATTGATGTATGATAAGTATATTTGGGGTGCTATTTTTAAACGATTACGCATTAGACAACACTACTACGGACTAGACTCCCATGTACCATTGTGTATATTTGGAGAGACACCACTAGGTTTCAAGCCTACCATAGGTAACCGAGTTGTCCGCCTTGTAAACGTGATACACCAAACACAACATTAGGGGAGATTGGTTGTCGTATGTTAAGTCCTTGGTCATTTTTTGTATCATTTACCACCAAGGTGTATATTTCATTTCACAGATACTTGGTAAAATTCTATGCCTGACACACCCTTTTTATTTATTTATTTATAATTCTAAAATTAACCTCCCATGAAAACATCTCACCCATACATTTCTCTGGCCTCATTATTTATTGGTAAATTGTGATTTTGTTCACATCCTCCTTATTTTATCTTCTTTTGAAAGGTCATCGTGGCTGAATCGTTGAATTCGCCCATTCCCTCCTCTGAAGGATCTCAAGAACCTCCTCCTGAGGTCCCTAAGTTTCCAGTTGGACCCCTTGAAGCGCAAGGTGAGGAACTTGGAATTCTCATCAGTGTTCAACCCATATCATCTCGACCACTTCTTGATGATTCTCATTGGATGACATCGGAAGAAATTGAGCTGGAAAGCCCCGAACCATCTGCATAGTTCTCTACCTTTCCTTAATATATGATCTTTTATCCTATTGTGGTCTCGCCTTAACAACCTTATAGCGCTATGGATTAACTCGGGAATCCACTTTCGTGCTTCTCTAGTAGCATATCACTCTACTATTTGTCAGTTGTTTCCTGATGAAATGGCATCCAATGTTGATGATGTTCCATTTGTGAGCACTCCTTAAAGCACTCTTCGGGAAACCTTTGGCTCTTATATCTCGGAAGCTGCTTCCTCGGTGTTTCCCTCTGAGGGTGAGTTATTCGGATCCACACCTCACAATTCAGGTAGTGGGACCAAAATACCTTCTAGTCATGTTGCGTCTATGCTCTTACACATTTATACCTCTCTGGGAAACCTTATTTCTAGAGCTTCCGGTGGTACACCCTTATTTCCATATCCCGTTTGGTTACCAGGTACTCCCTCATCTTCCTTCCCATTATTTTAGAATGTGGTCGTTGTATCCAACCCCTTTTTCGACATATGGTCACCATTGGTCAAATGACCGTGTCGATTAGATCCTCTGTCCCCTATTCTCCATCTAAGATTATTGTACTTCCACCACTGAGTGGGAAATCCACAATTTCGTCCATGCCTGGGGGGAAGTATAACCATATTTATGTACCTCCCCTATTGGGTGAGGGACAGCCGAGTTCTAGGTCTATTCCTAGGGCAGGATAACCTCATGTTCAATATACTCAGGTTCAAAAACCCCTTCAGCAACTGAACATATCATATTCATATGTTCAACAACCTAACATCCCTTATGTTCAATGACCGAATGTACAATATCAGTATTTTCCTCAATCGAACGTATCTCAGCAATACTTCCAATAGCCCTAGCCTTCGGTGAGTGTGCTGCAACTAATCCTCAGTTTGGTTCTTACACCCAACCTAGTCTTAATCTCCTTCTGGGTCAATCTGGTCCTTTCTCTCATCATTCTGGTACTCAATACCAACCATTTCCTCAAGGTTAGTACTAGAAACCCCAGTCTTGGCCTCAGCTTATTTTTTTATATTAGTTGATTCCTTATTACCAATAGGCTCAATCAGGACCTCAGGCTGGACCCTATGTTCAACAAGGACCACATGCTAGACCCTATGTTTAGTAGGGACGTCAAGTTGGATGCTACATTCAACATGGACCGTAAACTGGACCTCATGTTCAATAGGGACCTTATCCTAGATCCTATGTCCAGCAAGGTATGCAGCCTAAATTCCCACAGGGGTCTTATCAACAACCCCAGCAAGGTCCCTATCAGCAATATCTGCAAAAAGGTCCTTACCTTCCATGGGGAAATATACGTATCTGGGACAGAATCCTCCCTATTGGGGACAAAATCCATATCAATCAGGTTGGAACCCCCAACCTTTTTTGCCTCATCATCCGCCCTTTCCATTCCTAGCTATGTTAGAATTGCTGGATGTGTCAAAGCTCACACATGACCCCATACAACATCATCTTCATTGATTACCAATTACAACTAAGATTCCAAGAGATTGTCCAAAGTTCGAGGGAAAATATAGGGAAGACCCCCAACCCCATGTTATGGCATGCCACTTGCAGTGTTCCTCTAATTCTTGAGTTGATAATTATATTTTTCTTTTTCTTTTCCAATGTACTTTAACTGGTACCGTGGCCAAATGGTATATTGAGCTCCCTCGAGGAATTTTCTTCGATTTAAATTCCTTGGCTATGGCTTTCCTCACTCATTTCTAGCTACCTATCTGGTATGAAACTGACACCCATTTTCTCACTTCGCTAAAGAAGTCAACTGATACAAATATTTCATATCACATTCATGAATGGTGGCATCTTCATCGCCTCATCACATTTGAGATACCTGATAACTATTGACTGAATGATTTACAAAATCATTCATTCCTAGGATTGCTAAATATCTTGCCATGGGTGGGTGTGTCATGGAAGAGGAGTTCATTTCAAAAGCTCAATACCTCGATTTGGTTTATTCCCAGTCTAGGAATCTATATGAGTTGTTACCTAATGTGCTGTGACCTTCTACTAATCCTACATCATCTCAATCTCCTATTATGCCTCCGGTGGATGGCGTTATTGGGATAGTGGCTCATACTGATAGTAGTGCACCTAAAAATTCTTCGATGTCTAAATCCACTGCTATTGTTGCACCCCCTACTCCTTCCATTAAACAAAAGAATCCGTGTAAAACCTCAGAGGTAAATTTTGTTCAATCTACTGTAGCAGATAAATCTTTGAAAGTTAAGAAAAAGGGTAAAGGCAAGTCTAAATCTAAAACCGTAAATAGTGTTCAAAGAAGTATCTGCTGATGATTCTTCAACATGTAAGACCAAATATCCTTTCTGATATGTGATGATGATCATTAGCTCAATCGTCTAGAAGCTCTTAGGTTTTCATGGCTGGAATACAATCTATTCCCATTACCATGAGAAATAAGGGTTATCCCAATCCATCCAAGGATCTCGTGGAATCAAAAGTTATAGATAACCATTCCTCCTCGACACCCCCTACCTTTGGTACTCTCCAGATTGAGAGACCAAGTAGTGACTCCATCATCCGACCACCCCAAAAAGGTGTTCTTTGGAAATCATCTTATAATATGAATGCAAGAGAAGCACAACACTACAATATTGTAGAATTTATGGCTCAAGTGCCTTCAACGATGTCACCTTTGGAGGTCCTTCAGCTGTGCCCATCAAAACGGAAGGCACTACTCTCCACCATTGGAGGGATTGATCATGCAGATTCTAATCTGATTACTTTAAATCTCGAGAATTTTTTTCCTCACCTCCCATCTCTGATATATTTTCTGATTCAAGTTTCCATTATGGGAAATAATATTCATTAGATTGTCGTTAATTAAGGCGCTTCGACCTACATCATGTCTGTTGCATGCTGGAAAGCCATCAGCTCTCCCCCATTGAGTCAATCCCTGAATACCTTATAAGATTTCGATGGTAGAGATCCTCAGTCATATGATATCTCAAGGAATTTCCCATCCTGTTGGAGGGGAAAGTAGTAACCATAGAAGTTGAAGTGGTAGATTCCAACTGGAACTATAATCTCCTTCTTGGATGTAGTTGGACAAACACTATGGTTTGCATGGTCTCCACCCTCTTTCACATCCTCCATTTCCCTCATCAAGGGAATATAGTGACTGTGATCAATTGGATTTCTTTCCCTCTAGTTATTGAGCAGGAAACATTCTGTATGTTGGGAAGGCTGCTACTCCTTATGAGAACATCAGACTGGTTTTGTTCAAAGACTTGTCCCTTATGGGAGTTTTTCCACTTCCACCTCTGAATTTCACCTATGTCAATATGATTTTGTTTGGTCATGATCTGTGTATTGTTCCCAATCCCGAGAAACTCGAGAGTTTTGGTGATGTTATTCCTCTAAGCCCAACTGAGAAAATGTATCAAAGTATTCTCACAGCTTCTAAGGCTACATCCGAAACCAACACTCATTTGGTTTCCTCTCTAGACACTTATGCGCGGTCTCCCTAGTTTGGTTCTTGGGACTCTAATGATGCCTTGAATGATACTTTCCCCACAGATGAGAGTATCATGGAGGTAATGTATCTCAAATAATATTTGTGAGATGATGGACACCATCGTTCTTCATTTCTCCCAATCCTAGGTGACATTTGTACCTATCTAGAATCCCATTCTTCACCAGTACCAACTGACCCACTTCAAAATCTAGATTTTATTCTTGAAGTGTTGTCCAGATGGAACATGGGAAATATCACTCCAACCATTCCTATCGACATCTCTGTCAAACCAAGGATTGTCAAGAATGTTCATATTGGTGCGTCTTGTTCTCCTGATGAGATCAAGATCTATACTGAGCGTTTTTAGGAACTCCGCAATGTCTTTGCATGGTCATATGAAGAGATTCCCAACATTGATCTGAGTATTTTTGTGCATGAAATTCCCACCTATTCGGATTCGAAGCCCATTCGTCAATGACTTTGTCCTGTGTACCCAAGAAAGGATGCTGCCATAAAGGGTGAAGTTGAAAAACTTCTTAAAGCTGGTTTTGTTTACCCTATACCATTGAAAAAATGGGACTCGAATATTGTTCCTGTCAATAAGAAGCAAGGGACCATTGGATTTTGAGTTGATTACCGTGATATCAATTGAGCATGTCCTAAAGACAATTACCCCACTCCTTTTATCAACCAGATCAATGATGACTGTGCTGAGAGTGAGATTTTTTCCTTTATGGATAGTTTCTCTAGCTATAACCATATTAACATTGCTCTAGCTGATCAACACAAAACGACGTTTATCTGTCCATGGGGGACATTCGCTTATAAAAATCTCTATTTTGGCTTGAATAATGGTGGGGCCACCTTCTAGAGAGCTATGTCGTATGCTTTTCATGACATCAAGCACATGGTTCAGCCATATCTCGACGATCTTCTTGCACATTCTGTGAAATGTCGAGATCACGTGAAACACCTTAGAGCTATCTTCCTTTGATGTCGACACTATAATATCAAGTTGAATCCTCATAAGTGTGTCTTCTGCGTCGAATGAAATCAGCTCCTGGGTTTCGTGGTGTCCAAAAAAGGCATCTGCATTGATCCTCTTAATGTCGAGGCAATCATCAATTTTCCTCCTCCCTCTTTTGTTCATCAACTGTAGAGTTTGGAGGGGAAAGCCAATTTCCTCTACCGCTTCATACTAAATTACGCTGAGCTTGCCAAAGGCTTTACATGCTTATTGAAAAATGGAATTCCATTCTTATGGGATGAAATTGCTCTGAGCTCTTTCAATTCATTGAAGAGAGCCCTCATTACTGCTCTGCTGCTGCATCCTCCCAATTATCACCGCGATTACTACTTGTATTTGGCCGCTGCCGACAACACTATTGGTATGGTGCTGGTTCAGGACGATAATGGTCAATAACATGTAGTGTACTACTTGATCCGTAATATATTTGATATTGAGACCCGTTACTCTCATGTAGAGAAACTTGCAATGGATGATGTCCATGTTGTTTAACGTTTCTGTCACTACATCCTCCTGCGCAAAATTTTTCTAATTTCTGATTGCAACCCCATGACTTACATTATCACATGTAAGTTTCTTGGGGGAAAGTACTCGAAATGGTTCTTCATACTTTAAGATTTCGACTTAGAATTCACTACTGCTAAGCCTAATAAATCCCTCATCTTTGCTGAGTTAATTTGTGACCTTCCCACTGTGGATGATCCCACTCCTTTGATGATTCCATCCCGGATGAGACTCTATTTTTCATTAGTAATATTGATCCATGGTATGGAGACATCATTTTCTATCTCCAGACCCAATTTTTTTGGGCATAGCTATCGCACTCTAAGCAATGAAATATTCGCTACCAGTACCAACCTTACCGTATCGATAGAGACACCCTCTATCACACTGGTTTTGAATTTTTCCTTTGTCGATGTAATTTGACTCTCGAGGAAGCTGAGAAAGCTCTCAATGACTACCACTCTAGGGCCTATGGTGGTCACATGTCTGGTTACGCTACTACTCAAAATATCCTTCGCGTAGGGTATTTTTGGTCGTATATTTTTAAAGACTACATTACCGCAGTACGAAAATTCCACGATTTCCATATCTACTCTCGAAAAGAGTCCACCCCACACTCACCCTTAAACCTAGTTGTGATCATCAGAGCTTTTGCAAAATGGGGCGTATATTTTATGACCTGTAACCGTCACTCGATCAGGGTGCATGGTTATATTATCATTGTCGTCGAGTATTTAATTAAATAAGCCAAAGCGACACCTACATACGATAATGAATGTCTAAATACAACACAATTCTTGTTCAAACATGTAATAGCTTGGTTTGGTGTCCCGAAATCGATTGTCAATGACCATGGCTCTCATTTTTGTTATCATATGATGACAGAGATCACTGCTCAGTTGGGGTTACATTGTGATAACTCCACCCCTTACTATCCATAGGCCAATGGCCAGGTTGATGTTTTCAAAAAAGTCTTGGTGACTATGCTTCAACGCACCATTGGGAAGCACAAACGAGATTTACACCTCATGAGTTTCTCAGCTCTATGGGCATATCGAACCTATGCTAAGATTGGCACTAGATTCAAACCATTCCAATTTGTGTACGGTTTAGAGGCCACACTCCCGATCAAGTGTGAGATTCCTTCTAGGAAGCTAGCCATCGAGCTACTTCTTGGTACTTCGCAGGAAGAGGAACGTCTCCTATACCTCGAGTGTCTCAATGAGACCCAAAGGTTTGATGCTTCAGTTCTTGAAGTGCAAAAATGATGATTTAAGGTTCAATATGAAAAATCCGTCACCCCCCGCATTTTCTCTGAAGGTGACTTGGTCTTGCTTTATGACCAAGCCCATGATAAGTTGGGAGTAGGAAAACGCGAGCCAATGTGGCATGGGCACTATATCATTCAACATATATTAGAGTGAGGAGCCTCTGAGCTAGCAGATTACGAAGGAAATCCTTTAGCTGAGTCCCTAAATGGGCTCTATCTGAAAAAATATTATTCTTAATCATAAGTGTGATACTTTGCACATTAGTGTTTTATTCATTAATGTGCTTTGAGTTGATGTTTGGTGTGATTGTTTGCCTTGCAGACATGTTTCCTTTTCTCACCTTGTGTTCCACTTGGTTTGCATATGTATTCGAATCATTACATTGGTTTTGTTTATGACACTTGCCGTAGCACACAAAACCTGTCTTCTGCAGCATGGGCACTCTTTGATCCTGATGGCAAGTTTATTAATTTACAAGGTATTTGTTTGGGTCAAAAAACTAAAAATGTTGTTGAATTTAGTGTGGTGATCAAACTATTGTCAGATTCCATTGATCTTGGGATTAGAGATTTGGTTGTTAGGTTAGACTCACAACTCATTGTGTTAAAATTAAATGGGCATTATGTTGTTCGCAATCCTCAAATTTTGCGTATGTATTTGTGTGTTAGATTATTGGAAAGACATTTTTATTTAATCACATATCAACATATTCCAAGATGTTTAAATACATTATCAAATACATTAGCAAACCATGTATTAGATATACATTTGCGCAATATGTAAAATCAATACATCCTCATGATACACAAGTAGTCATAGAAACATGCATATATATATATATATATATATATATATATATATATATCCAGTACAAAGTGTGTTACATACAAACTTTCAAAAAATATGTGTTCTGTTACAAAAATTGCTCTCCGAGCCTATATCAGTATAAAATGTAAAAATATGGATGCTATCCGCCCACATGGTGCTCATGGTAGCAGGTGACCGCTCGAATTACTCACCAAAGTAATCGACGCAGTCTTCCTGGAACTCTGACTATATGTCTCTGAAGGCGTAGAGGAATCTCATAAAACATAGAATACTCTAGAATGCCTCTCATAAGGCCAACCAGGTTCCTCTCTATCTCAACTAGTGTATCTGCTCCCTCCTCATAAGGATCATCCTATGTTGGACATGCTACCCTCCACACCATCAGTGACATGCTAGGAGGTCTCTGAGGACCCATATCTGTAAACACATCATAAGTTTACATGTCAAAATACATAACAAAAAACATTCAAAAAGTAAAAATGTGAAAAAAAAAAAATTTTACCTGCAACAGTCCATGTGTGCCTGGTGGAATAGGAAGATCGGGATCCCCTCTGAAGTCGATGTCAGCATATGCGTAGTCTTCAAATATGATAAGTTGATGCTACAACCAGCTGAAGAAGGTCGTGGGGAAATACATTTGTTGGCCCCCACCCTGTCAGGGCATAATGTCGCACCATCTCATCACCCTCGAATCTCTTGGGGCTGGAGCATGGATCTCTAACCACTAGTACTGGAACATGGGTTCTCTCTCTAGAAAGAAGGTCACCAGAATTGATTCGTACCCGAACTATTTCAGTCATCCTGTCTTGCACTTGGTTAGTTGGCTCTTCATGTTATTTAGTAACCCCTCACACTAGTTCAACATCGTTGGGGCCAAGAAGTCCACCACATATTGGAACTGAGATTTTGTTGCCTCATCAAACGTCGAGGCTCTTGCCACTATCGTAATGCAATGTAGAATTTTGCACAAGGGAAGCACTCTGATGGAACAAATGTCTACATTCCCACTCTCTATTTTCTGAGCCCCAGGAAGTATCACTGGATGAGCATGCTAGTACTGTCACCCCCTGCGTGAACTTCAGAGAGTTGGATCCTCTCCCCTCTCCTGTACAATCCAGTGATGAAATAGATTTCCATCACATATAACTCTAACTCTTGGCCCCCAATGACAAAAAACTGTCGGTCCACATCCCATATACTGATCAAGTATTGGATTACCTCCAGTTGAGCTCTTAGAATGGATGTTTGGAAGAATTTCAGAAACCCACAATTGTGCAAAGCAATGACGCAATTTTGATCCTGCAAATATTGGTGGATTTCCACCTCATGGCCTCATTCTTTCCATTTGATCGACATATTTGACGAAAGCACCCGCAAAACATGTCCAGTTGGATTTTTAGGAGTTTTCATTGGAGTAATTTTAGAAATTAACCATGGATTTGGGTGTATTTAGTGTTTTAAAATCCTTCATGCAGCCAGCGTGACTATCTGAATTAATTCAGCGCTGGCGGTCTGCTGCCCTAATGGGCTAAACACTACCAACATGACCCTGATAGCTCAAAATCATATTGGTCGCAGGATATTTTAAAACTTGAAATCATTCCCCCTAATCTCCCTATTTCTGAAAAAAAATGACAAATGAATGGAATTGAAAGGAAAAGGAGGTTAAGAGCCCTTACTTGACATTGATGGATCAATGAACGGTGTTTGGGATCGGCCGCATCATTGATTTGAATTTTGGAAGGAAAATGGACAAAATTCTCTTCTCAAAATAGAAAGGTGAAAATGAATTTGATTTTTGGTCTCTTTATAGATTTAAAAAAAAAAATCGCCAATATTTTATTATTTGTCCTCGATATACATGATGTTTGATGTTTCTGTGCAATACAGGACTTCCACACTATTGATTATTATCTCTGATACAAACGAGTTGTATTTTATCTCTTTTTCGAGCTAGTTAAACATTTATTAAAAAGGAACCCCCCTAGAGTCAACTTTCATCTCTTTTCTGAATCTCAAAAAATGAAAAGATTGTCGAGTACATGTCATCTTGAACTCATTAAAGTGAATGAATTGACATGGTTTCAGTATATGTTTACCCCTTTTTCAGGCAAAGATTTACTATTTATGAAAAAGGAATATGATAACCGAACATGGTCAAGTGGTTCTCTCAAATCTTGTTTTCTACCTTTTTAGATTCAAGAGATGACTTACGAAAAGGGACATGATGGAGTTTCCTTTTTGTTTATTTTCAAACTCATTAAACATGAAAATTTACCAAGTTTCACTTTCGTTGGACTTGTTAAATATTAAATGATGAAAGAATTGTAACTATGACGAGACTGAGTTCCTCCTTCCTAGGGTTCATTAAACTTACTAGGATGGTTTCATTCAAAGAATGAAATTGCACGCTCAACATATGCTATCCTCTTCACGTTGGATATAAAAAATAAAGAGGTAATCATTACTAATAATGAGGGGAAATTGAAAGTGAACATCCTATGTGTATTTTTGGCAGCTTGTTGCTCTTGAACATGACACCCATTTACAATTCATGTCAGGTTAGGGACATCCTACATTTGTCACTTCACCTCCATGGGTTTGGGAAATCCATTTTATTCTCATTTGATTACCAATATTTTCAACATGACCTCTTATCAAATTTGATTCAAATGCGGCCACACTTCGAAGTTGTGTCACCAATATGTTCAAGAGAAGTCCTTTTTGTCAAACATCCTCTGCTTATCTAACCTCCCTTGTTACAATCCTAAATCACTCATATCAACTTAAGATACCTGTTTTTTTGTGTCGATGATGTGGGAATCATCATGGCCCTCCTTCAACAAATGACTTCATGTCAACTTCATCTCATTATCTAGGAAGGTGATTTAGAAACTTTTTTTAGTACCTTGGAGCTTCATGCCTCAATGGAAATTTCTTCGTGTTTAGCGATAGGTTCACATCATTGGCCTTCGATCAAATGATTATTAAAGTGTTCGACTTCAACACATTCATTCATGCTTGTAGATTGTGTTGTTGTACCTTGAGGGCCATCGTAATTATTGGTGGTATCTATTGTGCCTGTTAACGGTTCTCATGATTGACCGATAATCAGGTGGTTTCTACCATGTTCAACACTAACACATTTATTCGCATGGCTAGATACATAAATTGGGTTGATTGAGATCGCGATGAAGACCCTGGGTCACATCTGATTTTTGGCCCAAGCTGCGAGGAGTTATTAAGTATTCATGACTGTATACATGATCCTATCTATACGAATGGTTGTGTCCATACCGCAGATCCATTTCTATGATCTCTTTAAACAGATGGTTGTGACCATGCCATGGGTTCATGTGTTATTGATTCCTAGTGCAACATTATGTGGTTAGTCATATTCATACCAGAGATGTCATATATTGTAAAATATTTGATTTGGCAGGTTTTCCGGAGGTGGTATGCATTCTTTGCCTTTGTTCATAAAGCATTTCAACTGTCACTCCCTGTTCTGCCTTCATTCTTTAGGGGCATATGTTACATATTACTTTGTCATCATACTCATTTTCCCGTCCTCGATCCTGAAATTCCCCGTGAAAGATCTTGTGAAATGTTTCTACCATAGAGAATTATGTTAACATATCCCCTTAAATATCCAAAGAAGACTTCCTTGGAAGATTCCTAAAGAAACTTGGCCAAATTCCTAGTTTCTTGGGTCAACGCCCTTCCTGGTGCCATGACCGCACTGATGTACTTTTCACAGTTCTAGATTAGCAATGTCAGTGCCCTAATTTCTTGGAAAACTGTGTTGATCCCCTTTCTGGCAGTGCTTCCCCAAATGGAGGAGAATATTTGACTTCTAGAAGCTCAAGGGCGACAAGTTGGTTGTTGAACGATGAGATAAGGTCAAGTTATCTGATTTTAGAGCCTTGATCTCATCCATGGGGGTTCATCCCTTAGAAAGTGGGCCTTCCTCCTCCTTTCATGGGCTCCCAACCTCTTCTCCATTCCTATAAATTCACATCCCTCATTCCCCCAAGTTTAGAGCTTGGTTGATCATTTCCAGACTAATCTAAACTTGGCATCCCTTTGCATGATAGCATTGTCATAAAGCCTAAGTTTTCAAAAGAAGAAATTATTTTGAGCTTGGTGAAGGACTCATATTTTCACCAAATGATGCCTCCAACATCAAGGCCTGGGTTGTAAGCTCTCCTTTTGTAATCTATCAATAATAAAATCTGATGTTTTCTTTCTATATTTTTCTAAATGTTTATGAAAATATTCTTGTACTTTTTGATCTGCTAGATAGCTAATGTTTACGTTTATTATGTATTGTATTACATTTGTTGTTGTCTCTTTATTATACACAAGTATTTATGTGTTCTCAGTAGCAGGAAGTGGGCCTAAAAGGATCGTGGATCGAGGTCATCATCAATGAACTCAAGCATAATGTTGGGAAAAAGGTATTTATGTCTATTTTCTCGTTGTATTTTAAACATTAGTGAAGAGATATTTACATTAGAAAGAAAACTGTGTTGCTAGACTCACTCTAGGGCTAGAGAGATCGCCTCTGTCCACAGAGGGGATTTTTCTTGAGAAAACCACTTCATATATTGGGTCGGGAAGAAACCATGCTCTGGAATAGAACCGTCGCTCAAGTGAAGGTGTAGTGGAAGCACTTTACACCTGAGGAGGCTACCTGGGAATGAGAGGAAAGCATGAAATAGGCTTACCCAACATTGTTCAAGGAATGAGTAGTATCTACTAAAAAAAGGACAATGTTTTTTTTAGGGGGGGAACTGTGTAATACCCCAGATTTACAGTCGTTATGTTTTAAGTTAATTATGTTAGATAGGAAAAATATTATGTGGACCTATGAAACAATTATAATGTTGGAAGAAGTATATTTTAATATTTATTGAGGAAATTTCATACTAAATTGGAAAAGACAGAGTATTAAGAGATCTCAAAATTCTAATCCGTGAGGATAGGATAGAATTTTTATAATTTCCCAATCACCCAAAAAAATTCGCTTGGAGAGAAATAAAATTTAAAAATTTAGAAGGAGGAAAAATATCTAATGATACCCCAGTGAAGAGGAAATTTCACTGGGAAGGGGTAGGAAAAGAAACACTGTGGAAAATCGAGCTTCAAAGAATAAAAACAATTTTTTTGTGAAAAGAAAAAAAGAAAATCCTAGGCTATGGGAAACATCAGTCGAGAATAACTGGACGTCGTTATGGAAACTTGCTCGGGAAAGTTGGCTTAAAAGTGCCTTCACTAGTATGTAAGAGGTTGTCGGTACTGGGGGAAAATAGATCTCTACTCAGGGGAGAGCTTGGAGGAGAAACTCGTGGATGGGAGCACAATAATATTTTTCAGTTTAGTATGATTCTCGCTAGTTGTTGATTTCTATGATATTTTGCTAATAAAGGTGTAGGATTTATATAAACTCACTAGAAATTTTGGCTATGAGTTTAAGTGCACTAGTGTGAAAATGCAGAAAAATAGTATTGATTTCTTATGATGAATCATAAATTAATGATCTAAGAAAATTTAGAATCTGTATGATAAGTTAAAAGTATAAATCTGATCCATCAATATGAAGTGATAATGAGAGGTATAATTTCAGATTTATCATTCTGAGTTAGAGGTATAATTCTAGAAAAACAAAATTTTGATTGTGTTATAAATTAGGAACTCTATACATTACTTCCGTATGAAAACTATATATCCTGCAGATTGTTAGGGGTAGACATAAAGTAGAAGTCATGGGCATCAAAATTATTATGCTAATGAGAACAGATCCTGTTGGAATCTAAATATTTAAACATAACTAAGTTCCAATAAAATAAACATTTATACATGAGATAGCAAGGTGAAGAGTTAGTATGGGAAAAGGACATGGGCATGAGGGTAATCCCTCACCTTTTGTATAACTAGGTAAAAGGAACTCATGACGAGTTCATGAACGCATTACACAAAGGTTCGAACCTATGTTATAAAGAACTTAGATTAAGAAAATTAACCTATAGAGCTTAGCTCAATTAAATAAATTGGTATATGACAGTAACTCATAAGGTTAAATAATCACAATGAAAGAAGTAGAATTGTAACAAAGGTATAAACCAAGTTGAATAATTGGGTATAGATATACATTAATTCCCAAAATTTGTGAGACAGTAAAATATCATGGTGAGAATATCTAACGATTATGATTGAATGATGTAATTAAGAAAAACTATGGGTTGAAAAGGAAAATAGGGTCGAAGTACCCTGGATAGAAGAGCCTATGCTAATTATTGTTAACCAAAATCTCATTACTACAAGACACACAAAATATTGGTACAAACCACATTAAATATAACCTGAATCAAGGAGATTGACATAGAAAATTCAACAATAAAAAGCATCAGTAAAACATATATCCCATACTCAACGAAATTCTAAGAATTCATGAAAGTGCTTATAGTAAGGAATATGTGCATAAGCATAATCAAATATGCCATTTATGTTCAAGGAAAAAAGAAAGCATCCATCATGCTGATAAATTAACACATGAACTCTAAATAGAAAGCATAATTATTCATGCAAGAAACAACAAACTAGAAGACTGCTATTAATGAAAAACCCAATATTTTTTATAAATTTCGAAAAGATAAACTAACATTGTTTAGATACATTTCATAGGAGAAAAGAAAATAAAACAAACTCCATTGGGTGAAGGTATAATTATAAAATGTTACAACATGTTACATCTCATTTACACAGGAATCTCAAACATTGTTCAATGAGACAACTCCAGTATCTCATCTAAAACCACAGAATAAGGCTGAGGCCATGAAGAAATTTTCGAAGTCATACAAAATATGGAACCAACCTGGATGTAGGGGACTTAACATTAGTAGGGGCCAAGCAGAAACATGTGCGAAAATTTAAATATAGCAAGGCTTTGTTGTACCTGCGTACATACCACGACAACCCTGTTAAGGATCCAAATTTGACATAAATAAAATAAATTAAAAGTATCAACAAAATGTGAAGAGAAAAATTATCGTGGCATAAACCCTTTGTCGATCTAAACCAATGTTAAACCCTGTGCACATAACTAAAATGGTAATATATGTTTAACCATGATTGAGAAATGGTGCACATTATACCTACAAATCTATGAAACTAATAAAACAAACGTAAATTTTAAATCAGGGTAGGATTGAACTATTACTTGAAGGAGAGTTATAACAAACCTCTGAAGTCATTTTTCTCTCTTAGAGCTTCTCCAGGAAGAAACCTACCAATACAACGGTCACAAACCCAGTACCCTAACTCGCATTGCAGAAAATGGAAAATTGAGGAAATGGGTTACCCGAGACAAAAAAGGGTCACAAGGTAGTCCAACGATTATTGTGAGCCTTCATCCTAGAGGGGAATTTCTATTTAAACCCTCTCCTTTCAATAAAAAGTTGGAAAATTAAACCAAGGAATTGAATTAAATTCGATTTCCAAATGAGAACCGGGAAAGAAGGCATACCTGGTTTGAAGGCGATACTATGAAATATGAACTCTTATCGCTAGAAAATAACCTTAGTAAAGATTAAAATCATTGGAAGGATAAGAATTCATGCGTTGGTAATGCATTAGTTTTGGAACCACTTTGATACATAAACCAAATTCTTGGTAAAATGACAACTATGCTAAATTATTCACCGCAACTAAATCTATCTAAGAATGAAAAAAATAGGACACATCCTATTGTAGCCATAGCAAAGTGGAGAGGTTACCTGTATGTGAATCCCGAAATAAATTATCACTTGACTAGTTATAGTGTTCAAAAATCCATAATGAGGAGAGTGCAGGTGATGTAGGAGCATCCAACTCAGGGTAGACAAAAAGGACATGTTTTTGTCTTATTGTTACAATTGATTCCTGATAGGTCATTGAACCTGTGGTTTTTATTTTTATTTTAGGAAATTATCATTAGGGTAAAAATTTTAATTAAGTTCTGTAGTTTTGCTTAAAGGTTTTCTTTTAATTTGCATTAGAAATTCGTTCTTACATTAAAAGAACAAAGTCAAGAAAGTAGTTGTAATAAACGGTTGACAGTTTCAAACTGAAAACTGTTTCCAATACAGTGTTACAAAAGAACGAAAAAATACATTTAGAAGGTGGATTCCATCATAGCGAGAGAGAGAGAAGATAATAAAACAAGACCAGAGATTTTCATAAACAAATCCATCTGTGAATCATTATCTACTGTAAATACTGATATTTTTTTTTTTCCTGTCTAACTATTAATGTTATTGGATGTTGTAACCAAGTAAATGAGAAAATGAAGTTAAGGCGAGTAGGAGCAAAGAACGCACAGGTGTTGAAAACTCCTATAACAATTGCGCAAATCTGAAACACATATATACGGGAGAAATTTTCTAGAAAACGAAGACTTTAAAGACGATTCATGTTATCAGCACATATCATCGACAAACTCCAGGTATCAAAAAACATTTTTCTAAGTTAACAAATTTAACTGAAACTTCACTGTTCATAAACAAGCTTTTTATTTTTGTAAAAGAGTTTAAAAAAGACACTGTAATCATACATATTGTATTAAAAAGTGCGTGAAGAGGGTTTCGAAACCCTGAGAGAACAACGCTCGTAACCAAAAGGTAAATACCAGTCAGCCAAAAAGACCGGAACAAAATCGAACAAAATTTGGTTTATAAACCCTGGGTCAAATTGCCTAGAAAATGGTTTTTGATAATCAATCCAACGAAACAGAGTCTACAGCAAGAAGAGGTGCGGATGATGCCCAAAAACATTACAATTTCAGTTACAAATTGCTAAAGAACTACAAGAATAACGACCCTACCCATTTTTTGGGGTTGACCACAGTGAAGACAAGGAATTTGAAGCCAGTTGGGTTTGTTACACCTGCACAAGATAAAAGCAGAAGAAATTAACAACCTGGAAGTGAAACATTCAATAAAGAAAATTGAAATCGAAGTGAAATGAGAAGAGAGGGTTTATCCAATTAAACCCACCTGATAACAGAAGGCATTGAGTTGAGATAAGGACTTGGCCGAACACAACGAGGGCCTACTCACAAGGAGAAATTATGTTAGAAATTGGTAAAATATGCGAAGAAGTTTGAATCATGGAAGTTAACATATCTTGGAAGAGAAATTTGAGTTGAAGAAAACCACCGAAGAAGCCCCCGGAGATTCGACCTGTATGTACAAAACATAAATAGTCAAATAAAAAATTTATACTGTGAATGAAAGATGAATAGAGCTGCAAAGAAGTGCCTACAAAAGTGTATAAACCACGAGAAAAGAACCAGAAGTTACCATAGAGTGAAGAGCTATTGAACGCCATCGTAGGGTTTAACCAAACACTTGCCATAGTAAATAGAGAACATGGAACAAAGTAAAACTACCACACCAGTGGAAGAACCATGGATTAAGCCTCACGGAACTAGAACAGTCACAGTGAAAGGAACCCTCACAGCATCAGAACACACAGAGACAGCAAAACCCTCACAGCACTCGAGAAAAAGAGAAATGAGTGATAGCGGATAAGGTTAGGGTTTGATACAACGCGGGAAGAATAGAATCCAAGGAGGCCTGACAGGTGTTAGATTGAGCCAGCTACAAGGACGAGGACAATAAAATGATGGGTGATTGCAAATTAAAATAAATCAGCTACCATATCATACAGATGCATAAACATTGAAAAAATATCTGCACACTTTCCAAACCGGTGATATTGTTGCATTTGTTAAAGTCAATCATATAACATAAGTTTGGGACCTGTAATAAGGTTTTTAATAAAATAATTGAATGCAGATTCTGGTCTCAGTGCTGGGTCCCATCAATTTTTGGTATTAGAGCAAGGCTCTGATTAGAAGGGAGGTTGGTCGAAGAGGTCGAGGAAGAGCTATTCGAAGAGTAGTAGATGAAGGATTGCGGGAGGAGATTCGAATCTTGAATGCCCGTTTGGCAGTAGTAGAGGTAGGAAGGAGAATATATCCTGAGGGAGGAGATGAAAATGATGAAGAAGCTGCAGAGACGACAGATGGATCAGAAGGAGAAGGACCTGAAATTAGGTTGTTAAGGTTAGTTTTTTTATCAAGTAGTAAGCTGAAGCATGAGATTTCTACTTATGATGGAAATTTATCAGCAGATGTGTTGTTGGATTGGCTTAGTGAGCTGAATAAATATTTTGATTATGAAGAGATCAACGAAGATAAGAGAGTAAAATTCGCTGCCACCAAGTTGAAAGGACATGCGTCTATATGCTGGGATAGCATCCAGGAAGAGAGGAAAAGGTTGAATAAGAAACCTATAAAGAAGTGGGCTAGGATGGAGGCCAAAATAAAGGGTAAATTCCTACTCAAAGATTACCATATTATGATGTACAGGTAGATACAAAATCTGAGAGAAAGGGGGTTGACTGTTAAGGAATATACGAAAGAATTCTACAGAGTAAATTTGAGAGCTAGTTATGTAGAAGACACCCCTAAAAAGATAGCAAGGTTTGTGAATGGATTGAGGGGGGAAATACTAGATGAAATAAGTATTCTCTCACCCAGAACCATAGAGGAGGTATATCAGTGTGCCTTAAAAGCATAGGAGAAAATAAACAGGAAGCAGAATGCCAGAAGAGGAGGAGGATCTGGCAGAGGGAAAGGATGGGCCTTTGGCAGAGGTAGAGCTTCCAATCCTAGTGATGAAGGTAGCAGTTCAAAAACTCTAGGAACAACAGAAAGAGACAATAACACTAGAGGGGGAAGGCCATACCAGCGTGGAAGAGGTAATGGCAGAGGCAGAGGAGCTGATATCCAGTTTTATAGGTGCCATAAGTGGGGGCACAAGTCTTATGACTGTCCTGAGGGTGAGCCAGTAGGAGGTAGAGGAACATATGTTGCCCAGATGGAGGAAGCAGAAGCACCACCACAAGAGGTAGAGAATGTACCAGAGACAGGGGAGGCCTTGGTGCTAAATAAAGTGTTGCTGAAACCAGTAAAAGAGGTAGTTGAACCGGATCGAAGAAAAGCCTTATTCCAGACATTTTTCAAATCATATGGTAAATGCTGCAAACTGATAATTGATAGTGGGAGTACAGAAAATTTAGTAGCCACAGAAATGGTGGAGAATTTGGGGCTGAAGAGGCTGAAACACCCCACTCCTTACAAGGTGTCGTGGTTACAGAAAGGGCATCAACTGTTAGTTGATGAGTAGTGTGAAGTTGAGTTCCATATTGGCAGGTATAAAAATAAAGTTTTTTGCGATATTATGCCTATGGACGTGTGTCATATATTGTTAGGGAGACCATGGCAGTATGATAGAAAAGTGGTGCACGATGGGAAGATAAACAGTTACAAGTTTGTCAAGGATGGGATTAAGCATACGCTTGTACCTGTTAGGTCCCTATTTTACCAGTATAGTCCCTTATTGTTATTAGTGTAACCCCTTTATTTTTATTATTGTACCTTGTAACCCCCATTTTGTTATTATTGTGCTCTTAAATTATTATTTTTAGGTCGGCTAGGATTACATTGTGGCCCACAAGGATTACATTATGGCCACATGGACTCCTATATATAGAAAGGAGGTTTTGTAAATTGTATCATCCAAGAATTGTTCATTTATGTAATGTATTGGAGGTTTCCCCCTTGAAGTGGCTTATTTCTAAGGCGTTGATATCTTTTTCTTCTATTTTTGGAGCTGGTTACACAACATTTGGTATCAGAGCTTTGGATTCTAGGGTTTCGCTGCTCCAAACAGGTCATCGTGGAATTTTCGCTATAACTTTTTTTCTACGAAGTTTCAGAAGCTAAAATTTTTAGGGTGCGAAGCCAAAATCCAGAGGAAGATCTTCTAAAAATTTCGAAGCTTGGTTCGCAATATTTTCGGAGATATGATCTGTGGAAGTTAGGTATTTTTTCAGGCTTTTAAACAGGTCATCGTGGAATTTTCCCTATAAATTTTTTTCTACGAAGGTTTAGAATATAAAATTTTTAGGGTGTGAATCTGAAATCCTGAGGAAACTCGTAGAAAAGTTTCAGATCTTGATTCACAATATTTTTGGAGATATGATCTATGGAAGGTGGTGCTTTTTCAGGCTCCCAAATTTCATCTCAAAGAGGTGATCGTGGGAAAAGTTCAATAAATCTCTCTCTGAGCATCGGATTAGAGTGCCATAAAAAGTGGTCACAAGTACACATACTGTAGTTTCTTGGCTATCAATTTTAGAGGCGAAGGACGAAACAGTGACACGTGGCAAGTCATACAAGTTCACTCTAATGAACCAATCCATAATTAGGTCATTGTGGGAGATTGGACATAACTTTGTCTTGGAGAATCCAAATCAGGTCAGACCTGTGGAATTCAAAAGACAATTCAAGGGCTACTTCAGTGCTGAATTTCAGATATTGAAGAGTCGTAATCATAGAGATAATCAAATTTCAATATCGAGCTCCTCAAAAGCAAGAAAAAGGTGTGTATTTTTTTCCGAATTGCATAAGTCTTGTTTGAAAAATAAATTTGAATTGATTCCAAGGGCATATTGTAGAATAGATATCAGTATTGGGTTCTAAAAAATGCACCATAAAAATAATTCAACACCCATTAAGCCTTCAGAAGGCTCTACTATGACTCATGAAGATGAAGAATTGCAACATGATCTATCAAAATTACAAGAGCAAGTGCACCAAATTTCGCTCTCACATAGAGAAGTAAAAAATGAAATGGAAGTTTTGAAGAAAGGCATGGAAGCAAAGATGGATGGTGTGAAGAATAATATGGATGGTTTGAAGAAAGACATGGAATCTAAGATAGATGACATGGAAGCTGGCATGGAATCTAAAATGTAAAACATGAAGAATGATGTAAAAGCAGACATAGAAGGTTTGACAAAGTTGATACAAGAAATGTTTCCTAATGGTGAAAAGATAGTAGAGGAAACTCGTGATGAGAAAAAAATAAATGTTAATCGTGATTTCATAAACTCTAATGTTGGCGAGAAGAACCACCATATTCCAAAAATGGATATGAGGAAGTTTGATGGAAAGGATCCTGTAACATGGATACTACAGATGGAGCAATATTTTGATCTCCATAATGTACAAAACACACAAAAGGTACGCATTGCAACTTTACATTTAGAACAAAATACATTTGTATGGTATCAATGGCTTTGCTCCCGTAAAAAAATTGTCACTTGGTCAATTTTTACGGAGGAAATGATAGCACATTGTGAGGATACAAAGAGCAACACCTTCTTTAGCCAATTGATAAATCTCAAACAAAAGGGTTTAGTGGGGGAGCACATTGAGGACTTCCAAAAATTGAATATAAGGGTAACTGATATTCCAGAGGAACACAGAATTGATCTCTTCATAGGTACTTTAAAGGATAACATCCAACATGAAGTTCGCGTTTTGGAACCTGATTCATTGGAGAAGGCATTCAGGTTGGCAAGAAAAATTGAATGTAAAATTATGGCGACAAGGAAGCCTACCACTTACTTCTATAAAGAAGGAAGTGTTGCTATGCCTAGATTTCCACAACCTACAAGGTTGACACCACAACAATTGGAAGAAAAAAGAGCAAAAGGGCTTTGCTACAGTTGTGATAGCAAATACACTAAGGTCATAAGTGTGCTGAGAAGAAATTATTTTACATAGATTGTGAAGAGGAAGAAGAAAATGAACAAGAAGAGGATATACACCGGGAACCAGCCCCAAAAGAGGAAGAAATGAATCCGACCATATCGTGTAATGCACTGGCAGGAATTACCACTCCTCAAACTCTCAAGATAAAAGGACAAATCAAGAAGAAAAAGGTAATAGTGTTGATTGATTCAGGTAGCACCCATAATTTTATTCATTGTAAGGTAGCCAAGGAATTAAATTGTTTCCCATACCCAGCACCAGAATGTCAAGTGATGGTTGCAAATGGAGGAACTATAAATTGCTCTGGAAAATGCCATAATATCAAGCTAACCATGCGGGAATATGTATTGACTAGTCCAATGCTTTCCATTCCTATGGGAGGTGCTGATGTTGTACTAGGAGTACAATGGTTACAATCTTTGGGGACGGTAGCTTTTAATTTTCAAGAACTATTCTTGAAATTTTTTTCAGAAGGAAAGGAAGTCGAATTACGGGGTATTGAAGGGAAGCCAGGAAGGATAATAAGCTCTAATGTCATGACAAAGCTTCTAAAGAAAGAACAACGAGGTGTAATTGCACAATTATGCTCACTAGAAGTTCCAACATTAAAATCATCTATTTCTGCAGATCTCCAACAAGTCTTGGACAATCATTCCAAGGTGTTTGAAACTCCCAAAGGACTCCCACCTATTCGTGATCATGATCATGCTATTCATTTGATTCCAGGAAGTGTTCCTCCAAACATCAGGCCTTATAGATATCCTTATGTCCAAAAAAGCGAAATTGAACATATGATTGTAGAAATGTTAGAGGTGGGTATAATTCAACCTAGTCAAAGTTCTTTCTCTGCTCCTGTAGTATTGGTACACAAGAAGGATGGATCATGGCGCATGTGTCCGGATTATAGGGAGCTCAATAAGCTCACCATTAAAGATAAATTTCCCATTCCTGTGATTGATGAATTATTGTATGAATTACATGGAGAAATTTATTTTACCAAGTTGGATCTTCGTTCAGGATATCATCAAATTAGAATGAAGACTGAAGATATTCAAAAAACAACATTTCGAACTCATGAGGGTCATTATGAATTTTTGGTCATGCCTTTTGGCCTTACCAATGCACCTTCTACATTTCAAGGGTTGATGAATTCCATTTTCAAGCCCTTCCTTAGAAAATTTGTGCTAGTATTTTTTGATGATATACTAATCTACAGCAGGTCTTGGAAGGATCATGTTGAACATGTTGACAGGGTGCTCAAAATATTGCAGGAGAAACAATTATATGAAAAAATATCCAAATGTTTCTTTGGAGTACAAGAGGTGGAATATCTGGGTCATATTGTATCTCACGAGGGTGTTAAAGTAGACCCTAACAAAATTAAAGCCATTAAGAAATGGAAAGTCCCCACAACCATAAAGAAGTTGCGAGGATTTCTCGGGTTAACAGGGTATTATCGCAAGTTTGTTAAGAATTATGGGAGAATAGCAGCACCTCTAACAACATTATTGAAGAAAGATGCATTTTCATGGACTCCTGAAGCAACTAAGGCCTTTGAACATCTTAAAGAGGCAATGTGCCTAGCACAGGTCTTAGCTACGCCAGACTTCACAAAAACCTTTATTGTGGAATGTGATGCCTCAGGAAATGGAATTGGTGTTGTTTTAATGCAAGAAGGAAGACCCATTGCTTTTGAAAGTTGTCCAATCAAAGGAAAGTATTTACGGAAACCTATTTATGAGAAGGAAATGTTAGCAATGTTGCATGCACTAAAGAAATGGAGAACTTACCTAATGGGAAGACACTTCAAGGTAAAAAATGATCATGATAGTCTTAAACACTTTTTGGAACAAAGACTATCTTCAGAAGAGCAACAAAAATGGGTCAAAAAGATGTTGGGTTATGACTTTGAAATAATCTACAAAAAAGGAAATCTTAATGTTGTTGCAGATGCACTCTCAAGAAAGAATGAAGAGGTGGAAGCATTGCTTTGTGTCATTTCTATTATCCAACCAGATTGGATAACCGAAGCAAGAGATGAATGGAAGAAGGACAAAGATGTATGGGCACTCATTCAAAAGTTGCATCAAGATCCTAGTACATCTAATACATTTAGTTGGAAAAATGATTCCTTATGGTACAAATATTGCGTATATCTTTGTAAGAATTCCCAACTAAAACAAAAGATTCTTCTGGAATTGCACACTTCTCCTTTAGGAGGACACTCAGGATTTTTAAAAACTTACCACAGGGTGAAGAAAGATTTTTTTTGGGATGGCCTTAAATCTGATATTAAAAAGTTTGTGGCGGAATGTTTGGTTTGCCAGCAGAATAAAGTGGAAACAATTAAGACCCCAGGACTTCTACAACCTTTATCCATTCCAAGTCAACGTTGGGAGGAGATTTCAATGGATTTTATCACAGGTTTACCTAAGTCCAAGGGAAAGAGTGTCATCATGGTGGTAGTTGATAGACTTACCAATTATGCACACTTTTGTGCATTATCTCATCCATTTAAAGCAAGTACAGTTGCTACTACATTTATGGACAGAATTCAAAAGCTACATGGAAGCCAAGGGTTATTGTGAGCGACAGAGATCCCATTTTTACTGGAAATTTTTGGACGGAGTTATTTTCTTGTTTGGGTACTCAATTAGCTCATAGCTCATCTTGTCATCCTCAATCTGATGGTCAAACTGAGATAGTAAATAAATGTTTGGAAGGATATCTTCGTTGTTTTGTATACGATAAACAAACACAATGGGTCAAGTGGTTACCTCTCGCTGAATGGTGGTATAACACTTCCTTCCATACTACAGCAAAAATGACCCCATTTATGGCACTTTATGGATATCATCCACCATCGATCACATCATCTTTAAGGGAAAATTCGAAGGTTCAAGGAGTGGAAGATCACATCGAGCATCAGCAAGAAGTTCTCCAACTCTTAAAGGATAACCTGAATTTGGCACAAAATCGAATGAAACAACAGGCAGATCAACATCGCAGCGAGAGAAGTTTTGATGTAAGAGATTGGGTATTTTTACGGCTACAACCATACAAACAAATGTCCCTCAAGCAAGCTAAGAAGGATAATAAATTATCACCAAAGTACTATGGTCCTTACAAGGTGTTGCAAAAGATTGTTACTATGGCATACAAATTGGAGCTTCCTGCTTCTTCGCGAGTACATCCAGTTTTCCATGTTTCATGCTTAAAGAAGGTTATAGGTGAAAATCTTCCAGTTCAAACAATATTGCCAGAACTTGATGAGGACGGAAAAATAATATTGGAACCTGAAGTGGTCATGGAAACAAGAACTCGACAGCTACGGAATCGATCAATTTCAGAGTATCTCATCAAGTGGAAGAACTTACCCACTGAAGATTCAACATGGGAGGATGAGAATTTTATACAGAAGCACCCGGAGCTACTCAAGCGTTGAGGACAACACTTTTTTGAAGGAGAGGGGCATGTTAGGTCCCTATATCACTAGTATAGTCCCTTATTATTGTTAGTGTAAACCCCTTTATTGTTATTATTGTACCCTTGTAACTTCATTTTTGTTATTATTGTTCCCTTAAATTATTATTGTTAGATAAGCTAGGTTACATTGTGGCCACTAAGGTTACATTATGGCCACATGGACTCCTATATATAGAAAGAAGGTTTTGTAAATTGTATCATCCAAGAATTGTTCATTTATGTAATGTATTGGAGGTTGCCCCCTCGAAGTGGTTCATTTCTAAGGCGTTGATATCTCTTTTCTTCTATTTTTGGAGCTGGTTACACAACAGTACACATCAAGGAAGAAGAGACAACAGAGACCAATGGACTCAAATCATTGTTGGTGGGAGGAAAATAATTCTTAAAGTAGATCGAGGATAATGAAATTAAATTTTTTGTTGTAAGGAAGCCAAAAACAGTGGTATTGCATACAAAAATTACAGACTTACCTGAATAAATCCAAGATATGTTGCAAGATTTTGGTGACATTATAGTGGATGATTTACTAGATGAGTTGCCTCCTAAGAGAAGTACCATTCATCATATCGATTTTATAGCAGGAGCTAGTTTACCAAACAAGGTAGCATACTGAATGAGTCCTAAGGACAATGAAGAGATTAGGAAGCAGGTACAAGAACTATTAGACAAAGGGTTGATAAGGGAAAGTTTGAGCCCCTGTGCAGTTCCAACAGTTTTATCTCCTAAGAAGGGTGGAGAATGGTGGATGTGTACAAATTCGAGAGCTATTAATAAAATCACTATTAGGTACAAATTTCCATTACCACAAATGGATGACATGATGGACTGCTTGAGTGGAGCTTCATACTTCTCAAAGATCGATCTGAGGAGTGGTTACCACCAGATTCGAATTCGAGAAGGGGATGAGTGGAAAATAACTTTCAAGACAAATGAAGGGTTGTATGAGTGGCTGGTAATGCCATTCGGTTTGAGTAATGCCCCTAGTACGTTTATGTGCCTAATGAATGAAGTGCTTAAAGAGTTCATTGGGAAATTTGTGATTGTTTATCTAGATGATATTTTGATTTTCATCAAGACGAAGGAAGAACACTTTCGACATGTTCAAAGTGTGTTGGAGAAATTGCAGCAGAACAAGCTGCTGATAAATCTGAAAAAATGTACTTTCTTTTAGAAAGAATTGGTTTATTTGGGTTTTGTGATTGCAGAGAATGAGCTAAAGATGGACCCAGAAAAAGTTGCAGCTATTTTTAGCTGGCCATCCCCAAAGAATCTGTTTGAGGTTCGAAGTTTTCATGGGTTGGCAATTTTTTACAGGAAATTTATCATAGATTTCAGTGGAATCTGTGCACCTATGTTGGATACAATCAAAAAGGAAAATCAACCTTTCAGTTGGACAGAAGCAACAGAGAGAAGTTTTCAAAATTTTAAGAAGAAGATCACTGAAAGACCAATTTTGAGGTTGCCTGATTTTAACAAACTTTTTCAAGTTCGTTGTGATGCAAGTGGTACAGCCATTGGGGCAGTACTTAGCTAGGAGGATAGGCTGGTTGCTTACTTCAGTGAGAAGTTGAATGAAAGCAGGCAAAAGTACTCATCCTATGATAAATAATTTTATGATGTCGTCCAAGCTCTGAAACATTGGAGACATTATTTATTAGGTAATGAATTTGTTTTATTTTCTGATAATTCTGCATTACAGTATATTATGAAGTAGCACAAATTAAACCATAAGCATGTAGAATGGGTTGAGTATTTACAAAGTTTAACATTCGTTTTGAAACACATTAGTGGACAGGCCAACAAGGTGTCAGATGCATTGAGTAGAAGAGCTTTGCTCTTACAGGAGAGTATGATACAAGTGCTGGGTTTTGAGCATTTGAAGGACTTGTATCAGACAGATGCAGAGTTTAAAGAGGCTTATGAAGCCTATCAAAATCCTTTGCTAAGAAACAATAGTCCATGGCTGGACTATAATTTGCATGAAGGATTGTTATTCAAAGGAGGACAGTTATGCATTCCCCACTGTTCGATGAGGGAGAACATTATTCGAGAGAAGCACAGTGGAGGTCTAGCCGGACATTTCGGCATAGACAAGACATTATCACAGATCGGACACTTCTATTACTGGCCAAAGATGCGACGGGACATGAAGAGATATGTGAGCAGATGTAAAATGTGCCAATTGGCGAAGGGACACAGCCAGAATACAGGACTTTATACGCCACTGCCTATTCCAAGTAGACCGTGGGACTCAGTCAGCTTGGACTTTGTCTTGGGTCTGCCCAGGACGCAGCGAAGTTTTGACTCGGTGATAGTGGTAGTAGACAGGTTTTATAAAATGGCACACTTTATTCCTTGTGGAAAAACCAGTGATTCCACTCACGTAGCACACTTGTTTTTCACAGAGATCGTCAGATTGCATGGCCTGCCGAGGTCCATTATTTCTGACAAGGATGTGAAGTTCACAGGACATTTTTGGTGTATCCTGTGGAAGAAGTTGGACACTCAGTTAAATTTCAGCACCGCATATCACCCATAGACTGATGGGAAAATTGAGGTGGTGAATAGGAGCTTGGGAAACTTGCTACGAAGTTTTATTGGTGAAAACTCATGGATGTGGGATCTTGTACTTGCTCAAGCGGAATTTGCTTATAATGATTCACCAAATCGCAGCACGGGATACAGTCCTTTTCAAGTTTTGTATGGCATGCGTCCTCACGGAATACATGAACTGCGGGATTTGGGAAAGCTTGAAAGAAGGAGTGTTGATGGGGAAGATTTCGCCCAAGCAATGATCGATTTACATGAGCCGGTGAAGTCGAAATTGCAGGAAAATAGTCAAAAATACAAGCAGCAAGCAGATTTGAAAAGGCGAGAAGTTTAGTTTAATGTAGGGGACGAATTTCTTGCACATTTACGCAAAGAAATTTTTCCTAAAGGAAAATATAACAAGCTAAAGTTTAAGAAGATTGGCCCCTATAAAATTCTTCAAAAATTTTCCGCCAATGCCTATGAATTAGAACTACCACCAAGGATAGGCATATCGCCCATTTTTAATGTGGAAGATCTGTTTCCATATACTACCAGTCCTGAAGACGATAGGGCAGCATGGCTAGAATGGGACACCCAATTTGACAGTGGTTCTTAGATGAGGCAAATGCCTATGGTGCAACCCCTTGAGATCGAGAGCATTCTCGACACACAGGTAGCTAAGCACACTCACAGGAAGGAGTACTTACGTTACCTTGTCAAGTGGAAGAACCATCCCATTGAGGATAGTTCGTGGCTTGACGCAGCACAAATATAGAAAGAAGGCTATTCTGTTGAAGATCTCATGGAACGAAGCCATGAATTTTTGTTACTCTGGGAGTTTGATGCAGGAGCATCCAACTCAGGGTAGACAAAAAGGACAATTTTTTGTCTTACTATTACAATTCATTCTTGATAGGTCATTGAACCTGTGGTTTTATTTTTATTTTAGGAAATTATCATTAGGATCAAAATGTTAATTAAGTTCTGTAGTTTTAATTAAAGTTTTTCTTTTAATTTTCATTAGAAATTCATTCTTACATTAAAAGAACAAAGTCAAGAAAGTAGTTATAATAAACGTTTGACAGTTTCAAACTGAAAACTGTTTCCAATAAATTGTTACAAAATAACGAAAAAATACATTCAGAAGGTGGATTCCTTCATAGCGAGAGAGAGAGAAGATAATAAAACAAGACAAGAGATTTTCATAAACAAATCCATCTGTGAATCATTGTCTACAGTAAATACTGATATTTTTTTTTTCCTGTCTAACTGTTAATGTTATTGGATGTTGTAACCAAGTAAATGAGAAACTGAAGTTAAGGCGAGTAGGAGCAAAGAATGCACAGGCGTTGAAAAATACTATAACAATTGCGCAAAGATGAAACACATATTAATAGGAGCGATTTTCCAGAAAATGAATACTTTAAAGACGATTCATGTTATCAGCACATATCATCGACAAATTCCAGGTATCAAAAAACATTTTTCTGAGTTAACGAAATTAATTGAAACTTCATTGTTCATAAACAAGCTTTTTATTTTTGTAAAAGAGTTTCAAAAAGACATTGTAATCATACATATTGTATTAACAAGTGCGTGAAGATGGTTTCGAAACCCCGAGCAAATAGCGCTCGTAAAAAAAGGGTAAATACCAGTCAGCCAAAAAGACGGGAACAGAATCGAACAAAAATTGGTTTATAAACCCTGGGTCGAATTGCCCAAAAAAGGGTTTTTGATAATCAATCCAACGAAATAGATTCTATAGTAAGAAGAGGTGCGGACGATGCCCAGAAACATTACAAATTCAGTTACAAATTTCTAAAGAACTACAAGAAGAACGACCCTACCCATTGTTTGGGGTTGACCACAGTGAAGACAAGGAATTCGAAGCTAGTTGGGTTTGTTACACCTGCATAAGATAAAAGAAGAAGAAATTAACAACCTGGAAGTGAAACATTCAATAAATAAAATTGAAATCGAAGTGAAACGAGAAGAGAGGGTTTATCCAATTAAACCCACCCGATAATAGAAGGCGTTGAGTCGAGAGAAGGACTTGGCTGAACACAACGAGGGCCTGCTCACAAGGATCAATTACGTTAGAAATTGGAAAAAGATGTGGAGAAGTTTGAATCATGGAAGTTAACATACCTTCGGAGAGAAATTTGAGTTGAATAAAACCATTGAAGAAGCCCCCGGAGATTCGACCTGTATGTACAAAACATAAACAGTCAAATAAAAATTTTATACTATGAATGAAAGATGAATAGATCTGCAAAGAAGTGCCTATAGAAGTGTATAAACCACGAGAAAACTACCAGAAGTTACTATACAGTGAAGATCTATTGAACACCATTGTAGGGTTTAACCAAACCCTTGCCATAGTAAACAGAGAACAGGGAACAAAGTAAAACTACCACACCGGCAGAAGAACCACAGATTAAGCCTCACAGAACCAGAACAGTCATAGTGAAAGGAACCCTCACAGCATCAGAATGCACAGAGACAACAAAACCCTCATAGCACTCGAGCAAAAGAGAAATGAGTGATAGCGGATAAGGTTAGGGTTTGATACAACGTGGGAAGAACAAAATCCAAGGAGGCATGATAGGTGTCAGATCGAGCCAGCTACAAGGACGAGGATAATAAACTGACCGGTGATTGCAAATCAAAATAAATCAGCTACCATATCATATGGATGCATAAACATTGAAAACATATCTGCACACTTCCCAAACCGGTGATATTGTTGCATTTGTTAAAGTCAATCATATAACACAAGTTTGGGACCTTTAATAAGGTTTTTAATAAAATAATTGAATGTAGATTCTGGTCTCAGGGTTGGGTCCCATCAGCAAGTATGGCCGATAGAAATAAACCTGACATAATCATAAAAATGGAGGGAAACAAAAGGCTTAGGATTATTGTGAACTCCCCTGCACCATATATTATCCAACGAATAATTTATGCAGCCAACATATGTACAATTAATTAGCCGAATGATATTACTGGAAATGTCCTGGACATACAACATTAATGAGCCTTCATACCTATGCGTGAGGGTAATGGAGTTACCATGTCAGCGTGCAGACGAGTTTTTCAAGGGTGGGAAAGAGGAAAGAAATAATCCATAACCACTGTGGCTATAACCCTATGTAAAATAATCAAGCAACGGGAGGAAAGACTGGGGTATAGTCTTAGTTTTTAGTCCAGTAAGCATACACCATAGATCCTCTATGAAGAGATCTCCATTATTCCCTCTAATGATCTTGAAGTCCATGGAAGCCACGTGAAGGGAGGAGGAGTTCACATGGCTTCATACAACTGTGACAGATCGAGAGTAGAAGTCACCAAAATGGGGAGGAAGATATCATAAATTTGTATCAGACCTTTTAAGACATGAAAATTAAATATAAAGTCATAGTTAAATCAAATTATAGGGTGCAATTGTATCCAAAATCCCATTCATGTATATGTATGAATCAAAAGGTTAGGGTTACGTTAATTAGGGTAGTATAATAATATGGATCACATAATACAAAAGGGTTAACTAGCGAGTATAAATATAACAAAGAATGTAATGCAATGAATCTCTAAATTCTTGGAGCCACGCTTTAAACCAGTCACCTTTGCATCCACCACATGATGTTAGAACCTAACCATACAAGAGGTCTAAAGGAACAACATAGTGACCTTAGAAGATATTACATTAAAGCCAACTAATGAGCAAGGTTAGAGATAGAAAAAAAAAAATAGAACTCTAACATAACTTTACTCTTATTTAGGAGTAGCACATTATGAGGATAATCTTAAGGGGGGCATACTAACCCTACATGCAGCTTCCTAGGAAAATAGTGAATAATTTCTCCCTTGTAAAGGACATGGTATACCATTTATATATACATGAAAAAGGAAAAAGTACAATAATGCATGTTTTAAGTTGCTTTTATGCAAGTATATCTATAGTAGCCATGCTTGGGTAAATCTTAAATTAGTAAATATATAATAATCTTTTGGTTGATTAAAGAAAAAAATAAATGACTATGGTTAGAAGGAAGTAAGAAAACAAATTTGAAAAAATTTCTCTTCATATTTTGGTGAGAGTTTAGTTGCATCCATTAGCATAAATCATTTCCAACTAATGGTTTCATTCAATAAAAATTAAGGCATTGGAGAAAAACTACAAGCTTTGGGTTTTTGAATTGGGAAGTTTTAATATTTCTACTTCACAACAGTAAGGGTATTCAAGGTTTTTATTTTTTAATTTGTATGGAAAAAGAAGGGATTGGCATTATGGATGTTATTATTTTTGTTTCACCGGAAATATAGGTACTTGTATTTGGTAGCTATTTGAACCTAACAACTTTTTCTATTCATTTTCTAGTCCGAGACTAGTCGTGGTTACTAGGCCTCATCTAACATTGTGATTGGGAATTATTTGAAACATTCATAATGATAGCTACAAAAGAATCTATTTTTGGTACTAATAAGACCACATGAAAATTTACAGTTAGAACCACCTGTTATAGGGAAATATTGAGAAAGGAACCATCCCCTAGACACACACATGCATAAATCAAACTGAGACAACGGTTTCTTTTCAAGCCCATCTTTAAAATTCATCAACTCCATGTTTTATAAATTCTCCTGTCCAAACTTATGAAATCCATTCACTATATTTTGCTGCAAAAGGTTGTTAAATACTGACAATAATAGATGTTTGGACATGAAAGGTAGTGATGGATTGTGATGTTCCCCAAAGTCTAGATTTGATAACTTTCTACCTTTGGCTGGGGCCTCAATTGCTTGATATGTGCTTGTAAAATGTAAATTGGTCTTTTTCATTGTTTCTCAAGTTGGTTGTTTTTAAAAACATGTTGTACTAGTAATGGAACAAACATACGAAAAATTCTGGTAACAACTCTTACAGGTGGAAATTTCTTTAAAGAATCAACACAAATTACACAGATACGAGATCAAACTTGTTGCCAAAGAAATATTATCTGAGCCAAAATAATGCTAATTTTTTTAATAATGAATAGGAGGTTGGACTTGAGAAGGAGAAAAAAGAGCATTTTGTATCGGTGAATGAGTTCCATAAAAATTATGGTTCATCTATCAAGAAGAATTTTATAAGAGATCACAATACAAAGGCTTATAAAAGCAATGCGAGTCATATTTCACCTGTGAAGAAAAACCTGAAATCCAAGTGCTAAGGTAAATATAAAATTAGTAAATATATAATAATATTTTGTTCGATTAAAGAAAAAATAAATTACTACGGTTAGAAGGAAATGAGAAAACAAATTTTCTTCACTCGTGTCTTTTGAACCGGAGGCCTCACTCTTGAACAATCTTGCTTTTACCCATTAGGAAATTGCTCCAAATGGCCTAGCTGGTAAAGAATATTTAGTGAATTTACATCGTAGGATCCCAACGTATGTGGTAGTTTAATGGTAAGTAATTCATAGTATTTCCATCATCTAGAGATTCTTCAGTAATTAATTTAGTAAGTGTGCATCAAAGAAGATAAAACAATTCCCCTTGGGATGAAATCATGATATTGTTGGTCTATCTTTTAAAGTTTTGTAAAATTGTAACACGTTAATTTTTTAGGAAATTTGACAAATTTTCTCTTCATATTTTGGTTAGAGATAAGTTTCATCCATTATCATAAAGAATTTCCCACTAATGTATTCGTTTAAGAAAAATTAAGGCATTAGAGGCAAACTACAAGATTTGGGTTTTGAAATTGGGAATCTTTAATATTTCTGTTTCACAACAACAAGGGTATTCAAGGTTTTGAATTTTTTAATTTGTATGAAAAAATAACATATGGATGTTATTATTGTTGTTTCACCATAAATATAGGTACTTGTATTTGACAACTATCTAAGCTAACAACTTTTTCTATTAATTTTCCAGTCAAATATTAGTTGTGGTTAGTGGACATCATCCGAGACTGTGAGTGAGAATTATTTAAAACATTAGGAATGCTAGCCAAAAAATAATCAATTGTTGGTACTAATAAGTCCACAAGTTATAGTTAGAACCACATGTTGTAGGGAAATTGTGAGAAAGGCACCATTCCCTGGACCCAAACATGCAAAAATCAAAGTTAGTCAAGGGTTACTTTTTAAGGGTCTGTCTTTAAAATTCATCAACTCCATGTTTTATAGATTCTCTTGTTCAAACTTATGAAATCCATTCACTGGAATTTGCTGCATAAGGTTGTTAAATAATACAAAATATAGATGTTTGGACATGGAACATAGTGATGGATTGTGTTGTTGACGAAAGTCTGGATTTCATAACTTTCTACCTTTGGCTAGGGTCTCAATTTCTTGAGATATGCTTGTAAAGTGTAATTTGGTCTTTTTCATTGTTTCTCAAGTTTGTTGTTTTTGAAAACATATTTTACTAGCAATGGACCAAACATACCAAAGAGGATCTTTCCCATGGTACTCAAAGAGTGAGGTTTATATGTCTGGCATGAAGACGTGATCTCTTTCTCTGAAGAGAACTTACTATTATTGATATTGAAGAAGCAGTTGTGCGGACCTAAAATTTCAAAAAATTCCAATATGTTTAATTTTTGTTGATTTTAAAAAGATCTTCCCTTTTCCATGATGGATGTATTAGTCTTATGTTCTCGATATGGACCTGCATGTTTTGGTATTATTAAGAATAAACAAATATATTCTAATGTAAAATGTTTGAACTAGGGGCATAACACTATCTTTATAACTATATTTTAAGGAGAACCACTAGTGTAAATGATATCACATTCAATGTAGAAGAAACATGCATAAGAGGATTTACACAAATAATGTGGGATTGTGAAGGGTGTCAATTGCCTTGCTTGGTCACTTATGCATGTGGAGGTGAGTCAATTTACTTTGTTTGATCACTTATGCATGTGGAGTTGAGTCAATTTCTTTGCTTGGTCTCTTATGCATGTGGAGCTGAGTCAATTTTTTTATCAAAGCAACATGAGAATTGAAAGTTTTTTTAAAGAAAAGAGCCCTTAATTGTGTGATATTGTTTAATACTTTATTCAAAATGTTCTATGTTTTTATTTTCCTTTCTGGATATATTTTTGGATTGGTCCTCCCTAATTTTGTGGTATTTTTTAATAGTGTAGTCCAAATGTTCTATATTTTTGTCTTTTATTTTTTGGATATGCTTTTTGATGGTTTTGTTTGAGATCTTGTCAAAATTTGTAGGAATAACATATTTAGGTTATTAAATATGTATAAATAGAATGTTCTAGGGGTTTTTCTACTTTTGAGCCTTGACATTGTACTTCTGCAAATTATTGAGGAAAATTTGATTTCATGGATGGAAATGGTTAAAATCACAACCCCATCATGGTATCTAAGGACAAATAGACTTTCACTACAACTTTCACCTTCTCCCAGACTCAGTTTGTCAATTCTCAAAAAATGCACCACTGAAGGAAATATGAATATAATAAGCAAGGTCTACAGACTAAGCTCAACTAAGTTCCATGCAAATGTTGTGTGAAAATCCTAGGCTTATAGGCCCCAGTTCTCCAGGTCCATGTAGTTGCAATAGAGGCATTAAGGTCAAAAAGGATTTCTTTGAAACTCAACATTCACCCTTCCCTAAATCATCGATAGAACAATTCCATAATCGAAAACTTAGATTCAATTCAACGTTCTCCAAGATAATGAAAACCAAATAACTTTATGAGTGGTCAGTGCTAAGCTAGCTACTGATTTGTTACGATCTAAATGGAAATTATATTTGGGAAATGGACATGTTGACATTGTTTGGTAAATTTGTTTGGCTTCTTTCCTAAACTAAAATGACCCACTCATAACTCTTTGATAGAAAATTATTTCATGGATGGAACATGACTTTACCTAAGATGATGAGCATTAAAAATCTATCCTGATGAGGAGTAACCTATTATCACAACAATCATTTATTTTTCCCGCAAAAGTTTGTCAATATTTGATATAATTAAGAGACTTCTAGAGGCCATTCAACTCAATGCAAGTGATTTTATGTGCACATCCATTATGGAGGAACGCCAAAGGATACCAATCCAAAATAGGGTTATTCACAAAATTTCATTACAAAAAAACCATAAAAATTAAGAAGAGATTGAAACTCCTAAGAAAGAAAGAAAGAAAGATGAACCTTACGGTGTTTCCTTTGCAACATGTGGTGCAATTGATAGTTTATTTATTTCAATAACTAAATCTATTTTTTTTTAATTAAATTAAATACTAAATATTATTTAAATAAAGAGAGAGGAATGCTATTTTTTAATTTTAAATTAATTTTAAAATAATATATTCAGATATAAAGTTAAAATTTAATAATAATTTAAAAATTTTATGTATATTTTATTTTTTATAAATAATAATAAGTATTAATTGAATTGAATTTATTTATTATATTTTTTATATTAATAAAATGAAATAAATTTATGTTCAAGGGTGTCTAATATTTGATGTATTAATATACTCCTTGTATCATGGTCACAAGTTGGTAACTTAGTAGGTGTCTTACTTTCTTAATTCTTAATTAAAGGTTATAGTCGTAGATGTTGGAATCCACCCCATACAATGGAGGAATTGATAATAAATCTATATTAGAAATTGCACTACATCCTACAAAAGAAATGTTTTAAGTCATAAACATATAAAAATAGAAAGGAAGATTTGTATATACCACATATAATTTAAAATTCAAAAGGGAAAAATTAGTATACAAAATTCCATTTGGGAAAGAGAACTCAGTTACATTATACCAAATTTACATATAATTTAGAATTCAAAAGGGAAAAATTAGTAAACAAAATGTCATTCGGTAAAGAGAACTCAGTTACATTATGCCAAATTTACAGATTCTATAAACTTTCCAACATAGATTGCCTCTTTAACTTAAAAAATGGTTTGTCAAGTTTCAATAGATACATATTTCATAGATTTTGAATAAAGATAGGTATTAGTTGACATCATGGAGCTGAAAAATAGTTGGATATCATTAATGTGGTTACACCCTCGAAGCCTATTTTCAAACAACCTGATTGAAAATTTTCTTTGAATGACATCAATATCTTATTATGTCTACTAGTGTTGTAAGTTTTTGTCCTGAGGTGCCAAGGCATACCTTATGAGAAACCCTCTTTTTGTGCTAGTTGTATGTGAAATATATCCTATAAATGAAAAATGTCATTGTAAAATAAAAATAAGTATATTAATAGATAATGGAATATAAATATTACCAATGACTTCCTGATTCATTCAAGACATTTCATGATTAACCACTTCATAACAATATATCTTTTCATGAAATCTTGTGATATCACAATTCTTACCTTCAACTATTTTTCCATCTCTTATTCCATTCCAACCTTTGTTGAAGCCCTTCCAATAGTTTCTACTACAAATATTACAATAATAAAATGTCTTCCAATTTCATCAATGTAGTCCGACCCCATCTCTTGAGGCATCGAATTGTTCCCTATGGATGGAAACGGCAAGCCAATTAAGAATACATTTTTTCTCCATGTTTTGATATTGGTTTTGCACGTATTCAAAGTTTATTCTATTTTCTTAAACCTTCTTGTCTCTACTAATATATTTTCTTCTTACTTATTTTGCATCTTCAGGGAGATATTTGTATAAATTAAAAATGTCATTGTAAAATAAAAATCTTGTATATTAGTAGAGAATGGAATATAAATCTTACCATTGACTTCTTGATTTCTTCGATACATTTCATGATTAACCACTTCGTAAAACTGTATCTTCGCATGCAATCTTTTAATTTCACAGTTTCTACCTTCAACTATTACTTTCATCTCTTGTTCTATCTCAACCTTTATTGAAGTCATTCCAATAGATCCTTCTACAAATGTTGCAACAACAAGTTGTCTTCCAATTTCATCAATGTAGTCCAACCTAATATTCCAAGGCACTGAATTGGTCCCTATGGATGGAAATGGCAACCAAACTGATGATAATTTTGTTTCCATTCTTTTCCATTAGTTATGCATGTGATTCAAAGTTTCTTCTATGTTCTTACATTTCTTGTCTCTACCAACATATTTTCTTCTTACTTATTTTACATCTTCAAGGGAGATATCTGTATTACGAAGAAGTTAAAAAAATAAAATGTCATTGATGTTACCTCTCTCAATCTAAATAAAGAGATTACGGGACCAAAAAAAATATTTAATAGAAAAAATAATGAGTACAACATTCTTGATTCAAAATACCCCTAGACCATGATGGTAATTTGCTTCAAAAATTTTTTGCAAAGTCAAAGCACATGAAAATCATTCTCTCTACTCAAATAGGAGAAAGGAAAAAGTTCATGGAACTAATGATATTCTGTAATAGACTAAGGGTCATCTACAATAAGGCCCGACAAGAGCTAGGTCAAAAGTTAGTAACTTATTCCTCAACGTCTAATTGACCATGCCAAACTCTGATGTATGTGCCACATAGACTTGGAAAAAATTAGTAAATAAAGAAAGAAAAATAAGAGAGTAGATAATTTTTTAAGATCCCTATGAGAGAAATGAAATTTCCCATTTTGGATAAGAATAAACTAATTTTTCTCAAGATATTAATAAGTGATTTGGCACAATTTTATATAAGCATATACTGATACAATAAGTAAAAAAAACCAAACCTTTTCAGTATCCCATATTGGACCCCCGTAAGATGAGAAAATTTAGCATTATTTAGAGTAATCAACATAAAATCCATGACAAAATAGAATACTTGTATTAAGTGACCAAATAATGAAATAAGCATATATTCTGCTGTAAACATATTATTCATACTAGCATACGAATTATAAAATCCAGATCCTAAATGCCAAAATGAAATGAACTAAAACCATATTTATTATTTTCAATTCATCAAGAAACACAACCTTCAAAACAGAAAATAACAGAGATGTCTAGTGCAACCGTATTAAATGCAATAGAAACAACATTAAAAACCAGATCCTGATCTTCAAGTGCATCAAAGTATTAACTTTGATCTAATTGAGAGTTATAATTCAAGTTATTTTGATGTGTTGAACTAGTATCCTCCATATCACTCATGCTAGAAATACTCTTCCAATCCTCTCCATCTAAGAAATCATCGAAACATCAGTCATCTTCCTCTCTTAGCATTGAATTAGGGGATCATGTAGCACCGCCACCTTTCCTTCGAATTGAACCCTCTCATGCTAATGCACTTTTCTCGAAGGTAGAAATGTTACAAAAGATGGATTTCGACAGGCTAATGGATATCTTTTTGAAAAATTCCAGACTAGCTGATGACCTTGTAGAAGTTGAATTTTTCATGCTGGCCATAACTTTTCAACAAATTCCAAACCAGATGAGTTAATTCAATATTTCACAACATCCAAATTTTCAGAGCCTAGTGATGACTTTTCGATAATTTCCAAACCAACTGAATGGGATGAGAAATTCACAGAAATTGAAGTCTCACTTAGAGTAGCCAAAGCCATAGTTGGCCCTCTACAAAGTTGTGTCCCATTTATAATGCCATTTTCACTCTATACCTCATTACCCTCCACCTTTAATTTGCGATCAAATTGCTTCCCATCTCTCATAACAAGAGGCCCCTGCTCAGAAGTGAAGGAATTGCATACTAAGCACTGAGAGAATTTTGGAAAAAAATGGTTGAGGCGGGAAAAAAGTGCGTTGGCCAAGAAAAGAGAGATGTGTCGAGAAAGCTAATGAAACAGTTGAGAATTAACCAGTGCTTTTCGGCCGGAGACCCATACCAAATAAGAAATAATATACCTTCAATATGATTTTACGGTAGATGATAATTCATCGTCTAACATAGTCAAGAGATGCTTAAAATGTAATTACTTATTTATCGCATTTATAAGCCCTTCAATGAGGTTGTATATGAATTTTCCTCCAATACTATAGAACTGGAGCCATTTCTCCTTGGCATGATGTGAAATACATTGAGATTATGCCCATGCACAAATGCGGTCACAAGAATTTGCCTCTAATCCCACAAACTAGAGTCATTTCTCCCCGGAATGATGTGAAATACATTGAGGTTATGCCCATGTACAAATGAGTTCACAAGAAGAGTACCACTATGGTCAAAGCATAATGCTGAGAGGGGGTTGGTATGTGCTCTAAATTTTGCAACAATTAATTTTCCAACAAAATCCCTCACAATCACCTAAAAAAAACATATCTACCCCTTCAAAAATTTAGAACTCGATCATGATATCACTAAATAAGAGATGTTTGTACCAACAAAATTTTCCATGGACATTATTTTAAGAGGTCATAGCCAACGCCCGCTACCGCCTTTGTATCAACACTACTAGTTAGGGATGGGATCAATGATTCATACACAGTCAGACTAAGGCTAATATCGAAAATATGTTTGACAACATGTTGAAAAAAAGGGAATATGGTTGGTTTCCATTTACACATTGGAAAGCTAAGAAAAAAGTACCCAAAAATGAAATATTCGGCCTTGTCATGGATGTCTAGATGTGCCTCCAATAACTCTGTCATCAGAAATTGACATTCGTTCAACTTTATACACCTTACAAAAAAATATGCCACACTAAGGGTGGCTAGCATACATTCCCCTTTGGATCCCATAGAAAAACAAGCATAAGCAATAGTATAGGGAGCATCCAAGTCAACATCTTAGTCAATGAATCCAACAAATGACCTAATTGATTTAGTTGATTGAGTTCCATATCTACTTGAAGTTCCATAATAAGCCCTACACCATATAACTTAGTCATAGTCTCATGGTTGAATCAAGATATATCCCTTTGCTAGCAAGATTGTTTATATTAGAAACCTTTCACTAAATCCCAAGTTGATACATATTGAAGATTATGTAGTGATCTATTAATGTTCAACCCCCTCAAGCCTCTTGAAGTGGAACTTACCCAATATATCTCTTATAATTTGGAGAATTATATCCCTAATAATGTAGTACGAGGTTAGGAAAATGTACCAACTATGTACCCAAGTTCTAGAGAGGCCAATTCAAATTTGTATCAAGACCAAGCCTTTGAGTTCAAAATTATGTCTCTATCATCTGCTAGGTGATACTCCATTATGAAATGAATTTTGGTAAAAAATAGATGCAAGTCTCTTCCTCTATTTCAAGTTTCCAAGTGATAAAAATCTATTAATAGATGTTTGTTAACTTCAACAAAATTCCATTAAATCAACACTAGCACATTTACTTTTTAAAACTCAAAGTGTTCTCAAGCATATTTTGTTATAGTAATAGAGAGTGAAAAAACTTTGGAAACCATTCTTATCTTGGAAAACAATGGGAAGGGACATTAACTTTCCCTTGGAGAACCATACTCTTGAATGAGATATTTCCCATAACAACATTCCCACCCACTACAAAAAAAAGTACGTAGTGGAATGACATTTTGAGGGAGATCATGTTTAATAGAGAAGAGGGATAAATAAATTTCATCCAAACAAACAACACAAATGGAAGTAGAAGAAATAATAGATAGTTCCAACTAATACATGTTGATGAAAACCATTAATCGTCTTGGAGCATTGCAGTCATGGAGGAAGATATGATGACAACAACCATTTCTCTTGTAGCACTAGTTTGTTTCTTTGTATAAAGAAAAGTGTTCTTAGGCATCTTCTATTATAGCAATGAAGAGAGAAAAAACTGTAGAAACCATTCTTTTGTTATCTAATTATGGGAAGGGCCATTAATAGTCTCATGGAGAACCATATTCTTGAATGAGAGTGGAGAGAGCCCCCACAACAAAAATGTGTTCAATCATGCCAGCAAAGTGCACAACGGAATAACATTTTGAGAGATATATTATGAATTTAACAGAGAAAGATAACTAAATAACTTCCATGCCAAACAAAAATCTCAAATAAGAATAAACAATAACAACCATCCATAGTCTTGGAGTAACTCATAAGAAATATAGAATGATGACTACCATTATTAATCTTAAAATAAAAAATTGTGAAAATTTGAGAAAATCTAATCCACTTATAAAAGAGAAAAAATCAATCAAAACATCAAAAGTCTCATCCTATAACCTTTTATATTCCATTTATTTTTCTAACCAAATCTTATAACTAAATATAATTTTTATATTATATATATATATATATATATATTATATATATATATATATATATAAACAAATTATTACAACCACGATAAAAATTTAAAAGTAACAACATCAAAAATCTTAAAAATAACAATTTCAATAACTAATCTTTAACTAATCGTTAAATAGCATAATTAACTTGCAGTCACTTTTAAACTGCAAAGAATCACATGTAAATATACATGTAGGTGGAAATGGAAAAACGTTACATTAAGTGTGCAACATCTTTTAAGTGGATAGTGGCTTGGGACCGGCATAAATAAAAAAATAAAAATTCATCTATAATATGTGTATGTCTGTATAAATAAGAAGGCATGTATTGATTTTTGTGTATAACATCATTAAGGGAAGAAAATATAATTGTTATACTTTGGTCATTTGCGTTGGGATCGAGAACCCCATATCATTTGGATGGTTAAAGAACACCTCAAACTGATTAAGTGGTTGTTATACTTTGGTCATTTATGTTGGAATTAAGAGAACCCCATATCAATTCGATGGTCAAATATCATATCAAACCAATTAAATTGTTTTCATGGAGTTTTTGATTCAATGAGGAAATTGTCATTATTATGTTCGAATTCAATTCTCTTGAAAAATATGCCAGAATTGTTAGCAAATATAAAATAACATTTTGAATGTAAATATTAACAGGTTTTTTAATGTAAAGATTCACATATGAAATATTGAAAATTGATAAAATTCTTAATGAAGAAATATTGAAAATTTAATAAGGTTTCACACGAGACATTGAACGTAAATAAAGCTACATATGGATGCTCTTTTTCTTCTACTTCTAGATCACCTCAAACAAGTTTGTAAAGCAGTAGAATGTAAAGTGTAATTGGAATGGTAGTCACTTAATCCTATTAGTGTTGTAAGACGAGAACCCATGGTAGTTTCAATAAAAACACATCCAATCTTCACAATTCCGTCAATAATTATGTTGTAAATAATAAACAAATTGACGTTGAAACTCACAGATGGCGAGTGCATTTCACGAGACCATTGTTGTAAATAATAAACATAATCCCCTCCTGCGAGTTTCCCTTTTACATACATGAATCATTGTATCAGTAGGACACTGAACAACAGATCATGAACGACCTCCAGGTAGAGAATGGAGTGAAGGTGGCCTCAAAGGAAACTGGAGTACAATGGTCATAGAGATGGTAGTGGTCTAACTTATAAGTTATATCCACAAACATTATATAATGGTCTTTTGATACATGCATATATTAAACTCATCGTATTTTTTTTTTAAAATAGTCAAATCTCATTAAAACAATTCTATCTCTAGATTTTCATAACTTTAGATGAATTCAAGGATGTTAAAAGTAAATATAAATATTAAAATTAAGTTATTTTTATTTCATTATCACAAAGCTAAATAATAATTTAAATACTTAGACCAAAGAGATTGAATCGAATGGTGAAAATATAGTTTTTTTTACCTTGAACTAGATTCCATTACCATAAGGGCTTAACCATAAAGCTATAGAGACATCATGAAATAGACGTTGAGCCTATTGTTTTTAAAGAGATTATATTAAGAATGGTAGTGACTCATACATACATAAATAATGCTAGGAGAGAAAGAGGTCAGACATTCAACCTACAAACTCAAAGTTAATGCTAGAGCTTGTGGTGGAATGCATGGAAAAGGAGAAGACCTAATTAATATGAAACCAGAGGAGCCCATACATATATATATATATATATTCACTTAAATATTTATCATAATCAGGGGCATCTTAACCTCAGAAAAATTAGTTCGGGGAAGATGTACTAGTCCATTGTAGATTTTGAGATTGTTGAGAGAGAAGCAAACACTCTACAAACTCAGGAAAGATGTACTAGGCCATTACAAATTTCGTGCATTGAATAAAGTTTAACATTTGATTTTTCTTCATGCATGTTGGATATTCAAATTTAAGAGATCATCATAAGTTTAGATGATATTTTATTCCTAAAATAAAATTAATAAAAATTGTTATCTATATTATTAATATTTTTTCATCTAAATATAAAGCAAAGAGATGATGAATAAACATAGCATAACAATATAGTGAATCATCATAATGCAACTATATGAAAACACAAAGGTTGTATATTCATACAAAAAAATTTCTACCAATAATTCTTGTAAAGGCTCACACAAACCTATGCTAATTATTACCAATATTTAACAACATAAACAATAACCTAATGCATATTATTTTCTAAAACCCAAGTTTATTTCTTTAAGAGACTACAACTCTAATCATGTTTATCCATAATATTGCAACCTAACACTAACACTAGAACAAGGTTTTTTTGTTTTGTTTACTCATGTCACAAAACAACTAAACACCAACCAAAATGACTTCCGCCAAGCTATAAAGTTCAATGTAGAGAAAGTTTCAAGTTTTTTCAAGCATTTGGCTATGTAAGAATTCAAGGGAATCATCCAAAGCACACCAAGAATTTTGAATCCAGTGGCTTGAGGAAACAATGAAATTTTGACAATTTAAGAATCAACTCAAAGCATCACTATACCATAAATAACTAAATGTTTCTTTACTTTCCTAAAAAGTTTACAAGAACAATCAAGACACTTACACCAAAAATTTAAAACAACTAGTATACCAAAAACACCAAACCAACAATGAACAATTGACAAAATAAAACTAACATATAAAATGTGTATTAAAATTTATTTATATATTTAAATATTACCAATAAAAATAAAATAAAATAAAATGCTTCTTGTAATCCTCAAAATAAAATTTAAATATTATTTATTATTTAATTATAATAAAAAATTCCAATAAATTAAATTAAATTGAAACTATATATAACATTTTAAAATTAAAATTAAAAAAATCAATTTAATCTAAATTCCTGTATTAATTACTAATTAAGCTAATTCCCATTTTGACTATGCTATTCCGGTTCCAACAACATTCTATGAGATCATCTCTCTTGAGCAATGTTTTTTAACGACTATGAATTGATGAAATGCTTGGGTTGCCATTTGCTTAAAGGGAAAATATACATTAGAACCCAATTAAATTTTAATATTTTTTTAATAACAGTTTCATTAAAATAAACTTTATAATACAAAATTATATAATAATATTAACTCAATATTTAAAAAAAAAGAGAGGTTAGAACTCAATCTAAGTGATGAATTAAATTTATAAGAATTGAATGGAAGCTTGCTAGAATTAAAAGTGAATTTGAAAAATTAACAGTTATTTATTTCAACTACTTAAAATAGTCACAATTCACAAAAACTTCCAATATCATATCCACACTCAGAAATAAATTCTCTTAAGTGGGGTAGAAATAAATTCTCTTAAGTGGGGTAGCGACGCTTATGTAAATGAAAATTCCCCCCCCAAGACGCTTATCCGGTACACATGTATAAGAAATACTCACACCGCCCACGCTATGTATGATACGGTAATGTTATTATGATATTGCTATTCAAGTGTGTATATATCAGTTCTTCTTTAATTTCTTTGTGAGTTAAGGAAGGTCGACATTGGTACAGATTTTGAGTTTATTTTGAGTGTAGATTTACAGAATATTTCTAAATTTGGTAGATTGTTTTGTCTATTTATGTGTTTTTTTTTTTGGGATTGTTGGGTATTGTTGAGTTATTTTTTTGTTAGGGTTTGTTGTTTTTTTGTTGTAGTGATTTTTTCCTATTATGTTGAGTAGTTGTAGATTTTTAATATTTTTTCATTTAATTTGTTGGTGGTATGGTTGAATGGAGATTTAATCGTTTGCTTTCATTGTTTATGAGTTTTCTCTAGTTTATAGAGTTAGGTTTTGCGTGCCCTAATACCGCTTCTAATAAATGTGGTTAATTGGAGAAACCATTGCTTTATTGCTTCTTGTGGTGAGTTTTTTTAGTAGTTGTAATCAATGCTTAGATCTTTTTCTATTTATGTGAATGCCTTGTTCTATTGTTTTGAGATTTCATTTGTTGTAGGTTTCTTAATTTTGAATTGATTTTTATCAATTTATCTTTATTAATTTAAATAAATTCCATTTTTTTAGGAGCATCTTTCACTAGGTCGATGAGAGTATCACATCAATCAATGGAGAACCATCATTCACATAATCGTGATATGGTATATATATGGGTGTGTGTGTGTGTGCATTTACTTAACTGATAAATAGATAGAATCATATGTACATACATATTTGCCAATTTAACTTAATTAATTTATAATTTCTATTTTTTTTAGAAGCATCTCTCACTAGGTCTTCATGTGAGGGCGCTCAACATTCTCCTTGTGGTCAACAAGCTCAATTAACTCATGTACTTGGGCCTGATGGTACTCAACCATCTTCGGGTGGTTGTGAATCTCAATTGGATCATCATGATATATATATATATTAAAACAAATTTGTATGTAAATAAATTGTATGCACATATACATGTATGTCTATTTTTCATGCGTATAAATACATTGACATGTTTTAATATTTATGTAAGTATATTGAAGTGGGGAGTGAAAATATTGGCCGAAGTAAACCTAGGTGAAGGAGGGTGATTCATGAAGAAGATCATACACCAATTACCACCTATCTATATGATATTCATAATGATGTTCGTTAGGAAACAAACATGCAATAGTGTACATTACAAAAGTACACAACTTATTATTCAAATTTGAATAATGATCTTGGGAGGTTGAAGCTCCCTGCAAAGAGTCGATAAAGCTTAGAAATAGTTTTGCATTATTTAAGTACATTTCTTGATATTTACAAGAAGCGTGGGCCAAAAAATGATGTATTTATAGGTATAATGAGGTGTAGAAATGAAACAGTGATGGATCTCGATAAATTTCATCTAAGGTAAGTAGGAGGGCTACAAAATCACATGTCGAATCTATGTTTAATTTCAAAGAATGCCCTAAAAGAAAAATGTTGAATGTGCAATATTTCGAGCACTCTGAAATAGCCCACCATTTGTATGATAGGTTCCTTGTAGCATATGGAAAGCTTCCATGGAATGATGAGGTTCCACTTTGTTTTTATTGATTATTTTATGCAGAATTAATTTTGGGTATGAAACCTAATTATACTAACCTTCCTTCTCAATTTTATGGTACTAGAAAAGGTCAGATATATGAATGTAAGGGTGCATTTAGGGATACTAAATTGCCTTGTCCTCTGCCTACTTTGGTACCTCTGATCTAAAAATGGTCTGGATAACTTGTACGTATTTCAAGAACCTACCATTCAATTTTAATTAAAATGATCTAGCTTGTACTTGACAATTTTGCGGATTATTTACTTGAAAGTGGTATATGGATTGTTACTATTTATGTGTCTTAATTTCATTTGTTCTTGCTGAAATTTAACATGTATAATAGAAATATAAAGTAGTAAATAAACATTCAAACACAACAACAAACTTAATCTAGAAGTTCACCTGAAATCTCATGGGCTATGTCTCCTTTGAGCTTGGTCTGTTGGAAATGTTGTCATTGATGGCAAAGGAGCAAAAAGGAGCAGCACCTGAATCAACAATAAGAAGACAGGGAACAGAGGTAGCAGAGAGCTAGCAGAGGAAGAAAAAGGACAAGAATTAGTCAAGGAGTTAAAGGTTGGGCAATACCATTTACCCAAAACTGTATAGCGGAATTCCTCAAAGAGGAGACAGTTCTGTTGGAACTTGTAATAAAATAAAATAGCTGTAATACTCCGCGCAAAAGGTGGAGGTTGATTTTTATGTAATCACAGTTAAAGCAGGCTCGATTCCCTTAAGTTCCTGAGCTACTATATTGTGGAGGAAGTCGAAATCCTAGTCTCTGCGTGGAAAGTGATATTAATATAAGCCTGTGTGAGTATTGCGAAATGGAAGTCGATGAAGTGTTATGGCATATCAGAGTATGAGCGTAGTTTGAATATGAAAGCGAGAACAGAATCGATGGAAAGGCATGGTGCATTGAGGAGTTATCATTCTCCGCATAACAGTTTTCTAGGCCTTTACAGATGAGTCGTTGGTAATTACAGTATGGACCAAGAAAGAGTGTTGAGGAATTGCACATTAAAGGAAGAGTTCATATATATAAAAGCACGATGGAACCCTGAGGGAAAAGGAGAGGAACCACGAGCGCTGTGAACAGTGACAGCGGGTTTGCAAAACCAAACCCACCCATATCGCACCACCTTTGTATGGAAGTGAAACCACTCCAAATCAACGCGATATATGCTAAGAGCTGACACGTGGTCTTAAGCGGGTTGGAGAAACCGCTCCCATCACTCCCTCATCGCGTGATAACTATCGGCGATGGAATGAACGCGATATAGCCGTGCGCTGTCTGATCTGGAGGAGGGTTCATCGAACGAAAATCGCACTCAAAATAGCACGGAAGATAACTCAAGGGATGGTGCGATAAGCGGCTGGGCCTCATTTCATCACGTAGTGTCTAAGGTTTAAAACCCGTGCGATTCAACTGCGCGACCACCGTTGATTTGTCAGAGGGGAGCGTGATATATTATTAACTGTCGATTGAAGAGATGCACTAAATAGTGGGGCCAAGTGAAAATTTATATGAGCGCTGGCATATTTAATGCTGTGAAGACTTTTCGCAAAGGGTTGTTGATAGGCATTGGGATGCAATGCATGTTAAACATGATCGTGAATGTGAAATATCACAAGAGTGGCGCATGAAATTTTTTGAATATAAAGAATATGGGACCCAACGAACGTAAGGGCTACTAGGTTCTTAATATAATGCTTAAGGTCTATTTGATGTTTATAACTGCTGACTAGAGAACATTGATACATGGTTTAACCTTGGATTTAAATTGAATAGCAGGGAGGATAACACAAGGTATGCCTGGTGGTGTTAATATTATTGAATATCTATTTAATGTAGTGGATGTGTGGACCCATGAAACGCAATGCAATATAAAATGTCCTAGTGCCAAAGGAGGTTCACGTTATACACCCATGGTTGTAATGTTATAAGTGCTTGCACATTGGTTTAAAGGCATCGATATTAAGAGCTTAAGTCGAAAGATACATGAGTTTTATAGTCTTAAGGTTAAGACTTACATATTGTTCAAAAAGGTGTGAAGCAACGGTTCATTGCCGTAGTGTAATAATTCAAAAGGGGTCTTAACCATTAGTTAAATTTTTTTTTAGAGGAAATATAGATACGAGCGCTTTATTTGAAAATATCCAAGGACCATATTAATTGAGAGATATATATATATAACTTTGGAAAATGTGGGTCCCAACATATATGGTTCTATAACCTTTACTTTTAGAAAACTTCCACATAATTTTATATTTGCCAAAATGTGAGTTACATTGAATCAGATTTGAAATCTGGGGAATGTGGTTTTGATAACCATCAGTTGTGAAAAGAAAAGCCTTCGCATACATTGATTTAATTTTCCAGCAGAAAATTAGAAGAAGCTGCAATTTTTATATAATGAGAGTTTGAGAGTTATTGGGGAACTAAAATTTTAAAAAAGGTATATATGCAGCAGATACACAACTACAGTGAACTCAGAGAATATGGACCTGACAGAGGTAAACAAAGATTGCAGAGTTGAAGAGATGTGCAGCAAATGGATTCAAAAGTGCAGTGAACAGGTGGAATATGCACAGGAATGAATTTGACAGGTATACAAGCACATAAAATTGGAGAATATACAGAAGACAGTGAACAAAGTATGCAGGACAGTTGCATGATTGCTACAGAAAGGACAAAACCAACAAGCCAAGGGCTGAGTGAGGTTTATATTTTGAAACTGAAAATGTAAATGTTTTAATTGTTTTATATTGTTTGTGATGCAAAGGCAAGTATCCGAAGGAAAAGAAAAATCCCACTGTAACATTGAAATTTGTACATATCGTTATATTTTTTAAATGAATTGGACAAAGGAATGAGAAGGCAGAAGCCATAGAGTCATGGTTGTTCACTCCAAATTCCTTGTGGAATACAAACAGTCATGTGATGAACTCTATATATAATATCAACCTGATATGCATAGAGAGGTTAGAGAGAGTAAGGATAGAGAATGCAGAGTATAGAAGATTGAGACAGAGAAGATAAGGAAGAGAGAAGCAAAAAGAGATGCTACATAATAGAGCTGATATCTGAGGGAAATCAGCAGACATTTATTTTGATAAATTGAGGAAGTTGGAGCTTCCCTATCAAGTTGAAGCTTGATAGCTGTCAGTTGTAGCTGACTGAGGTTGGAGCCTCCTGTAGGTTGGTTCCTGCAGAAAAATAGTGATGAAAGGGAGTTGGAGCTTACCTTTGCATCACAACAATAATAAGATGTGGTTTTTCTCCCTTATGTTTCTACCACATCCGTTGTCTCTATTCCATACTCCGTGTGTTGAGATGATTACCAACCCTTAATGTCCGTAACCTCATAATAAGTTTGATGTCACATTAATTTAATACTTCGTCGCAACATATTAAGACCTGCTTCTTACATACTAAGGTTATCTATAAAGCAAGTCATAGCAAGTCGACAGAAAAATGAAAACTCATAAGTGTGTTAAACTGATTCACCCCCTCTCAGTTTAACTAAGAATTCAACAGTTTGTATGAGAGCCAAGTTCCTTTGTACCATTTTAACCACTGAAAGGAGATCCTAGGCCCCTGGGATGGCTAGTCAAGAAGGAATCTCAGCCAATAAATCCCCTTTCTTCACTGGTGCTAATTATGCCTTCTGGAAAATCAGAATGAGAGCATACATAATGTCTCTAGGAATAGAGGTATGGGCTGTTGTAGAATTTGGATATTCCCCAAAGGCAATTGACCCAGAAAGAGAAGCTAAACAACAATTTGTAGCAAATGCAAAGGCCATGAATGAAATCTTAAGTGGACTTTGTGAGGCTGAATTTATCAAAATAATGCAGAGTAAGACTGCCAAAGATATGTGGGACACTCTAGAGAATATTCATGAGGGAAATAAAAAGGTAAAGACTGCCAAACTTCAAGTATATAGAGCCCAGTTTGAAAATTTAAAAATGAATAATGATGAAGATGTTGGCAACTTCTTTTTAAGAGTTGCAGAAATTTTTAACAATATGAAAGCTCCTGGAGAAACCATACCAGAAAGTATAATTGTGAAAAATATTCTAAGATCTCTTCCATCCAGGTTTAATCCCAAGGTGTCTGCAATAGAAGAAATAGTTGATTGGGAGACCTTGACTATGAACTAGTTACGTGGAAATTTAACAGCCTATGAGATGAGACTCCCACAGAAGAAGCCAAGTACAAGGGAGGCAACTTTTAAAATAGAAAAGAATAAAGAAGAAATGGAAGATACATGTTCTTCCTCTGATGAAGAAGAGGCTAAATTTGTCAAGAAACTAGATAGAGGCTCAGGTAAATACAAAGGTAAAATTCCTTTCAAATTATTTAACTGTGGAAGATTTGGACACTATTCTGCTAAGTGTCCTCACAAGAAAGTAAAGAATCAGGCTCAAGAATCAGGAAAAAATCCATCAAAGAACTGGCAGAAAGGAAAGAAATTTAGTAGAAAATCCTTCTATGCTCAACAAGACAGCAGTGCATCTGAAGACTCAGATGAACCCTCAAGTGAAGAAGGAACCTTTGAATTTTTATTGATGGCCATAGAAGAACTTGAAGGACTCCTGCTAGAAGATGAAGAAGAAGAAGGTGAAGTCGACCTTGAAGGGGAGCTAAGAAGTGCCCTGGAGGAGATTGATAGACTCAAACTGAAGTGCAGAAAACAAAAGGACATTCTCCTCAAGTATGTACGAGAAGAACAAAATTCAGAAGTCCTCATGCAGCTAAAGATAGAGCTTGAAGAAGCCAAGAAGATAGAAGACATGTTACTTAAGAAAATCAAGGAGAAAACTCAAGAACAAGAGAATTTGGAAGAAGAAGTAGTATGTCTCAAGAAGAAATTAGAAAATGCTCAAAGGAAAGTGGCTATAAATTCTTCTCAAACAACAAGCTCTGGTAAGTTGAACGAAATTCTGGATGCTCAAAGATCTCCTATGATAAAAACTGGAATAGGCTATGAAGGAGAATCAAGTAAAAGCAAAGAAAAAGAAAACAGAGAGATTATTTTTGTAAAAGAAAAGAAGGATGATGAAACAACTCAAATAATTCCTACAAGAGAAGAAACATATAAGGAGGGAGACATAACCCAGAAGAATCCTCTAATAACAAAAAATGAAAGAAATACTAAGAAAACAGAAAAAGATTCATATACCCATGAGTATGTCAAATTTGGAAGCCATCAAAGGAGATTCTTCCCTCCTATGAAAAATGCCACCTGTTATGTCTGCCACAAGCTGGGACACGTTGCTGCATACTGTCATGCAAAGAGGAGTAATTCAAACCAGCAAAAGATGCAAACAGTGAAGAGACTGTCTCAAGCAAACAAATGGAGAAGACAACCTTACATCAGGTATGCAAATAGTTTCTATGGTTACTGTTTTTATTGTAAGGAATTCGGCCATAAAATCATTGAGTGTAGAAAATACGGACAAAGATTGATGTTCAACACTTTAAGGGGGTTTATGAATCAAATAAATTTGTTCATACTCACAATTCTGCAAAAATTATGATCAAATGCTATGTATGCAATAAAATTGGACATATGCCTTCCAAATGTCCTCTGAGAGGATGTGATTCATCATATCACAAAAGATACCAAACAAAAGGATGCTTCCAGTGGAAAAAGAAGGTGAATAAGTGTGATCTGGCTCTAACTGCTAAAGACCTAAAAAGCCAATGGTATCTGGACAGTGGCTGCTCAAAACATATGACTGGAGATAGAAGTAAATTTATAACTTTTGACGAAAAGAAAACTGGTAATGTTACTTTTGGCAATGAAAAATCAGGAAAAATCAAGGGAAAGGGCTCAGTCAGCTTAGATAATGGCAGAGGTAAGGCCCAAGACGTACTATTTGTAGGTGGGCTGAAAGCAAATTTGCTGAGTGTCAATCAAATGTGTGATAAAGGCTGCGAAGTTCTTTTCAGAGCACAAGACTGTGAAGTCAGATCAAGCACCACAGGTAAGACTCTGCTCAAAGATGTTCGAGCAGAGAGTAATTTTTACATAGTGAAAGAGGAAGATGAAGCATGCCATCTTAGCAAACTTGAGGAGTCATGGTTATGGCATAGGAGATTGAGACATCTTAGCTTCGATCATATCATCAAACTGAGCAAGAAGAAAGCTGTCAGAGACATGCCAGAAATAAAAAGGCCTTCTAATACCATATTCAAATCATGTCAATTGGGAAAACAGACCTGCACATCCTTTAAGGCCAAAGATGAGTTATCAATAAGAAGACCACTCCAGCTTGTGCACATGGACCTGTGTGGACCTGCAAGAACTAAAACACCAAGTGGAGAATCCTACTTCATGCTAATAATAGATGATTTCTTCAGAATGACATGGGTTGCATTTCTCAAGAATAAATCGGAAGCTCTGGAAAAATTCAAAATATTCAAAGCTTTAGCAGAAAATCAGACAGGATGCAAGCTAAAATGCATCAGATTAGACAGAGGAGGTGAATTCACAGATTATGACTTTGCAGACCTATGCAATGAACATGGCATAAAGCAACAATTTACTATTGCAGGGACACCTCAGCAGAATGGAGTAGCAGAGAGACAAAACAGATATGTACAACAAATTGCCAGAGCCATGATGCAAGAGAGTAATATTTCTCAAACCTTCTGGGCAGAAGCAGTACACAACCATGCATATTCTAAACAAAGCCCATTTAAGGCCAAGCAGTGACAAGACTCCCTATGAACTATGGCATGGTAAACTGGCTTCAATCAAGCACTTTAGAATCTTTGGAAGCAAGTGTTATATAAAGAATAACAATGAAAATCTTGGGAAATTTGATGCAAGAGCAGATGAAGGGATATTTCTAGGATATGCATCCAAAAGTAAAGGGTACAGGTGCTACAACAAGACTCTTCAAAAAATATTAGAAAGCATTGATGTGATATTTGATGAAGAACTTCCAAACAATACAAGAGATACAGACTGCAGCAGTCCATCAGACAACCATGAAAAAGAAAACCAAGATGATGATGAAACAAGCAAGACAACAGATTATGTTGAACTGAGATCAAAAGCCCCCTCAAGATACACTCAGAAGAACCATCCAGAAGATCAGATCATTGGAGACAGGAGAGTAGGGGTCCAAACAAGAAGGCAACTAACTGAACAGACAGAAGAGGTATACATAGCCATGCTATCACAAATAGAGCCAAAGAAATTTGAAGAAGCCAGCAAGGACAAGTATTGGGTGAATGCTATGAATGAAGAATTGGACCAAATTGAGAAGAACATTTCCTGGGAACTAGTTCCTAGACCTACTGAGAAAAATGTCATAGGCTCAAAATGGGTATTCAAAAATAAAATGAATGAGCAAGGACAGGTAATCAGGAATAAAGCCAGAATTGTCTGCAAAGGATATTCACAAATCGAAGGACTTGATTACGATGAAACATTTTCCCCTGTAGCGAGAATGGAAGCTATCAAAATGTTTTTGGCCTTTGCATGCTACCAATACTTCAAGGTATTTCAAATGGATGTGAAATCTGCATTTCTGAATGGAGATCTAGAAGAAGAAGTCTACATGGAACAACCAGAAGGCTTCTCATCAACAGACAAAGAAGACTATGTGTGCAGACTAAAGAAGGCTCTATATGGACTAAAACAAGTTCCTCGTTCTTGGTACTCAATGATGGATAAATACTTGCAAAAAAAAGGCTTTAAGAGAGGAGGAGTAGACAAAAATCTATACATAAAAGCCCATGAAAATGAACTCCTGATTGTTGTAGTATATGTTGATGACATTATGTTTGGAAGCAACAGAGATGAGCTAGCAAAAGGGTTTGCTGAGGAGATGAAATCAGAGTTTGAGATGTCTATGATTGGAGAGCTCAGTTTCTATTTAGGACTTCAAATTCAACAAAATAACACAGGTACATTCATATCACATGAAAAATACTTAAAATAAATGTTGAAAAAGTTCAAAATGGAAGACTGCAAACCTGTGTCAACTCCCATGATCACGAGATGCAAGATGTGTGCTGATGATGGATCTTCTGATATAGATCAAAAAATCTACAGATCCATGATAGGAATTCTGTTGTACCTGACAACATCAAGACCAGACATCATGCTAGCAGTAGGACTTGTGGCTAGATATCAAGCAAAACCTAAACAAAATCACCTTCTAGCAGTCAAAAGAATATTCAGATATCTATAAGGAACTGCACAGTATGGACTTTGGTATCCAAAAGGCAAAAGCTTCACTTTGATAGTATACATAGATGCAGATTGGGCTAGCTGTGTGGATGACAGGAAAAGCACAAGTGGAGGTACATTCTATCTAGGAGAAAGTCTGGTGGCATGGATAAGCAAGAAACAGACATCTATTTCTCTATCTATAGCAGAAGCAGAATACATAGCAGCAACAGCATGTTGTACACAAGTCATGTGGATGAAGCAAACCCTCCAAGACATGAAGGTAAGAATTGATGAACCTATCTCAATCAAATTTCATAATACAAGTGCTATAAGCATATCGAAAAATCCTGTGCTTCATTCAAAAACTAAACATATCCCAATCAAGTATCATTTTCTCCGAGAACAATTGGCTCAGAAGGTAGTAAAGCTGGAGTATGTACCAACAAAAGAACAGAAAGCAGATATATTTACCAAATCTCTTGCTATAGAACCATTTGAATATTTGAGAGATAGACTAGGGGTAGTATCTGTAGATGTATCTCTCTGATATGAAGAGAAAGCACAGTTTCAGGGGGAGAACATAAACAAAAATATCATTCTAGGGGGAGATTAGCTAGCAAGGGAATCATGAAACAGGTCCTCAGGATCAAAGGATTATGGCAAGAGTACATCCAGCATAAAAGAGTCAATGAAAAGACTAAAGGATCAGTATTTTTGTTTACTCTTGAAACATTATATTGAGCATTGAAGCAATATATTTTTCTCTATAATTGAATGCCTTTCGAGAGTCAGCACTTATATATCTTCAAGGCATCTGACTTAGGATTACTCATAAACTGTGTGAATTTTGGTTGCTGAGAATTCAATCAAACAACTTTAAGTTGTGTGGAAGATCATCATGATAGAACAGTTAAAATATCTGGAGTATGAAGGACTATTTGATCAGTAAAGAGAAATTGACCATTGACATGCATACCTCCTTATGTCATGAAGAAAATTGCATGATTGATAAGTGAGTTTGACTAATACATTGAATGTGTCTAGCCTCAAGGGTTTGTTCTTGAAAGTGCAGTGTGCAAGCAGTAAAGTTGGTATTTGGTCTCTTAAATTGAAAGATCACCTAATATCACAACAAGTTGTAAACTTTGGTTTGGTTCATTTGTTCACGACAGTAACAAGGACCTTTCAATCTTTAAGAGTAATTTCCCTGTCAGCAGTCTAGCACGTATCACCAATAACAGGCAGGAAAGGTGTACCACAGCAATAAAAGATATATTGGCTTCATCAGAATTGAACAGATGTGTACTGTAGATGCGCTTTGAAGAAAAAGACTTACTCCATATTCAACCTTCCTCAATAGATATGCATCGTAGATGAAGATTATAATATAGACAGAAGTATAGCTGAAGCAAGCTTGATATGTCACATGGAACATTCACGATCTTTAAGCTTTGATACAACTATGCATCTCTGATTATACAGGTCTGATTATATATGGTTGTCATCACCTCCACTACATACAAGTGCAAGGAGTCTATGCCTTGGGATTATATCAACTTATTGTGTATATTCAGGTTCTAATGATTCTCAAAAGTGTTCTCTCAACAACTCGTGTACACCATTTTGGAGCAGCAGGGTACAAAGTCAGAAGAAGAAGGCCTAAACACATCTCAGAGAGAGGAAATGAAGAGATAGAAAGCACACTAGGAAATGTGCAACCCTTTGCCATTGATGTCAAAGGGGGAGGAAAATCAAGTAACAAAAGATAGGATCTTCTAAAAGAAGCCAGGAAGAGGAAGACTTGGAGGAAACATTGGATTATTGGTGAAGGTGTTGCCATCAATGACAAAGGGGGAGACTGTTGGAAATGTTTTCATTGATGGAATAGGAGCACAAAGGAGCAGCACCCGAATCAACAATAATAAGACAGGGAATAGAGGCAGCAGAGAGCTAGCATAGGCAGCAAAAGGACAAGAATTAGTCAAGGAGTTAAAGGTTGGGCAATACCATTTACCCAAAACTGTATAGCGGAATTCCTCAAAGAGGAGACAGTTCTGTTGGAACTTTTAATCAAAGAAAATAGATGTAATACTCTGCGCAAAAGGTGGAGGTCAATTTTTATGTAATCACGGTTAAAGGAGGCTCGATTCCCTTAAGTTCTTGAGCTACTATATTGTGGAGGAAGTCGAAATCCTAGTCTCTGCGTGGAAAGTGATATTAATATAAGCCTGTGTGAGTATTGCGAAATGGAAGTTGATGAAGTGTTATGGAATATCAGAGTATGAGCACAGTTTGAATATGAAAGCGAGAACAGAATCGATGGAAAGGCATGGTGCATTGAGGAGTTATCATTCTCCACGTAACAGTTGCCTAGGCCTGTAGAGATGAGTCGTTGGTAATTACAATATGGACCAAGAAACATTGTTGAGGAATTGCACATGAAAGTCAGATTTCATATATATAAAAGCGCAATGGAATCTTTAGGGAAAAGGAGAGGAACCACGACCGCTGTGAACAATGACAGCAGGTTTGCGAAACCAAACCCACCCATATCGCACCACCTTTTTACGGAAGTGAAACTAATCCAAATAAACGCGATATATGCTAGGAGCTGACACTTGGTCTTAAGCGGGTTGGAGAAACCGCTCCCATTGCTCCCTCATCGTGTGATAACTATCGGTGATGGAACGAACGCGATATAGTCGTGCGATGTCCGATCTGGAGGAGGGTTCATCGAACGACAATCACACTCAAAATAGCATAGAAGATAACTCAAGGGACGGTGCGATAAGCGGTTGGGCCCCAGTTCATCGTGCAGTGTCGGAGGTTTAAAACTCGTGCGATTCAACTGCGCGACCACTGTTGATTTGTCAGAGGGGAGCGCGATATATTATTAACTATCGATTGAAGAGATGCACTAAATAGTGGGGCCAAGTGATCATTTATATGAGCGCTGGCATATTTAATTCCGTGAAGACTTTGCGTAAAGGGTTGTTGATATGCATTGGGATGCAATGCATGTTAAACATGATCGTCAATGTGAAATATCACAAGAGTGGTGCATGAAAAATTTTGAATATAAAGAATATGGGACCCAACGAATGTAAGGGCTACTAGGTTCTTAATATAACGCTCAAGGTCTATTTGATGTTTATAACTACTGACTGGAGAACATTGATACATGGTTTAACCTTGGATTTAAATTGAATAGCAGGGAGGATAACACAAGGTATGCCCGGTGGTGTTAATATTATTGAATAGCTATTTAATGTAGTGGATGTGTGGGCCCATGAAACACAATGCAATATAAAACGTCCTAGTGCCAAAGGAGGTTCACGTTATACACCCATGGTTGTAATGTTATAAGTTCTTGCGCGTTGGTTTAAAGGCATCGGTATTAAGAGCTTAAGTCGGAAGATACATGAGTTTTATAGTCTTAAGGTTAAGACTTACATATTGTTCAAAAAGGTGTGAAGCAACGGTTCATTTCCGTAGTGTAATAATTCAAAAGGTGTCTTAACCATTAGTTAAAGTTTTTTTTAGAGGAAATATAGATACGAGCGCTTTATTTGAAAATAGCCAAGGACCATATGAATTGAGACATATATATAACTTTGGAAAATGTGGGTCCCAACATATATGGTTCTATAACCTTTACATTTAGAAAACTTCCGCATAATTTTATATTTGCCAAAATGTGAGTTACATTGAATCAGATTTGAAATCTGGGGAATGTGGTTTTGATAACCATCAAATGTGAAAAGAAAAGCCTTCGCATACATTGATTTAATTTTCCAGCGGAAAATTAGAAGAAGCTGCAATTTTTATATAATGAGAGTTTGAGAGTTATTAGGGAACTAAAATTGTAAAAAAGGTATATATGCAGCAGATACACAACTACAGTGAAATCGAAGAATATGGACCTGACAGAGGTAAACAGAGATTGCAGAGTTGAAGAGATGTGCAGCAAAGGGATTCAAAAGTGCAATGAACAGGTGGAATATGCACAGGAATGAATTTGACAAGTGTACAAGCACAGAAAACTGGAGAATATGCAGAAGACAGTGAACAAAGTATGCAGGACAGTTGCATGACTGCTACAAAAAGGACAAAACCAGCAAGCCAAGGGCTGAGTGAAGTTTATATTTTGAAACTGAAAATGTAAATGTTTTAATTTTTATATATTGTTTGTGATGCAAAGGCAAGTATCCGAAGGAAAAGAAAAATCCCACTGTAACATTGAAATTTTTACATATTGTTATATTTTTTAAATGAGTTGGATAAAGGAATGAGAAGGCAGAAGCCAAAGATTCATGCCTGTTCAATCCAAATTCCTTATGGAATACAAACAGTCATGTGATGAACTCTATATATAATATCAACTTGATATGCATAGTGATGTTAGAGAGAGTGAGTATAGAGAATTCAGAGTATGGAAAATTGAGGCAGAGAAGATAAGGAAGAGAGGAGCAGAAAGAGATGCTACAGAATAGAGTTGATATCTGAGGTAAATTAGCAAACATTTTTTTTGATAAATTGAGGAAGTTGGAGCTTCCCTATCAAGTTGAAGCTTGATAGTTGTCAGTTGTAGCTGACTGAGTTTGGAGCCTCCTGTAGGCTGGTGCCTGCAGAAAAATAGTGGTGAAAGGGAGTTGGATATTTCCTTTGCATCACAACAATAATAAGATGTGGTTTTCTCCCTTTATGGATTTCCACTTAAATTTGTTGTCTCTATCTGTGTTACCTGTGTGCTGAGATGATTTACTAAATTTGCTTAATGTCTACAGCTCTCATAATAAGTTTGATGTCACATTAATTTAATACTTGCTGCAACATATTAAGACTGTTCATATACTAAGGTTGGTTATAAAAGCAAGTTGTAAATAAGCTAATGAAAAAAAAAAAAAAAAACTCATATTTGTGTTAAATTGATTCACCCCCCCCCCCCTCTCGGTTTAACTAAGAATTCAACATGGTCATCTTGACTCAACTCTTTGGGATTATGGTAAGATTTTTTACAAGTAAATACTTAACTCCAATGAATACAAAATTGATCCAAAGGGCTGAAAATACCATCAATATCCCTCTAATGCCTGTCCAAAACTCTGCAAACAGCTTTAGGCTCTTGTTGACACGATTCCTTTTGTCGGTGCACTAAGCTACTCTGAGCTTATAAATGGCACAAACCCCCTCATAATTTTTTTTCCTGTCACTCAAAACACTTTTTTTGTATACAACACACATCAAACACCAAATACCAACTGATAAATTGCTCAAATCGAGCACAACATCCCCAAACTAGGCTATCCTCCACGGTTTGCCCAGGGCTGCCAAAAACTTCACATCAGCTTCTTGAGCTCTAGAAGTTCTTAAAATGTTATAAAAACACTTCCATTGGTTCCAAAATGTCTGAAATAGTCAAGATATACTTTTCATTCATCAAAAATGGCCTCTAAATGCTCCGGTTTCGCCTCAATCACCTATCGACACTCCCTGGCACTAGGGTCAATGAAAACTTCTCTGCTGAGTTTTCGACCTCTAGAAGTCTTCAAATTTTTCTGAAACCTCTGTCATTAGATTTAGAATTACTTTTTTGGTCAATAATGACCACTGGTTCACTGCATATGGTCTGAAGCAGCTCTCGCTAAGCCCTGCACTGCTGCTGGTAAAAGCTGGTACTAATGACCCATGGAACTTTACTAAAGCTTTTTTGCCTTCAAACATTATCTACAGGCTCAGAAAACAATCTCATCAGATTCAAAACATCTGAATTATCCAATATAGACTATTGGAACTCTGGAAAAGGACTCTAGCTCCCCTGGCTAGGCCTCAAACTGATTTGGCTTCATGGTGGCCCTGATGGCCCCTTCATCTTCCTTGAAGAAAAAACTGTTGAATATGACCTCTGTTCTACCTGAAACCTATGCCAAACTCTTCAAAAGGTCAAAGAGACCCAAAATTGACTAAAATTTCACTCAATTTTGTTCAATAATGAGGGATTTATGACTTCTGCAAGAAAAATACCCAATGTCCCCCAAAAACCCCACTAAAAGTGGGAGAACTCCAGTTAACTCCACCAAAATGGAAAATACCGTCGGATTTGGTGGCACGCTCTAGAAAGGACTAGATGGTTAAGTTCAAAATTAAATGTGGAGGCGGGGAGTGGTCACATGACCCTCCCGCCGTAACCGTCGGATCAAACCCCGCTCATAATCGCACCTAAACCGGTTTTCATTAAATGTCAGTGCACTAGCCACATGGATGTACAACCACCAGAATAGCCATGGTTAGGTGTAACTACTAGATTAAAACCCTGGTCATGTGCTTGGACACATGAATATTGGGCTAGCTCTGAGGGATAGCCCCCTTAACTTTTACCGACATTCAAAAGTTTTAAGCCCGTGGTCTCGAGCTCCTAATCACGTCGCAACAGGGGTTGGTCCCAAAAATTTCTCCACCCAAACGTTCATGCCAACCTGACTAAACATTCACACTCCACCCGAGTCATTCAACCAAACACCCTAGACGGGTCGGCCCTGCCCGAACTGTCGGGTCAGGGTTCGAATCCCACAAACTACACCAATTTTCCAAGTTTTTCAACCTTAGGCTGGGGGCCATGTGGCAGTCTCCCAACAGGACACATGGCACCCTTTGATAGGCCCTCTTAACATAATAAAAAAAATTAACTTTCCCTTATATATATTTTTTTAAAATTGGCCTAGTCAATTAAGTCAAAAAGTCTTGTTTTGGAGTTCAGTGGACGATTTCAAACCTTAGTAACTTTTCCATATGACCTCGGTTTTGAGAACTGTTCACGGTGCCAGAATCGCAGAGATGAGACCTTTCCAGTCGTTCAGGTTTGGCACTCTTTCGAGCACTTTGAATTTTGAGTTATCATTCTGGTCCATGATCCAGTTCTGATCACACCTCACCACTGAGAATATTTTGGACCCAAAAAGGCTGAAATATTGATCTGTACAGTAAATTAGAGTACAACACCCTCTTCTCTTCAACCTCCAAACACTTTCCTTGCATGGCTAGTGACTTTGAACCACAACTAGAAATAAATTCACACTTCTTTCCCTTGATGCACTTGTCCTCCTGTCAAGAACTGTCTTTCTTGCACTCACTCAAAAAATTTCTGATGAGAAATTTGCAAAAGGAAACTGAACATTGCTTCCTTGTTCAATGATCCAAGGTGGCTCAAACAAACAAGATATTACTATGTTAAAGAATTCCATCCACTTCTTATCAAGCCACTTCCATGGCGACTTTTGCTGCTGCAACTCTTCTTCATGTGAAACTTCTGTTTTCACATCAATAATGGAATCCTTGGTTCCACCTTGGCCAATCTTTCTGTTCTCTTGTTGCATGTGCTTGGGACAACTAGTTGGATGCAAATTCCAACAATGGGAGACAACATGTCCCCTCTTTTGGCAATATGTGCAAAAATCATGCACCTTCTTTGAAAGTTTCCTTTGCCTCATCTGCTTCCTGTATGCTTTCTTCCTCATCCAGTATCTCGAAACATCATTTTTAAATCGACCACAATATGTACAACAAATATTTCTTCTTTTTAAGCACGTAAAATTATCATGCTTTGCAGAAACACAATCAAATTGATCATGGGAAGATTTATACCTCTTGTGCTATTTTGCATGTTCATCCTTTTTGTCTTCATGAGAAGAAGAACTAATAGAGGCTACAACTTTCATTTGTAGACTAACATCATTGTTCTTGTCTTGAAAACTGTATGAACTTGCATGCTCGCCATAAGCTGCATGTCTACCATCTTCTTGCTGCAACAAAGGCTTAAAGCAAGGGCAATCATATTTGAAATAAATTTGACATATTTTCATCTTAGAACTTGGAATAAAGGTTCTCTTTAAAGTAGCCTCACATTCTTTCATGGTTTTGGAGTCTTTTCCATTAAATTGCACATAACCAAGACCAAGATTCTTGGGTCACTCCTCAACCGAAATAGGATCAACCATTCCTTGTGCATGCTTGCCTAATCCCTTGCCTTCATAGCCCATTTTAATCAATAATTTGGACCCTATACCTCTCGTATGTTGTTCAAAAGAACCAACACATCTTTTTAATGAGGAAAATGAAGATAAATTAGAATGGATTACCTCTTCCTCATGCATTTTCTTGGTCAAAGCCTCTTGGGCTTGATTGAGTTGTCTCTCCATATCATGCAATATTTGAATAATTTCTTCCTTCTCTTCCTTCATGGCAAACAACTGTTCACGAATTTCAGTGCTTTCTCTTTTATCCTTGAACAAAATCTGCACCATGTCCTTCAATATAATATTCACACTTCATATCATCATTGAAGAATCTTGTGAAGGAGGAAACTTCACTTGTAGAAGTTGTCATTATAATTTCAATGAAAAAATTAACTTCAAAAAATTTCTAAAAGCTTTCAAAAAAAATGACAAGCTTTTAAAAACCAAATGGCTGTAAATACCAACTCTTATTCAAGCAGCCAAACAACAAACAAAATCCAAAAGTTTCTTAATAAACAATCGTCAAGAGGGTTTGTTTTCGAAAGGTGACTTTGAGTTACTTTGGGGTAAGGAAGATGCCTTCAAATATTTCTTCCTTTTTCTTCTCTCCAATACTTAGCTAATCAGTAGCTATCCCCAAATCTCAAGAAAACTCAAATAACAATCAGTTTGCAAATAGTAAAACAGTCAATCTTTTACACTGTTTAACACCTTTCAAGCTATACAATCAAGCAACCAATTGATTTGTCAAGAAAACAACTATTCTCTGATACCAACCTGATCTAAAAATGTTTTGGATAAATTTTATGTATTTCAAGAACCTACCACTAAGTTTTAATTAAAATGATCTAGCTTGTACTTGATAATTTTGTGGAATTATTTACTTGAAAGTGGTATATGGATTGTTATTGTTTATGTGTCTTAAGTTCATTTGTTCTTGCTTAAATTTAACATGTATAACAGCAACATAGAGCAACAAATAAACATTCAAACACAACACCAAACTTAGTCTAGGAGTTCACCTGAAATCTCATGGGCTACGTCTCCTTTGAGCTTGGTCATCTTGACTCGGCTCTTTGGGATTATGGTAAGTTTTTTTACAAGTAAATACTTAACTCCAATGAATACAATAATGATCCAAAGGGCTGAAAATACCATCAATATCCCTCTAATGGCTGTCCAAAACTATGCAAATAGCTTTAGGCTCTTGTTGACACGATTCCTTCTGTTGGTGCACTAAGCTACTCTGAGCTTCTAAATGGCACAAACTCCCTCAGATTTTTTTTTCCTGTCACTAAAACCACTTTTTTAGTATCCAAAACACATCAGAAACCAAATAAAAACTGACAAATTTCTCAAATCGAGCACAACATCTCCAAACTAGGTTATCCTCCATGGTTTTCCCAGGGCTGCCCAAAACATCACATCAGCTTCTCGAGCTCTATAATTTCTAAAAAATTTCTGAAAACACTTCCATTGGTTCCAAAATGTCTAAAATATTCAAGATAGACTTTTCATTCATCAAAAATGGCCTCCGGATGCTCTGGTTTCGCCTCAACCACCTATCAGCACCCCTTGGCACTAGGGTCAATGAAAAATTCTCTGCTGAGTTTTTGACCTCTATAAGTCTTCAAAACTTTCTAAAACCTCTGTCATTAGATTCATAATTATTTTTTCAGTCAATAATGACCACTGGTTCACTACATATGGTCTGAAGTATCTTTGGCTAAGCCCTGCACTGCTGCTGGCAAAATCTGGTACTAATGGCCCCTGGAACTTTACTGAAGCTTTTCGGCCTTCAAACATTCTCTAAAGGCTCTTCAAACCATCTCATCAGATTCAAAACATCTTAATTATCCAATTTATACTATTGGAACTCTGGAAAAGGGCTCTTGCTCTCTTGGCTAGGCCTCAAACTGATTTGGCCTCATGGTGGCCCTGATGGCCCCTTCATCTTCCTTGAAGAAAACACTACTGAAGGTGACCTCTATTTGATCTGAAATCTGTTGAAAAATCTTCAGAAGGTCTAAGAGACCCAAAATTGACTAAAATTTCACCCAATTTGGTTCAATAATGAGGGAGTTATGATTTCTGCAAGAAAAATGCCCAATGTCCCCCAAAAACCCCCCTAAAAGTGGGAGAACTCTAGTTAACTCCACCAAAATTGAAAATCCCATCGGATTTGGTGGTGCGCTCCAGAAATGACTGAATGGTTAAGTTCGGCATTAAATGTGGACGCAGGGAGTGGTCATATGACCCTCTCGCCATAACTGTCGGATCAAACCCCGCTCTTAACCGCACCTAGACCGGTTTGCATTAAATGTCAGTGCAGTGTCCACATGGCTGTAGAACCGCTAGAATAGTCGCAGTTAGGCGTAACCGCTAGATTAAAACCCTGTTCGTGCACTTTGACACATGAATACGGGGCTAGCTCTGAGGGCTAGCCCCCTTAACTTTTACCATCGTTCAAAAGTTTTAAGCCCGCGGTCTCGAGCTCCTAGTCACGTCGCAACAAGGGCTGGTCCCCAAAATTTCTCTGCCCAAATGTTCACACCTGTAACACCCCTAGTTTTATGCTTTTCAAGTTAGACATTTGAACTTAAGTCCAAAGGGGAGTGTACCCCAATGGATAATTATTGTGTGGATGTAGTTAATTATTTATTTATGAAAAATAAATAAAATGTTTTGTGTGCACTATGACCAAATGAGATTTTTGGAGATCACTTGCCTAATCCATGAGGTTACGGAAAGAGGTTAAGACTTTCCCCAAAATCTTTCAAAAAGCCTTGAAAGAATTTATTTCTAATTTAGATATTTGAGGAAAAGTCTAAATTTCCCCAATGATGAGGAAAGTAGTTGGGAAGAGGTAAAAAGCTAGAAAAGCAGAAAGCAGCTTTAAAAAATCCCTAAATAAGGGAAGCCTAGGCAAACAGGAATAAAGTATCCTGAAATTCTGGATGTAGAATTAGAAACAGGCTTTGGGGAGAGCATAGCTTAAATAAGTTGCTCCAGAACAAATTGAGGGTGGTCTGTTCTTGTAGAGAATCTTAGCTCGGGGGTGAATTCTGGAGAGAAAGGAATTCTATGGTTGGGAGGATTGGTCATAGAAATAAGTGGTATTCACATATAATTTAAAGTTTTTTGTTATAAATATAATACATAAATGTTACATTGTATTGAGGTTGAGATTGTCTTATGTTTTTCTATTTCAAAATTTTACTTTTCCTACATTTAACAGAACTTATTAGAAGAATTAATCTTCCAAATTATGTATAGTTGTAGGAATAGAACTCATGGGAAATATCCACCAGAATGTCTAAACCTGATATTGGTTTAAATCTGGAATATATAACATCCCATGGATAATTAAAGTTTGTAACTTTAATCTTCTTCAGAAAAAGAAAATGAATCTGAAAAGAAAACTTTACATGAAGCATTTTAATCAAATTCAGAGGTAAAATCCCTCTATGTAATCTGTGTTAAAAATATAGTAGAATTAAATTATGTACAAAGAAACTGAACTGTAATCTGAAAAGAAATACCATTTTATCAAATTAGAATTTGAAGAGTTTTGTTAAGGAATTAATACTTTGTACTTCTGTTTCTATTATCTGAAGTACTATGGTATACAATTTCATGTATAAACCAAGAAAATTGAAGAAACTATAATATTATAAATATATATATAGATATAGATGTGTGTGTGTGTGTGTGTGTGTCAAAGAAAGAAAAATAATTTTTTTTATGATAAATAAATGGATAGTCAACGTCTGTCATATATATATATATATATATTCTGTAATTATGCAGAAAAGAAAATAAACCAAATATGTTCATAGATGCCTCACTTTAGGTGTTAAGCAAACATAAACAAATTATAAATGAAAAATTAAACATATGCAAACAGATCTCGACATTTTATAATGATCTAATATAGATATAATCATGAGTATAACCCACTATTTAATACTCATAGAAACCGAAATGGAAATTCGACTTAAATAACGAGGTAAGTTGGAATGAAATAACGAATTTCAGTTATGAAGTTTAAACGTTGACTATTATTACCGAGTCAGCATCAATAAAACAAAAATTATATATATTGTACAGAATACATCTGAAGAACTTTAAGGGGGGAAACCCTAAATCTTTTAACCCAAAATCCCAAAACATTTTGGGATAATATTGATATCATATTAGCAATGAAATCATCGTAGATTCAACCTGTATATAAATATAGATTGGATGATGTTAAAAAGCCGAGAGTTATATTGGACTCAAATATTACATAAAAATGAAACTCCATAACAGAGATAAATCCTCTTACCTAATAAAACGAGGCAGAACGAATTGAAAACCCCTGTAATAACATCATTCAGAATGGAATGAGAAACCCGATATTAAAAATGTTAACGTCGAGAAGAGAAAAATAAAAGGGGATAATCATAAAAATTATTCACAGATCTTACAGGGAAGTATACTTACGAAGAGGCAAAGATGGGAAGAACTCATTAACTTTTCAACAAACCAAGCAAACTGAGTCGATTTCCTGAGATGAACGATGCATTCATCCCAATGATATTTCCGAAATAAATTAGTAAACTGACTGAGGAGGAAGAAGAAAGTTACTAATTTCTCTCTCTGATCAGTACATTTGAATACAAGCACAAAGAAGAAATCGAATTTGAAAAGATATTAACATTGTCTAGGTTCCCTCGGAACACCTCAGACGCAAAACAAATAAAGAGCCGAACTAAAAACCCAGTATGATTACAAAGTGAGTCTTTGAAATCTACACAAAGTAAATGGTTATAGAAACCATGAAAAAAATCATACGATGAACCAAAAATTTGCAATATGATTCCTACTTGAATCGCAATACACATTCACGACCAGCTTATGGAATTTAACAGTAAAAAGAGAATTCAAGCCGAGCCATCAGTCTTTTCATTTTAATCTCGAGTATATAAATAACGAGAGATTGGAATGAAAATCGCCCAAAGATTTCACAATACAATCACAAGAGTTTCAGACGAATATACAGCCACCATAAATTACAAATTCTCCATGCGTTCAAGCATATATGGGTAAATGAAATGAGTATTACCATGAGCGTAAGGACGAAGACGTTAAGTCTGGAGTCATGGCATGCCATAGAAAACCTAGACTGCATATTCTACCTAAGTCATACTGCGTTGGAGAGACCAGAGAAAATCCTCATGAAGAAAACGACCGGAGAAGTGGAATAGAGTTAAAACGATGGAATTAATAGGGATTGAATTCTCAAACCCTAATCAAATTCTGACCTTACAAGTGTCGACAAGCCATCGACTCTCCCATAAATCGAGAATCATTCAATTGATATGACAAAAACCCTAATCACATTAATCGTTATGTGTACAATCACAGAGGATAGCATAAATGTGATTTCAGAACCGTGATGTGGGAAAATAAACAACTATTTAGTTGTGTGGCTCGAGGAACCGAGTATGGAGAACGCCTTTAAGGCAAGAGTACCTGTCTAAATTGACGAGAAGGACATAGTAATAAGTGTCGGTTGACACATTATAAAGGAAATATAATATGTACTAAATGATATTATTGCATAGATTCTTATGTTAATATTACATATGGGATTTGTTATCGAATAGAATTTCCAATATAAATTGATGCATATAGTTAATTATTACATAAAATAAATGAGAAATATATTAACATAGATTATAACATATACATATACCTTGCCAAAGTAAATTGGCATAGATGATGGCATAAACTAAAAGTCTAGACTTTTAGTAGGGTAACATTATAAAATTAAGATGGAAGTATTAATTGGAATTAAAAATGAATGTGGTGACAAACTCATTAAAGGTCTATGGAGGGTTGGTATGAAGGAAAATATATTAAGGGCTAAGAAAAAGTTAATAGTTGTATATGTTGAGCCCTATTTTCAACTTTGATATAGATCAAAAATCTGAAGAGTATAAAATTTTTAGAATAAATCTTTTATCAATTCTTAATCTGTTTCTCTATGGGGAATAAATTGAAATGGAAAAGAGGAACAATACAACGCCGACCCGACTAAACATTCACACTCCGCCTGAGTCGTTTAACCAAACGCCCTAGATGGGTCGATCGGGTCAGCCCTGCCCGATCTGTTGGGTCAGGGTTTGAATCCCACAAACTACACCAATTTTCCAAGTTTTACAACCTTAGGCCAGGGGCCACGTGGCAGCCTCCGTTAGGCCCTCTTAACATAATAAAAAAAAATTAATCCTGTCTTTATATATATATATATATATATATATATATATATATATATATATATATATATATATATATATATATATATATATATATATAAATTGCATAGTCAATTAAGTCAAAAAGTCTTATTTTGGAGTTCACTGGATGATTTCAAACCTCGGTAACTTTTCCATACAACCTCAGTTTTTAGAATCGTTCACAGCGCCAGAATCATAGCGATGAGACCTTTCCGGTCGTTCAGGTTTGGCACTCTTCCAAGAACTTTGAATTTTGAGCTATCATTCTGGTCCATGATCCAGTTCTGATAAACCTCAATCTCCATGTCTAGTAACTTTGCAGTCGGAAATGGAAGCCCCTCCTTAGATTGGTCAAGAAGAAAGAGATGCCATTACAGACAACATACAAACTGCATTGACTAGAATTGATATCAACCTAAATTGACAAAGAGAAAAAGATGATGCACATGCTAATTTTGTATTTAAATTAGTTGTGGAGATATATAATATCAATATTAAAGAGATTAAAGCATGTGCAAAGGCTTGTGGTGATGGTTGGAAAGACCTAATTGGTCATGAGGAAGATGGCATGGGATCAGTATATGTTAATGTTTAGGGTTGATATTTTAATGTAATGTAATGTGTATGTTAATTTTGATTCACATACATTTTGTAATTTTTTTTAGATATAATCTAACATGAATGTATCATATGTTCACCATTTGTAGTTAAGTCGTTTGTTGAATGAAAATTTTGATAATATCATGTTGGTGGGTTCAAGTTCAAATAAATATATGTTGAGAGATGTAATTAGTGTTTTTTGAAGAACACATTGATACTATTAATTTAATTTTAATATAAACATAGCTACCGATCAAACAGGAAAATTACCTAGTACCAGTTTTTTTGAGGTAGCAAAAAAAGCACCCGATTTTGAAAATTCGTGATGCAGAATCACCCTTTTTTTAGCATAGTTTTTGCATTTTAAATTTTCTTATGACTTTTTTTTTTTTTTTTTAATGTCTTGATTTTCATGTTGATTTTGAAAAGTGGTGATGTAGAATAATGTGTTTTTTTTTTTAGCATATTTTTGGAACTTTAAATTTTCTTTGATTTTTTTTAAATGTCACGTCGATTTAGAAAAATGGTGATTTTTTTTGCAGTTTAAATTTTTTATTTATCAAGTATGAACATTTTTTTAAAATGTTATTACTTTTCATGCTAATTTTGAAAAGTGTTGATGCAACATCAATCCTTTTAGTTTAGAGTGGTGATTTTCATCTTGGTAATAAAATATAAAAATAAAATAAAAAAACGTGACAAAAAAATTAAATATTAAAAAATATGAAAAAAACTAATAAAAGTATATAAAAAACAAATATAACATGCAAAAATAAAAAATTTAAACATTTTTTTTTAAATAAATAAATAAGATTCAAAAAATAAATAAAATGAGGGGAAAAAAATAAAAAAAGAAACAATTTTTTTTTTTCAAGTTAGAAAAAAATAGCACAATTAAAGAAAAAGATAAAATAAAATAATTAAAATTGAAAAGAAAGAAATAATTTAAATAATCAAAAAAATTAAAATAATCAAAATACTAAAATACAAAATAATTTAAATTTGGAAATTTAAATTAAAATAAATAAAATAAAATTTCAAAAGAACATTAAAATAAAAATTTTAATACAATAAATTTTTAAATTAAACACACACATATATATGAAAAATACATTTTCAAAGAATAAAAACAAAAATATATATATTTTTTTAATTCAAAAAAAATTATAAAAGCACATTTTTTTTAATTAAAATTATAAAAATTTTTAATAAATTCAAATTTTTTTTAAATATAAGTCAAATTTTAAATAAAATTAAAAAATTAAAAATAAATTAATAATAATAATAATAAAACAAAAAAGAATATTAAAAATGTGTGTTTTACCGTTGCTCTGGGAGCTGCGGGGCTCGACCAGTGGGTGGTGGCAGAGCTTCATAGGGCGGCGGTCAAAAACATTATTTAATTAATTTTTTTTATTAATTTTTTTTTTTTTTTATATATATATTTTATTATTATTGTTATTTTTTAATTTATTTCATATTTTTAAATTTATTTGTTTTTTTCTTTGTAATTTTATTTTTTTAACCTTATTTTTAAAAATGTTTTTTTTTCTTTTAATTAAAAAAATTGATTTTTTTTTTTAATCTAAAAACATATTTTTCATATATTTATATAGTTTTTATTTTAAATTTAAATTATTATTTATTTTTTATTTTTATTTTTTTTTAATTTAAATTTGTAATTTTTTTTTTTAACTAATTTTTAATACTTTATTTTATATTTTTTTGTTATGCAGTTTATTATTATTATTATAGCTTAAAAAAAATAAAAAATAGAAGTTGTTTTTGTTTTGGGTTAATTTTTAATTTTTTTCTTTAAATTGTGTGTTTTTTTGAATTTTTCCTTTTTTTATTATATTGTTATTATTATTTTTTTACAAGTGATATTTTATCTTTAATACCATGCCTAAAATCCATTGGAATTTTATTTTCATAAACGTGATATTTTATCTTTAAGGTCATAGATTTTTAAGTCTTTTCAGAGAAACAATAATAGATTATCTTTAATACCATCCCTAAAAATCGTTGGAATTTTAAGACATTATATTTGATCTTTAATGCCTTGTTTATCGTTGAAATTTTAGGGCTTTTCAAAGTCATGATATTTTATCTTTAATGCTATTATAAATAACTGTTGAGATTTTACCCCGAAAAGAAAAAGACCTTACTTCAACATTAACATTTTTCGTTTCCAAGGTGTTTTTTGCACACAAAAAACTGATGATGTTATTCCAACATCAACACTTTTCGTTTTCAGACTATTTTTTTCACACACAAAATTAGCGATGTTATTCCACCATCAACACTTTTTGTTTTGAGGGGTTTTTTCAATCCTTTTTTGAAGAAAAAATTTGGTATTTAGCATAATTTTAAAAAATGTTGAAATTTGATCCTAAAAAAAGTGCGTTCTCGAAGACACACTTTTCGTTTTTGGGTTGTTTTTTCATGTTTTTTGAGTTTTTTTGGGCTAGAGTTCTTATTTTGAGGTAATAGTTCTCGTTTGATCAGTAAATGTGTTTATATCATTATTATGACTTAACATATTTATAAAATAAATAATTACAATATTAAATGTTAGCAAATTTTCATTCCATTTGGCATTTTTGACACAATACGACTCTCTTCCTCCCTATTAGGAGATGTGTCAAATATTAGATTATCATAAGTATTTAATTTTTGTAAATTGTTATAGAAGCAAGTTTCATTAAAAAATTCTATCTCTATCTTACAAATTTAAAAGTATCAAATTTTATGTTTGTGGAGGCAGTTTCCCTTCTCTAGGGACATTAGCGATGGATTCATCTATGGGGATAGGATCATCTTTACAATTTAAAAAAAATTGTTACAATTTTTTTAATATTGCGAGTTTATGCATTTTCGCGTGCAATTTTAATATATATATATATGTGTGTGTGTGTGTGTGTGTGTGTGTGTGTGTGTGTGTGTGTGTGTGTTGTACAGCGCATCCATGAGGGTGTAATGCACGGTGAACATCATGACGTATTGCATGGAATTTGAAACTTGAGTTAGCTACATGGATTGGATCGTCTAGAAAATTTGAAAAAATTGTTACAATATTTTTAATATTACGAGTTCATGCATTTTCATGTGCAATTTTTAATTTTTAGTATATACATCTACATGTGTTGTACATAGCTTCTATGAGGGAAAAATGGAAGGGTAACACCACGAGGCATTGCAAGGAATTTGAAACCTTTTATAAGTTTGTTTTGATGATAAAATTCTCATTTAATTTTAATACATTAAAATTTAATTTAAAAGTACACAATCTTATGTATATGTGCATATTGCACATGTTGTGTAGTGCACCGATGATGATGAGGATGATGATTGCACAAGGATGATGATAGATCATATAGTGCAGTGATATTGTCTTTAATGCATATTTTTATTTGAAACTCTTTTTATTATATTTACTTTTATCATGATATAAATTTTGGACATGTTTTAATTAAAACTCTTTATTATGAATTGATCTCTTTGATGCATATTTTTATTTGAAAACTTCTTTTTATTATATTTACTTTTATAATGATATAGATTTTGGAAAATTTTTGAATAGAACTGTTTATTATAAATTGATATTTAATATGAAAATTTTGGAGCTTATACATTTTGATCTTCTTATAATGTTAGTAGAAGGTAATTTATGGATTAGGTTTGATTCTTAGGTTTTGTGAAGTTGAATAGTAAAATTACAAATTACAAAAAATGGTACATTTTTCATTCATGAAACTTATCATGGTGTAGAGAGTTTCAAACAATTATAACTTAAAATTGCATTATAAAACATGGTATACATTTTGCATTCATGAATATCTTATCATCTTCTATAGAAGAGATACTATGGATGTGGGTTGATACTTAAAATTTAATATAACATTGTTCAAAGAGTGAAAATGTGAAGTTGGGTTACACTTTTGTGAGAATTACTTGTGAAAAATCCACAAATTTACATTTTCGACCGAACTACACATTTTTCCAGCTGAACTATTTAATACGTTTTCAATTGAACTGGTTTTTTTTTAACTGAACAATTAAATATAAATTTTGGTCAAAAAATTATTCATTTAAATTAACGACAATTGTGCAACAAATTTTTGGCTGATAGGGGAAGAATCCAGCGACTAGGTTTTTCAACTGTTTTTTTTTTTCTTCGGTTGAACACGTTTTTCGGCCAAATTTTATATATATATATATGTGGGCCATGAGCCCGCTAAATATTTTTCGCACAGTCCTTACGAAATTTTTGTTCATCTGCATTGTGTTTTGAAACTATTGTGGTAGGCTTGTTGTTGTGCTGGAGGAATTTTTGAAGGTTCGGTTTCAAAAATATTAGTAGTTATTTGATGTTTTTTAATATTATTTTCTTTCAAATGTTAATATTTTTTTGGGTTTTGTAGGATTTTTGGGCTTTGGAGTTCTTTCACCTTGTCGCCACTAGAGGAATTATGCCAAATTGTCTTCTTGCCAATCTGAGTCCACAATAGAAAAAAACCAGGTAAGTTATGTTCCTTTTGTTTGTCACCTAGCAGGTCATAGATTGAAATTGTCGACAACTATATCTTGTTTTAGGATTATAAATTTTGAACCTTACATCATTTAAATGGCTAGAAAATTAAATAACACATAAATGCAACATTTTCCATTTATCAATTGTGCTAATTATATAAAATGTACAAGATTGTGGTCATGGGTGGTGAGAGTAAGTCCCACAGTCAAGTAGTCACTATTTCATTTTTTCCTTTGAAATTCGCTAGCATTGCGATTAGCCAGACCCACTGCAAATGAGATTTGGTCCTTGAATATTGAACCACTAGTCATAATCACCATAATTACCAAGTTCGAATTTTAATTCGAGTTAAAATTAGACTTAGTATGAAAAAAATCAAATGCTTAAATTTTAATACAGTAAAAATTCGGAAGCAAGCTTCTTACAAATACTTAAATATATTGTTTTCCACATATTATAAAAATTTTAAATCTACAATATAATATTGAAAATCTCAAAAACATCTACTATTCTATTTGTTACCAATTATTCTATGTATAATTTAATATTTACTCAAATTTTCAATAAAAACATTTATCAAAATTTCCCCTCATATATATTTTTCTATAGATTTAATGAATACACCACACATATTTATATTTTTTTTACAAAAGAATTTATATTTTAAACATTATAATTTAATATTTACTATTTTTTCCCTTGTGTATTTTTATTTGAATTTAATAAATATACCACACATATTTATCATTTATTTATTACAAACAAATAATTTGTTCTATCACTTATACTAACCATCCGAAGCCATTGTTTTTACAAGATTTATTAGTAGCCTTCCTGAGAAATTAACTTTGCAAATCCTAAGATATAATTATTTACATATTTTATTAACAACCTTCCTAAAAAAATTTAACTTGTAATAACCCATTGTACAAAAAGTCAATCAACGCAACCTGTCATCTCATGGATTTAACCAGTTTTTCCATTCATTAAGACGTAAGATGTTATCTCATCAATCCAAAAGGATTTTTGAAGAGTGGATGGCGATGAAAAACTTGTAATTTTGATTGGAAACCTACTTTGTTGTCCCTGTAATAGAATATGCTAAATCTAATTCCATTAATGGAAAGTTGTATACAATTTTAACAGTTATCCGTATGCAATTTCATGGATGTGAAAGTGTTTATGAAGAGCAGATGGGATACGTGGAAAATTGTTGCACTCCCATGTAAACTGAACATGTCATACCAAACTCAAATGGGTGAATTAATTCACGGACCGAATCGAATCATCGTATTTCCAATTTTTTTCCTCCAATTCGGATGAATTTAGTAACTATTATAAGCACTTTCAAACCCAAGTACTACCAATTTATAAGAACTAGTTCTATCACCATTTTACATTTAAATTATGTGGTAAGTTATTTATAATCATCTTATAATATGACTATAAATCATAGCTAACCATGACATCGAATCTTAGGATTTCAAAGAATCTTAAATTTATTCTACTATTTTTTAAATTGGTAAATTTAGCATAATGGTTTGCTTCTGTTTTTCCCTTAGCATGTTATAGATTCAAATTGGTGATAGCTAACTTTTGTTTTAGGATTATAAATTTTCAACCTTACATCATTTAAATTGCCAAAAAATTAAATAACACATAAATGAGACATGTTGCATTTTTCATTTGTGCTAAATATATAAAATGTACAAAATTATGGTCGTGGGTGGTGAGAGTAAGTCCCACAGTCAAGTCGTCACTATTTCATTTTTCCCTTTGAAATCTACTAGCATTACAATTAGCCATAAACCCACATGAAAGAGGTAGAAGTCTAGTTGACAATCAGTCGATGATTATCCAACAATTTTACCTCGTCGAATTTGTTGCCCCTACTTCACAAAATAATATGATTTTTATACTTTTAGAATCAAGCTAAAAGAGTATAGGATACCACATATGCCTTCATACAATTCCTATTCAATTACAAACATCAGAATTGAAACCTTAGTTTTTTTCCTTACCTTGGGTTCTCTTTTATATGCCATCTGATAAAAATGAGTTGTTAGAAGGGACTTATTATCAAGGAGATAGAAATTTTCTCTAATCTCAAGAAATCCATGTCTATGTCACTATAAAACTAAAATACATTAAAAAATAATTGGAAAAGTTAGCATAATGGTTTTATTTTGTTTTTTCCCTTAGCATGCCTTAGATTAAAATCGATTATGTGTAGAAAAATATCATGGATTGCATCCCTCTATTAGGTCATCACAAGAATCTCGTATGCTGAAAATTCAAAAATAAACTGGACTCTTAAAGGAATTTTGTTCAAAAACTTCTATCCTTTGGAACTCCATGCCCATATGACTATTTGGAATTTAAACTAACCTCGGACATACCAACGTCTACAAATGCCGCTAAAATTACAGTACAAGTATGTTACTTCCTATTATCCATCATTTATATTATGACTAACATAATAGTGTGGATATTAAATGTAACATCTCTTACTTACACAAGATTTTTTTTTTTTTCTATCTCCTTTAAGAACTATTCACTGTCATATCCAAGTGTTGAATAATTGTTTTTTAATAACATTAAGACACTCATAAATTGGGTAAGAAGAATATTGAAATCTTATCCCTTTTTATAAGAGGTCAATTTCATTTTTATATAAGTGATGAATTTATATTGCTATGTATAAAACATTAACAATACACCTCCTATACAATTATACCTATCACTTATAATTCATTATTACTTTTACTTATGTATAGGTACACCTTCCCATTATATCTAACTAAACCTTCTCACATTCATAAATTTCATTTATATATATGTCTATTGCTTTAACCATAGACATTGTGAATTGGATTTTCATTGACCATACACAATTCTCACCTATATATATAAGTAAAGTTTTTTCATATTCGTTGATTTCATAAATCTTATGAACTTACCCTTATCAATTCGATGTTCGGAACGACATATGGTAGTTATACATTTATTGTGGATGTGACTTGTGCGTATCCTGGCATTTATGAATGAATCTCGGTTACAGGACTCAGATTATGTTTTCTCTTTTGGTTGAATATAATATATGCATTACCATCTATACTCTTGTACTGTAGATTGTATTTGTCTCCACAATCGAGAGTAGGTACTTTCGTTAAATGGTAATCGACCCTCCTCCACGCAATTGGGTACCACATCATTTAATTGTGTAGATTTTTATCGGATTTTTATGATGGTTACTTTGTCTCAATCCCAAGACTGAAATTCGATTTATGTCTCCTTCATAATCGTTTGACAAGTGGAGGGTTCTGATCTTCGGAGAAGAGTTAGGGTTTTTCCGGCAATTATATTTAAGATGCTCATTCAGACTTACTGTCTCCTTTATTGCTTCATTTCTGTGTTGAGCCTTTTCAACCAGAGTTCGTCCATGCCTCTCTAGAGTCGAAATTGAACGAATACGCTTCTCAGACTTGCACTGTGCCTTCCAGGGAAACGTTATCAGGTAACCATAAGGTTTATTGTTCTTCTGAGTTTGTTTAGTAGATCAGACGTGGCTGAAGGTTCACGTTTGTTTTATATTTCCTTTCCAAACCCTCCAAGCTCCGCATTGGTGGCTCAACCTATTCATATTATTTTTAAGGAGTCGGGTTATGATAATTTTTTTTTTTTTTATAAAACTTATTTTCTCATCCTTTCAATTTGCAATCTAGCTTCTCTGTAGTTTTATTTTCGGTTATGGCATCTATAAATGCCCTCACCTTTATTTCAGAGGAGCCTTAGTGCCACTCTCTTTCTCTCCTCACAGATATTGCAGAGAGGTGTTATTCTCATTACAGAGATAAAATTGATTAAACGTTGGCAACCCCTAGAAAAAACGATTTCGTAAGTTGACTTGTGTTGTATCATGATGTCTTTAGGATTTAAATCTCCATCGCTGGTATGGAAAAACGATACGATTTTGGTGGCATCTACTTTCTCTAGAAATTTGATAGATTACTAATTCAAAAGGTTTTTATTTTAGTTTTCATTTCAAATTCGTTGATATAAGTATATAGGTATGTAACTCTGGTTATATCTTCCACAGAATTTATACAGAGTTTCGCCTTGAAGCTTTCTTTGTCCTAAGGTAATAAAATCCATTTTGTTTATTTGATATATTTCTAACTATATATATATATATATATATGTATATATATATATATATATTATTTCCATACTTAACTTATTTCATTGTCATTTGATGATTTATAGGTAACCCAAATTCGTCCTGGTTTCGTCATTGTTCTTCATATAGAAATTTCAATCTCGTTAAAAGCTTAACTTCCAGTTTACTCCTATTTACAGGTCAGTACTGGTTTTTCATTTCTTCAGGCTTAACCAAAGGTTTTTCCTCGGGACTTAATTGATATATTGTCTCAATAATTAACATTTCGATATTAAATATATTTATTTAATGTGTAATGGATTTTGGATCCAACTGAGATTCGGACATTTTTCTTTTATGATGACTCTTATTAAGTCCAGGTTCCATTGGATATATATATATATATATATATATCAGAAAAGTACATTTTTAACTTACAATACTTTTCATTATTTACTGCCTTTTATACTTCCTTATTCTTTCTTAGAATAACTCTAGAATGTTTTCATTCAACTTTGTCTACATGTGGTGAAATAGATTTGACATTTATTTTAATAGTAAGGCATTTTTACTATTTATCCTCTTCTACAAAAATTTGAAGTATAAAATTCTGTTTAATTTATCTTTTATAACTTTCTTTCTATCACTTAAAGTAATTGGTTCAAAATGTCATATATAAGTAGATTTTTCTATATCCACTATACAGTGAGTTTGATATCATAACTTTATGAACAAAACTTGTTAATAAAATAATTTCATGCAGCAGATTTATAATTATGCACTAACTCTACATTTATATACATATATAGTTTTTCCTTCTGCAATTTGTCTTTCTTCTACAACATATATATGTATATAATTATATGATTTACTGAATTCAAATCATGATAATTATATGTAGTTCTGCATGATAATTATATTTAATTCTGGAAATTTCATTATCTATCATTTTATTTGAATTATGCAGAGATGTATACTCTTAGATTTTCATAAAGGGAACATCATAGATTTTCAGCAGAAATTTTCCTTGTACTTATTATAATTATGCAACAGAATTGTACTTTTGGCTTAGAATAAAATCATTCCTTAGGAAGAGAAATTATAGCTTATTCTTCTACAATCTAATATTTTCTTCTTTGAAGAACTTAAACAGAATTTAATATTTCATATCTATTAAATTCTAAATCTTAGTTGCTTAGTTATGAAATCTATATATTTTTTTTTCATGCACATATAACTTTATACTACAGAAGCAGATTAAAGTTATAAAAATTTACTTGTCTATGGGTGAAAGATATATCTCCAGATTTAAACCATTATCGGTTTAGAGATTCTGGTTGATATTTCCCAATAGACTCTATTCCTACAACTATAGATTTTAGAGGATTATTTCTTCTGATAAAATATGTTAAATGTAAGGAATTTAATATCTACAGCATAAAATTTTAATACTTTCAATCCCAATACAAACTTAAGATTTCATAATACACTCAGTAACATGATTTTATAGGTTAGGTGTGCATACCACTTTTTCCTATGGCCAATCCTCCCAACCTTAGAGTTCTTCTATCTCCAGAACTCACCCCCGAGCTGAGATCCTCCAAGAACAGACTAGCCTCAGTCTATTCCGGAGCAACTTACTTAAGATATGCTTTCCCCAAGCCTGTTTCTAAATTCTGCGTCCAAAATTTCAGGATTCTTTCTTCCTGTTTTGCCTAGGCTTCCCTCAATGAGGTACTTTAAAGCTTCTTTCTTCTTTTCCAGCTTTTCTACCTCTTCCCAACTACTTTCCTCTTCATTGGGGAATTTAGATTTTTTCTCTTTAATCTAATTTAGAAATATTTCCTTTCAAGGCTTTTTGAAAGGTTTTGGGAAATTCTTAACCTTTTTCCATATCCTCATGGATCAAGCTGGTGATCTCCAATCTCATCTGGTCATAGTGCACACATAAATATTCCATTTATTTTTCATTAATAAATATTTAAATAAATTCACACAATTTCTGCATTGGGGTCCACCCCCCTTTTGATTTATGTTCAATTGTCTAACTTGGAAAGCATAGAAACTTGGGGTGTTACACATTCCCCCTCTAAAAACAAACATCGTTCTCGGTGTTAACAAAATAACTACTCTAGTTCATTCTGAAAATAAAGATGGGTATTTTTCCCTCATTTCAGCTTCTCTTTCCCACGTAGCTTCTTCAGTAGTAAAGTTATTCCATTACACTTTTTCTCTGGCTACTGTTCGATTTCGCAGTTCAATTTCTTCCCGCTCCAAGATTTGAAGCGGCTCTGGAAGGAATTCCCCTTTTGGGTCCACCTGAATCACATTCCAATCAACAATGTGAGTAGCATCATGTACATACTTTTTCAATAAAGAAACATGAAACACATCATGGACTCTAACATGTAGTGGTAAGGCCAGCTTATAAGCCACTCGTCCCACCCTTTCTAGGACTTCAAAAGGCCCACAGTATATAGGAGCCAATTTTTCACAACTACCAGTATACAAAGTGCTCTTCTTGGGTTTAATCCGCAGATATTCATGATCACCCACTTTGAATTCCTGATGAATCCTCTTCTTGTCTGCATAACTTTTTTGTCGATCTTGAGCTGTTTTAATGTTTTTCTGAATTTGTTTTACAACTGTTTCCATTTCTTGCAAGGCATCTGGTCCTAGGATTAACTTGTCTTCAGGTTCACTCCAGCTTAAAGGAGTGTGGCAATTTCTTCCATAGAGTGCCTCAAACGGGCTCATCTTTATGGATGCTTGATAGCTGTTATTATAGGGAAATTTAGCTAAATGCAAATAGTCTTCCCACTTAGTTGGCCTATCCATTACATACATTCTTAACATATCTTCCAAAATTTGATTTGTCCTCTTTATTTGGCCATCTGTCTGAGGGTGATAGGAAGTACTAAAATTCAATTTAGTGCCCATGCCTCCAAACAGACTCTTCCATAAAGCAGCAGTGAACTTGGCATCTCTATCTGAAATAATCATCTTGGGAACTCCATGTAGCCTTACAATTTCCTTCATGAATACATTTGCTACTTGGGCTGTTCTAAAAGTGGATTGAACAGGTATAAAATGAGCAGCCTTTGTCAATGTGTCTACTACTACCATAACAGAGTCATGTTGATATTTTGTTCTAGGTAGGCCAGTGTTAAAATCCATTGAAACAGTGTCCCATTTCCATTATGAAATTTATAAGGGGTTTAAAAGACTAGCTGGGTGCTGATGTTCAACTTTGACTAGTTGACATTCCATGCATCTAGCTAAATAGTTTGCTACATCCTTTTTCATTCATGGAAAAAATAATTTATTTTTGAATGTTGTTAACAATTTCTGATATCCAGGATGTCTTGAATAAGGTTTTTTATAATATTCATCAAGAATTTCCTTCTTCAATGAATCCACATTGGGGATGTAAAATCTGTTTCTATAACATATCAACCCTTTCTGATTTTGGTTGTATCCAACCATTTCCTTTTTCATCATTTTAGTTTGAAGTTGTTCATAGTGCAAATATTGATCTACTACCTTTTTAACCATTCCTTCTAAGTCAAAATTTACACTACTTCCAACCTTGCTTATGGGTTGCCAAGCATTTCTTCTTAAGGCGTCAGCAATTTTGTTCTCTTTTCCTTTGATATGTTTTATTTCCATATCGAATTCACTCAGAAAAGACAGCCATCTAGTTTGTCTAGCATTCAGATCTGGTTGAGTGAAAAAAATATTTTAAGCTAATGTGGTATGTCATTAGTGTAAATTTCTTTCCTAGGAGGTAGTGTCGCCACATCTTGAGAGCATGAATTACAGTAGCTAACTCAAGATCATACACGCTGTAATTATGTTCATGTTTCTTAAGTTTTCTAGATTCATAGGCAATAAAAAAAAATTATTGTAACAAGACTCCCCCTAGGCCTTCTCCACATGCATCGGTACATACCACAAACTCCTAATTTGGGTCTGCAATCTTCAGTATAGGTGTTGTATTCAGTTTCAGTTTTAATGGTTCAAAACTATTTTGGCACTTTTCAGTCCACTCAAATTTTGTAGCCTTCCTCTGTAATGACGTTATCGGGTATGCTAATGCAGAAAATATTTCTACAAACCTTCGGTAATACCCCGCAATTCCCATAAATGATCTTACCCCTGATACATCAGGAGGTACAGGCCACTCCCTTATGGAATTTATCTTTTCAGGATCAACATCCAATCCTTTTTCTGATATTATATGCCCCAAATACTGAATTTTATCCTTATTAAATTCACATTTACTAAATTTGGCATACAACTAATTTTCCTTCAGAGTCTGCAATACTATTCTTAAGTGTTCTCTATGCTCTGCTTCACTTTTTGAATATATTAGAATGTCATCTATAAATACTAGTACAAATTTGTCTAAGTGTTTATTGAGGACACTATTCATTAAACGCATAAATGTGGTAGGAGCATTTGTCAAACCAAAAGGTAGGACTACAAATTCGTAGTGCCCATACCTAGTTCGAAAGGCTGTTTTATTGACATATTCCTCCTTAATTCTTAACTGGTGATACCCAGTTCTCAAATAAATCTTAGAAAATACTAAAGCTCCCCTAACTTGATCAAAAAGGTCATATATTTTGGGTAATGGGTACCTGATTTTGATAGTCAACTTATTTAGTTGGCGATAATCAATACACAATTTGAAGGTACCATCCTTCTTCTTCACAAACAGGACCGGTTCTCCCCAAGGGGATACACTTGTTCTAATGTAACCTTTGTCCAGAAATTCTTGTAATTTCATTTTTAACTCCATTAGTTCAGGGGGGCTCATCCGGTAAGGGGCTCTAGAGACTGGAGTTGTACCCGACACTAAATCAATGGTAAAATCAATTTCCCTTTTGGGGGGAAGATGAGGAATCTCATCTGGAAACACTTCTTTAACTCCCTAATCACTGGCAAAGTGTCTAACGAGTTTTCTGCAGGTTGTTGTCCTAATTCTTCAACATGTATAACATATAATTGATATCCCTTCCTAGCTGTTCTTTTTAATTGAAGCGTTGATATTTGTCTTACAAAGATTGGTTTTGGTTTGCCTTTGAGTATAAAGGGTCTCCCTTCAGTATCTATGCAGTGTAGAGTTTTATCCCAACAATTCATCATAACTTTTCTTTTCTCTAACCAGTCCATTCCTATCAATACATCATAGGAACCTAATGGTAAAATGTTTAGATTTACTTCTGTAATATAATCATTCAATTTGATGGTTGTTTGAGGTAACTTATGTGTCACCTTACGTTTGGTACCAGTGGCTAACTATACCAACCAAGACTATTGAAATTTCTCGGTTTTGAGTTTGCATTTTTCTACAACTTGTGGAATAATATAACTCAAAGAAGCACATGCATCAATTAATACTGTGATAGATTGGTCAGCTATCTTACCTTCCATATCGACCATATTAGACTGGTGCTCTACTTGTTGGTTCTCCAAAGCTGCACTGATAGTGGGAATTTTTCTGGCTATATCATTTATTGTGGTAGCTTCTCTATCCCTCAGAACCATCTGAATATTTCTATGTGGGCAATCCCTCAAAATATGAGGTTCTCCACAGCCCTAGCACTTCAATGGTTCTTCCATTTTCATGGTTCCTTCCTTCTTATTATTTTCATTCATGGTTTTAGAACCAGTTTGAGATTGAGTAGTTTGGTTGTCATTTGGTTTATTAAATTTCTTTCTCTGATGGTTCCTACCAAACTTTTTCAAGTAGGCGGGTTTCTGCTTCTTTCCACTAGAATCACCTTTATTTGACCAGTTCTTTCCTTGGTCCATCTTACCACAAAACTGCTGATAATAAAATATGGCTTTCCTCACCACTTCATCCATGGCTTTTGGATTATCAAACTCGATTTTCTCCTTATAAACAATAGGTAAAAAGTTCAAAAATATCTGCACTTTCTCCTTCTCTTCCCGGATATATGGCACATATCTTATCATATTTGTGAACTTGGTGTCCAACTCATCTATAGTGAGCTGTCCCAATTTGAGTTCATGAAACTTTTTTGCCTTGTCATCATAATAGCATTCGTTCAAATACCAGTTTTTAAACTTGACTTGAAAATCTTCCCAAGACACTGTTTTCTCATCAATAGCATGAAACATCTTTGTTTATTCCCACCACAAGGTAGCCTTACCTTGCAACTGGTAAATAGCCAATCTGACTCTTAAATTACTTTCATATTCGTAGACTTGAAAATACTTGATCATATTCAGCAGCCATGCCTCGACATCTTCCTCCTTCTCTCCATCATAGGAGGGAGGTTTTATTTTCCGGAATTCACCCTGTAATTCCTTTTTCTGTCTATACTATTGTTTAGTGGCGTCATCTTCCTCATATTCATCTGAGAAATCGACTCTACCTTTTCTCTTCCTCCTGAAACCTTCACCTTCTTGGCTATTCCGCGAAGTCAGTTCTCTTATAAGTTTTTCCTACTCCTCACTGGCTAAAGATAGTCTGTCATTCTGACTTTTAAGTTGGGCCATATCTCGTTACATCCTATGCAACATAGCCATCAAAGGAGCATTGGGATCTGGTGTGTTCTCTCCACCACCCAGATCGACATAAAGCTCATCTCCTTCAGACATGATTTTGCAGTTGTTTTTTTCAGTACTTTCTCACTGTACAACAAAACCACATTAGTAATATTTTTAATATCATAATTTTAGTACAGCATATAATTCCTGTGTGAGCACATAAACTACCCAGTTTTTCAACTTGTTTCTTTGATACCATTTGTAACATCTCTTACTTACACAAGATTTTTTTTTTTTTTCTATCTCCTTTAAGAACTATTCACTGTCATATCCAAGTGTTGAATAACTGTTATTTAATAACATCAAGACACTCATAAATTGGGTAAGAAGAATATTGAAATCTTATACCTTTTTATAATAGGTCAATTTCATTTTTATATAAGTGATGAATTTATATTGCTATGTATAAAACATTAACAATACACCTCCTATACAATTATACCTATCACTTATAATTCATTAATACTTTTACTTATGTATAGGTACACCTTCCCATTATATCTAACTAAACCTTCTCACATTCATAACTTTCATTTATATATATTTCTATAGCTTTAACCATAGACATTGCGAATTCGTTTTTCACTGACCGTACACAATTCTCGCCTATATATATAAATAAATATTTTTCATATTTGTTGATTTCATAAATCTTATGAACTTACCCTTATCAATTCGATGTTCGGAATGACATATGGTAGCTATACATTTATTGTGGATGCGACTTGTGCCTATCCTAGCATTTATGAACGAATCTCAGTTACAGGACTGAGATTACATTTTCTCTTTTGGTTGAATATAATATATGTGTTACCATCTCTACTCTTGTACTGTAGATTGTATTTGTCTCCACAATCAAGAGTAGGTACTTTCGTTAAATGGTAATCGACCCTCCTCCACTCAATTGGGTACCACATCATTTAATTGTGTAGATTTTCATCGGATTTCTATGATGGTTACTTTGTCTCAATCCCAAGACTGAAATTCGATTTATGTCTCCTTCATAATCGTTTTACAAGTGGAGGGTTCTGATCCTCAGAGAAGAGTTAGGGTTTTTCCAGTTAATTATATTTAAGATGCTCATTCAGACTTACTATCTCCTTTACTGCTTCATTTCTGCACTGAGCCTTTTCAACCAGAGTTCGGCCATGCCTCTTTGAAGTCGAAATTGAACGAATACGCTTCTTAGACCTGCACTGTGCCTTCCAGGGAAACGCTATCAGGTAACCATAAGGTTTATTATGCTTTTGAGTTTGTTTAGTCGATCAAATGTGGCTGAAGGTTCATGTTTGTTTTATATTTCCTTTCCAAACCCTCCCAGATCTGCACTGGTGGCTCAACCTATTCGTATTCTTTTTAAGGAGTTGGGTTATGATAAATTTTTTTTTTATAAAACTTATTTTCTCATCCTTTCAATTTTCAATCTAGCTTCTCTGTATTTTTATTTTCGGTTATGGAATCTATAAATTCCCTCACCTTTATTTCATAGGAGCCTTAGTGCCACTCTCTTTCTCTCCTCACAGAGATTGTAGAGACGCGTTATTCTCATTACAGAGATGAAATTGATTAAACGTTGGCAACCCCTAAAAAAAACGATTTCGCAAGTTGACTTGTGTTGTATCATGATGTCTTTAGGATTTAAATCTCCATCGCTGGTATGGCAAAACGATACAATTCTGGTGCCATCTACCACTCCAACAATTTGATAGATTACTAATTCAAGAGGTTTTTATTTTCGTTTTCATTTCAAATTCATTGATATAAGTATATAGGTATGTAACTCTGGTTATATCTTCCACATAATTTATACAGAGCTTCGCCTTGAAGCTTTCTTTGTTCTAAGGTAATAAAATCCATTTTGTTTATTTGATATATTTCTAACTATATATATATATATATATATATATATATATATATATATATATATATATATATATATATATAGATATATATATATATATATATATTGTTTCCATACTTAACTTATTTCATTGTCGTTTGATGATTTACCGGTAACCCAAATTTGTCCTGGTTTCTTCATTGTTCTTCATTAAGAAATTTCAATCTCGTTAAAAGCTTAACTTCCAGTTTACTCATGTTTACAGGTCAGTACTGGTTTTTCACTTCTTCAGGCTTAACCAAAGATTTGTCCTCGGGACTTAATTTCTATATTGTCTGAGCAATTAATATTTTGATATTAAATATCTTTATTTAATGTGTAATGGATTTTGGATCCAACTGAGATTCAAACATTTTTCTTTTATGATGACTCTTATTAAGTCCAGGGTCCATTGGATATATATATATATATATATATATAAATATATATATATATATATATATAATTCAGAAAAGTGCATTGTTAACTTACAATACTTTTCATTATATACTACCTTTTATACTTCCTTATTCTTTCTCAGAATAACTCTAGAATGTTTTCATTCAACTTTGTCTACATGTGGTGAAATAGATTTGAAATTTATTTTAATAGTAAGGCATTTTTACTATTTATCCTCTTCTGCAAAAATTTGATGTATAAACTTCTATTTAATTTATCTTTTATAGCTTTCTTTCTATCACTTAAAGTAATTGGTTCAAAATGTCATATATAAGTAGATTTTTCTCTATCCACTATACAGTGAGTTTGATCTCATAAATTTATGAACAAAACTTGTTAATAAAATAATTTCATGCAGCAGATTTATAGTTAGGCACTAATTGTACATTTATATACATATATAGTTTTTCCTTCTGCAATTTGTCTTTCTTCTAGAACACATATATGTATATAATTATATGATTTACTGAATCCAAATCATGATAATTATATGTAGTTCTGCATGATAATTATATGTAATTCTGGAAATTTCATTATCTATCATTTTATTTGAATTATGCAGAGATGTATACTCTTAGATTTTCATACAGGGAACATCATAGATTTTCAGCAGAAATTTTCCTTGTACTTATTATAATTATGCAATAGAATTGTACTTCTGGCTTAGATTAAAATCCTTCCTTAGGAAGAGAAATTATAGCTTATTCTTCTGCAATCTAATATTTTATTCTTTGAAGAACTTAAATAGAATTTAATATTTCATATCCATTAAATTCTAAATCTTATTTGCTTAGTTATGAAATCTATATATATATTTTTTTTCATGCACATATAAATTTATACTACAGAAGAAGATTAAAGTTATAAAAATTTACTTGTCTATGGAAGAAAGATATATCTCTAGATTTAAACTAGTATCGGTTTAGGGATTCTAGTTGATATTTCCCAGTAGACTCTATTCCTAGAACTATACAGATTTTAGAGGATTATTTCTTCTGATAAAATCTGTTAAATGTAAGGAATTTAATATCTACAGCATAAAATTTTAATACTTTCAATCCCAATACAAACTTAAGATTTCATAATACACTCTGTAACAGGATTTTATATGTTAGGTGTGCATACCACTTTTTCCTATGACCAATCCTCCCAACCTTAGAGTTATTATATCTCCAGAACTCACCCCCGAGCTGAGATCCTCCAAGAACAGACTAACCTCAGTCTGTTCCGGAGCAGCTTAGTTAAGCTATGCTTTCCCCAAGCCTGTTTCTAAATTCTGTGTCCATAATTTCAGGATGCTTTCTTCTTGTTTTTCCTAGGCTTCCCTCAATGAGGTACTTTAAAGATGCTTTCTGCTTTTCCAGCTTTTCTACCTCTTCCCAACTACTTTCCTCTTCATTCAGGAATTTATATTTTTTTCTCTTTAATCTAATTTAGAAATATTTCCTTTCAAGGCTTTTTGAAAGGTTTTGGGAAATTCTTAACCTTTTTCCATATCCTCATGGATCAGGCTGGTGATCTCCAATCTCATCTGGTCATAGTGCACACATAAATATTCCATTTATTTTTCATTAATAAATATTTAAATAAATCCACACAATTATTATCCATTGGGGTCCACTCCCCTTTGGATTTATGTTCAATTGTCTAACTTGGAAAGCATAGAAACTTGGGGTGTTACATTAAACTTCAAAGAATCTAATAATTAGATAATAACTCACATAATAGCATGGATATTGATCACCATCATATTATAATACATGTGATAGGGAATGAGAGGTCATCATTATATTTTTATCATAATAGAATAATTTCGACTCAACCATAATTATATAATTTGAACATATAGTAATCATGAAATGTGCCTCTTGTCATCAAAATAGTTGTACAACTCTCATTAACCTCCTCACACATCAAAACTACATTGAACGATATCTCTCCTTTTATTATTAAAATGAAATGCATTAATACGAATCCTTTATTTTAAACCATTTTGAATCAAAACCTAACTATATTGAAATGTCAATTAAAAACAAGTGCACTTGTAAGATTCCCAAAGGAAAATTGGGCACAAGGGAGAGAAAGTACATTTTTTAGAAAGGGATACTTTTCTTTAGTATAAGGAGTACCTTTCCTCTAACAGTGTCCTTCCTCCGACGTGAAGATAATTTAGAGGAGGAAATTGGGCTACATACCTACATGTTAAAATTATGCTTAAGACAAAGAGTTGTATATTAATTGGTATACTCTTATGTATGTATATGTTTTTAGTGAATTATTATTCAATGGTTTAAATATATAGTAAATATATTACAGATTTATACATAATTAGAGAGAGAAACTATAAAAAAAAAGTAGATAAGATGACATATATAGAAATATTATATAAAACTAAATAATGTAATTTTGGTCTATCTCTTTGTGCCCCATGTTGATTCCACATTCTCTAACATATCATATATGCTTTTTATTACACCCTTGAGAGGATGGTAGTGAAACCTAATTACTCATGTATGTCAATTATACAAGTGAAATTAATGGTAAGAATTTTTATTTAACATAGGCTTCAAGGTTGGTAATGTTAAACCACTGTCCATTGGACAACTAGCATGCAATGAATCTTTTTGGGTTTTTTTTTTTACCACATAATATTAAATTTCTTTATTTGGCTTCAATATTAGAGTTGTTAAATTATTGAACACGTGACAACTACTATGCAATGAATCCTTTTCGGTTTTTAATGATTATTTAACATTATATTTCTTTATTTTCTTACAATTTAATTTTGTACTACCATGCCCTCTTAGAGGGAAGTTTAGTGAGATAAACCAAAAAAAAAAAATATGGATATAAGAAAAACTAGGATCTTTGAACCAAACAAGAAAAATCCTTGAAGATATTTTTCAAGATTAAGTGAAATAAAAAAAATGGGACCTTGAGGCCTTTTAAGAATAAATAAAACCAAAAAATGGGACCTTGACTTGTTGTTATGCTTGAATCTTAGCAATTCCATTTTCAATGAGATGTAAGTGATGGTTATCCCATGTAACACATAATTTAGGGTACTAGAAGGTGATGGGACTTCATTTTCAGACTAGATAAGAGTAGATATAGAAGGTGGTAGGATCATTAGCATGAATTGGCATAACTGGATGTTTAAGTTATCAACCATAATAACTCTGTAATTCACACTCTTGCCTTATTTACTCATCCTATCCATGAATAACATCTAATATATAGAAATCTTGGTTGATGATCTAATCCATGGATTTATGAAAGAAATCCAATGATCTTATGCATATGAAAAATGATTTTTTTTTCTTAATATTGAGGATAAATATAGGATTTATGGATGTGATTGTACTTATTGGCATGATTGAAAATCAACCCTTATTGCCTCATAGAATTGGATGAATTATATAGAAGATGAAATCCCTTAAAAATTAGTTTTTTATTGATTTTAATGTGGGTATGAACTTATTAAATGTGGAATTTTTTGCAAAAAAATCATACATGGCATGATGGAAAATATCCATTGATAGGATAACCTCCGATATAATCCAAACTTGATAAACATGAAAATATATATAATTTTAAGGATTATTATTCTCATGATAAGTATAAGATTCATTTAGTAGTGAAGGAATATTATTAGGCATGGAAGTACTAATAATTATTGTAGTCTTAGGGGTATGGAGAGTCATGGGAATAACTATTAGGGGATCATAGGCTCTAGCTCAGGTTGAAAATCACCTTAATTTTTGTATCACAGAAGTGGACCAATAAAAATTCATTTATTTGATGATGAAAATATTTTTCTCATCATCAAAAATAAATGTAGTGTAGCATGTGTTGAATGTTATTCTTGTGAAAACTAATTTTTTATTGTTTTCTACAAAGGCACTTTTTTGTGGCTTTGGATCCATGAGTGGTCACCGAAGTTGAGATGTAATTAATTCTATTTCACATCTTGAAATAGGGATCACATAAAATGTTAGCGTGAGGTTGTGTTTGCATCAATCTCTCTAGTGATTGGGAATATGAAATTCAAGGAGAAGCATGTTGGTATGCAACTTAAGGTTGAGTCATTCGTTTTGTACCAATTGGCATGTAGCTAGTGGATGATTCTACTAGTTCTTTTGTTAAAAACGATTTTTATCATGTGATTGTGTTACACAAAGTATTTATTAATGAGATGTATTTAGCTTTTATTACTATCATTCTTGATAAATCCTTGATCATGTTAGTTTGGATGAATTTGGATGAGTTTCCAAGGGAGGTGATCTATGTAGCCTTTGATTTTTCTCAAAATGTGTGAACCCTAATATTTCCTTGTATGCTTAAACTAAGGCTTCTAAAAATAGTGATGTGATAAAGGATGGTTCAAATGGTGTTGGACTTTTTGTTTTGACCTCATCATATCCCTTTGTTGGTGTTAATAATAATATCCAAGTGTCAGATATAAAATTCTAGGCTAAATCCTTCTTGTGAAGGTTATTAACTTCCATGTTGACATAAATAAATATTCCGCTGAAGTGAGAAATATCTCAAATAAAGAGGAGACATATTTTTAAATTTATGTTGGATGAGAAATAATTTAATGAATAGTGCATTTTAAACTATGATGTTAATGGAATCTCCCTAAATTCTTATTCGTGTTTGGGATCTAGCTACTCATACTTTCTATTGAATTTTAAGGATGCTCGATATGTGTTGTAATATGAAACTTAAAATATAAAATGATGTTTATAATTTATGCACTATTAGATGTTGAGGTTTATTATTAATGAAATTAACCAACCTAATTAAATATTTTGGAATATATTCCTAGGAATTCAAACATGAGACCATTTGTTAAGATGTTTTCCTAAGGGCATTGATTTGTAAAATACCATAACTATTCCACTGGGGTAGTTCATCAGAATAGATCTTGTAATATTCCATAATTACATCACAACAGATATATTTATTTTTCATCAATCACCCATAATCTAAGGCATTTGCAAAAAATAAATATATTATTCATTTTATTGAAGTTTTTTTTTTACAAGAATCAGAAAACCCATTAAACATGGTTGAAAAATGGATATTATACATTGAAGCTTCTTGTTATCCCAATCTAGGAAAAGAAGTGATTACTTATGTGCTATAAAATATTGTGATGAACAAATTCCTCCAAATTAAAATTAATGTACCAGGAAGGAAAACAAACAATGAAGCATATTATATTGCATTAATGGAAGGCTTAGGAATAACTAAGGAGTATGGATCCAATGGAATAGTAGTCTTCACCAATTCTGAACTTGTGTGCAACCAGATGAAAGGCATGTACCAAGTCAAAAATAAAAAGTTAAAACTACTGCATAGATAAGCAAAAATCATTTTTAGTCAATTTTAATCATTTAACACAAGTCATTGTGAAATTATTAATAGGATTTCTAGTGATTCATTGTATGGGGCAATGCCAATTCAAGATTTTTATGTGAAAGATGAATTGGTGTCAAGAAGCACTCCATCAAAAAATTTTGACTGACATTGTAAGATATCTCTTATATGTGTGTGTATTTTAGTTATAAATGTGGTGTATTTAATGACCATGTGTTTCTTTCAATACTATACTAAGTGTTCCCCACTGTGTAATCACAACTTGGTGAACTATTAGGTGAATTATCGGGACCTCACATGTTTCAAAAAAAATTGTGTTTAATTCTCAAGATGTGCACTTTAGGATTTGAGTTTTTATCCTTGAGTATATTTGGAATGACAGATTTACACCAAATAATTTTGAGGAAACCCTTATATAGTTACATTTATTTGTCTTATTATTTTTTTGAATTTTTGATCTTTTTAAATATTAATTTTAAATCTTTTTTAAGGCATTACATAATATGAGTAGTCACCAGCTGATTGTTTGAGGCATAAACGAGATAGAGAATCAACTTATTCTCAAGCATATACTAGATGGTGACTTTCTATGCATGCCGAGGATATTGGTCATGGATCGAGGAGAGTATAAAATGAATCAATGGATGACCATGGTTCGTTACATCATCATCGTGGTATATATATTTTTATGTGAAAACTTAAATGATATTTTTATAATCATATGTACATACAATTTAAAATTGGTAAAACTAAATTTTCTTGGCTATGAGTTCATTTTCCTGGGACATAAGGAAAAAGGTTATTGGTCTAAGACCTAGAGGAATATAGCAAGAGTGAATGCCTTTCCCCTTACGGACCACCAACGGTAACTACGAGTGTAGTGTTTTTTCTTGAATAATAGTGATGAGGAAACCTCCATTTGAGGATAACAGTTAGTGATGGTTGTCCCCATAATTGGTTTGACAACTGACTTAGTAATGATAGGTTTTCCCCCTAATTGTAAAAAATAATAAGTTAAAATTGATGTTTATAATTTGTTTATTATAAATAGTAATAAGTATTAATTGAACTTAATTCATGTATAATATTTTTTATATTAATGCAATAGGGGAAATTGATGTAGGGGGTGAAAAATAGTTGGTAAATGAGTGGAATATTAAGTTACTCATTGCATAATATCATAGGTTGGAAACCTAGTAGAGCTCCTCGCTACCTAATCCTTTACTAGAGGTTATAGTGGTAGGTGTCGAACCTACTCCATGTCACATCTAATTGTTAAAGAGCACCTCAAACTGATTAAATGGTTGTTATAATTTGGTCATTTAAGTTAGAATCGAGAGAAACCCATATAAAATCAATGGTTAAATATCATCTCAAACTATTTAAATGATTTTCCTATAGTTTTATTTTTTTTGGGTCAATTTAAACAAAAAAAAACCATAAAAATGTTGCATAGAGGAAATTTCCATTGTTCTGTTCAACTTCAAGTATCTTGAAAAATATGCTATAATTGTTATCAAATATAAAACAACATTTTGAATGTAAATATTCACATGGTTTTAAATGTAAATATTCATACAAGACATATTGGAAATTAAATAAAACTCCCAAGCTTCACACGAGACATATTGAAAATTTAATAAGGTTCCACACAAGACACTGAAAAAAAATAAAGCTACATATGGATGCTCTTCTTTTTCTTCCTCTACTCTACCTCAAACAAACTTGGAAAGTAATAGAATATGAAAGTGCAATTGGAATGGTATTTTCTTAATCCTCATAGTTTTGGTTAAACTAATGTATTCCTATTGGTGCGGTAAGATGATAACCCATGGTATTTTTAATATGAAACATCCAAACCTTTACCATTCATCAAGACTTTCACTATAAATGATAAATGAATTGACATTGAAACTCACAATAGAGGCTATGAATTTCATGGGACCATTGTGACCCTCCATCACTACAATGAAACATAATCACCTCCCATCATTTTCCCCTTTCCATACATGAATTTTTGTATTAGCCAAACCACTAAACAACAGATCGTGAAAGACCTCTAGACAGAGAAAAAAGTGAAGGTGTCCTCAAAGGAAACTGGAGTAATGAAATATTCGGTTGGAGATATATTCTTCCTTCCAGTAATGAATATATCCATCATAGCATCCCGTGTGTACAAAGAGTAACCCATACAGTCTAAGTACATTGCATGTTAAGTGTCATGATTAGTTGGTGTTTCAGTCTACCACAACCCGACCGCCTCCATACCTTCACCGTTTTATCGTCAAATCCAGTGAAGATAAATCCATCATGCCACATGATGACCACATTGACAAAATTGGTGTGGGATTCAATAGTCTCAACGCACTTGGACTCTAGCACGTTATATAAATTCACACTCTTATTTAATGATGTTGAGTACAAAAAAACATCATTAAAATTATATGCAAGGTAGGTGACGATACCCGAATGCTTCACCCTACCGGTGCTGGTACTAGTGCCGATGTCATGTTCTCTTAATAAGGGAATGATAAAATTGTGAAATATTTTCAACTTGGGGAGCATGGCCACCTATGAGTGTACGATGGAATTCGAGCATTAACAACACAAACGTGTGATGGTAATTGGATAATACAATGCTCCTCGTGTGTTTTGTGACATATTCTTAACCGCCTCTTGAGGATCCATTAACTTTAGTGAAGCATTTATTTACCAAAACTTGTGGTATTTTTTGTAATTTAAATCATGTTTCCAATAGGTGTTATCTGAGCATGTCACTGCAATTGAATCTTCATCGCTTAAAATATATTAGGGACGATGGGAAAGAAGAAAAATAATAAAGAATCACAAAGAAATAAATCAATTCAGGAGAGAAGTGACAGTGATGCTTCCAATGTTGTGGAAATATCTGCATTTATTTGTGAGGAGATATTTGCTACAGAAGAACAAATAAAGTCAGAAACAATGGAAAATAAAGGTACATTTATGCTAAGTGAATAGAACTATCACGAATGGAAACAAAATATGAAGTCTAATTTAATTAATCTAGGATCTAATGTTTGGAATTT